>CM029601.1:90317227-90900510 GCA_017311375.1 Mytilus coruscus
CCCCTTTCTATGTAACACTTTTGTACTCACAACAGCCCCTGTCTAATAAACAAATACGTACTCCAAACAATCCCTTTCTATGTAACACGTTCGTACTCACAACAGCCCCTGTCTATTTAACAAATACGTACTCCCATACACCCCTTTCGTTGTAACATTTTCGTACTCACAACAACCCCTGTCTATGCAACAAGTACGTACTCCAAACAACCCTTTTTTATCCAACAAATGCGTACTCTCAACATCCCCTGTCTTTGCAACAAATACGTTCCTTTACTCAAAACAGCTCCCTGTCTATGTAACAAAAACGTACTCCAAACAATCCCTTTCTATATAACAATTTCGTACTTACAACAACAACTGTCTATTTAACAAATACGTACTCCAAACAACCCCTTTCTATGTAACATTTTCGTACTCACAACAACCCTTTTCTATATAACGCGTTCATACTCACAACAGCTCCTGTCTACTTAACTAATACGTACTCCAATTAACCCCTCTCTTTGTAACATTTTCGTACTCACAACAACCCCTGTCTATGCAACAAGTACGTACTTCAAACAACCCCTTTTCATCTAACAATTGCGTACTCTCAACAGCTCCTGTATTTGTAACAAATACGTACTCGAAACAATTCCTTTCTATGTAACACTTTTGTACTCACAACAGCCCCTGTCGAATTAACAAAAACGTACTCTAAACAACCCCTTTCTATGTAAGACTTTCTTACTCACAACAACCACTGTCTATTTAAGAAATACGTACTCCAAACAACCCCTTTCTATGTAACACTTGTGTACTCACAACAACCCCTGTATATGTAAAACATGCACAATCAAAATGGTAAAGTGCAAAATTTATATCTGATCATATCATTCGTTTAATCACAGAAACCAATTTGTAACATTATCGAATTCAAGACATGTGTGAATGAAAATACACTTTATCAAAGTGTTTTTATGATGATAATGGCACTTTACAGTTACTTTTCGGTAATAATTATGAAAGACAAGTTGTTTGATAAAATCAAACCCATACATTGTGCATAAGTTAAAGCTGACATGATAATGAATAAATTTAAATACGAATTTTATTTGATGTGCATAAAAAAATGTAAATTATATCAAATACAATTGTTTATCGTTTCTTTGATTTTTAAGTTTAGTAAATCTAATAATATACATTAATAAAATTTTGTAAATCTTACAATAGACATTAATAGAATTTTGTAACACGTAAACCATTTCTTATCTGGTTCGTTTCATGTTGCAGTTCGTGACGTTTCTATGTAACAAATTTTCATGTAACTGCTTCCAAAAACAGTCAAAATTTGATAACCGGAAATTCCATACTTAACTATTATTAATTATACATGTAAACCATATTTTAAATTTGAATTTTATTTGAAGAAAACACAATTGATTGATAGATATACATTTAAATTATTTTACATAAAAATATAAAAATATAATGAAAGTATTTAACATATTGTTGAAAATTATCGTGACGCGAGTTATAATAATGAGAGAAGTGACAAGGCGAATTTTAATTGATTCAATTTGATCCCAAAAATTAAGATGGTAACACAAACATGAATCTTGCACTTAAACAGACAAATCTTTTTCCTTTCAAGAATTTAAAGCTATACGAGTGTACAGATTTTCTTATATGATGTGAACACCGAAATGACCTCTGCACAAAGAATAAACATAATGTTAATGATAATGATAAATGGGTTCTGCAAGGGTTTGACTTGGTTTGAATGGCGGGAAATGTGAAATGCGACAAGTAAATGAGGGTATGTTGGATAAGGGTAGGAATTTTGCCTTCTACCACATTCTACAGAAGAGATTTGTTGCAAGGGTCCTTTATTGTGCAGAGAACATGGAAAATGGGATATAATATTTTATATGTAGATATAATCCTGTTTCGCATGCGGCACCTCTCTTATTGCGGTACTAACGAAGCCATTATATTTGTAACCATAATTCAATGCAATTTTGTATTATTTTTTCTTGTTGTTGTTTTTCTTCTTCTAAATTTTAACCATTTCTGATCAAACGAAAATTCGTCACGTAACAGAAATACTGGATAAAAACAGCATTATAAAAATAGACTTTAACACTTAAAATCTTCCCAAGAACTCTTTATGTCCTAATAAAAATTGTTTAATCAAAAATAATGTAGATGGAAAAGAGAGGCGAAAGATACCAAAGGTACATTCAAACTCATAAGTCAAATATAAACTGACAACGCTGTGGCAAAAAATCAAACGGCAAACAACAGTTTACAAAACACAACATGGAAAACTAATGACTGAGCAACATGAACACCACCAAAAACCAGGAGGACTTCAGGTGTTATGGAACGGTAAGCAGATCCTGTTCCACATGTGGCACCCATCGTGTTGTTAATGTAAGTACAAACCCGGTGATAAGTCTAATTCAGAAGGTCACATTCGAAGAAAAGATGAGAATTCAGCTCGTATCGACAACTTTCATTTATCTTTCCATTTTCATTTTATATTTTTAGTATTTGAACAATTAAAGGTGCGCTTTAAAGGAAATGGAACACAATCTGTTGTGAAATAGTTCGTTAAATTTTGTGATTTATCGGTTAATTTTAACTGCTAAAGGGGATGCAAGTTGACAGGATCTGAATATGCCTACAAGCCATGCACGCTCTCATTAAAATGAATATTCAAATTGCATATTTGAATGCATTATGTGTTTGGCAATCTCGAAATGGTTTCCCATTCGATTCTGGCGACATTTTGACAATATTTGAAGACACACACACACACAATTAACCGAAGATGTTCAATAAATATATTCCATATACACAACATATTAATATTGTACAAAAGAATAACAAACGAGAACTAAGGAAACAAATTTTGATTAGAGCTTTTACTAGACATTATTTTCAAAAATTGATTTAGAACATGCAGTTTAAAAATAAATTTCTTCGAGGTTGCTGATTGTTATTTCATTGAATACACGATACCTCGAGGTTGCTGATTGTTATTTCATTGAAAACACGATACCTCGAGGTTGCTGATTGTTATTTTAATTGAATACACGATACCTCGAGGTTCCTGATTGTTATTTCATTGAATACACGATACCTCGAAGTTGCTGTTTTTTTCATTGAATACACGATACCTCGAGGTTGCTGATTGTTATTTCATTGAATACACGATACCTCAAGGTTGCTGATTGTTTTTTCATTGAATACACGATACCTCGAGGTTGCTGATTGTTATTTCATTGAATACACGATACCTCGAGGTTGCTGATTGTTATTTCATTTAATACAAGATACTCGAGGTTGCTGATTGTTATTTCATTGAATACACGATACCTCAAGGTTGCTTATTGTTATTTCATTGAATACACGATACCTCAAGGTTGCTGATTGTTATTTCATTGAATACACGATACCTCAAGGTTGCTTATTGTTATTTCATTGAATACACGATACCTCAAGGTTGCTGATTGTTATTTCATTGAATACACGATACCTCAAGGTTGCTGATTGTCGTTTTTTTTTTTTTGAAATGGTATAATTATGTCCTTTGATAACCAACAGCTTGTTCGGCTTTAAGCGTTCCTGATGAAGGTTAATCCTGAAAAGCGCTTCGGACGCATGAAATTTATAACGTGTTGTTTTCATATTTTGTTCCATTCCATACCAACAAGTACTAGTAGTTTAAATAAAAAGTTATAAACACTTCAAGTAAATATGCTTGATATTGTGTCTAAGAGTTTTTGTGCTGTTTCTGAATATATTCATATATATTTGTATTACATATATCGATATAAAAAGGTTTGTTCAGTTGCATTTGCTTCTTTTTCATAAAGGAAAAGAAAAGATACAAACAAGGGGCAAGACGAACGAAAATCATGACCAAAGAAAAAAATCGACGAAAAGACGCACAAAAGTCCAAAAACACTAAGAAAACTAAAGATTCAGCAGCACGGACCCCACCAAAAACTAGGGGTTATCTCTGGTGCTGCTCTAGAAGCGTAGATATACACTTCAGCTTTTTAGCATATTTCAACATGGAAGTCATGGTTATGTGTATACTCAAATACTAAATGAAAGCAACAGTTCAATTCAAAAGCGGATTTATAATCTCGTAGTGAACGATAAAATCTTGTCAAAGTTATTACACAATAAAAAGATATTCAGGACTTTTCAATGAATAATGTAAATATGTTATATATAAGGATTTTAATTTCTTTTGATGCAAATATGTTAATGTCATGCATAAAATAAGCTTTAAATGGTATTATTGTTAGAATAGGATTGTGTTTAATGTTAGTTTGGTACAACTGCCAAGAACATTCAAATCAAATTGAAGTATTCACACTAAATCTTAAACGTTTAAGAAGAAAAGAAAGTTCATATTAAAGAAAATGATACAGTGTTAACATGATAATCAGTACTTGAAATACGTGTATGAGACAGTTATTTACTCATGTTGTTCCTTATAATTTTATCATACTGACAGGGCAGAATTTTTATTTCCTTAATTTTACTGTCTTTCAATTTCAATCATATATGTGTAGTCCTGTTTGTTTTTCTGAGAGAAGTCATGGTATTTAAGAGAGAAATTATGTTATGACTATAAGCAGAGTCGTGTTTTTCACTTCTTGGTTAAAGTCGAAAATCGAATTTAAACCATTAACTCAGATAATCTTCCAATACAAACATTTCAGATAAAAAAAAAAAAATTCGTGGAATTTTAAAGTTTGATGAATAACTTTGAAAATACTTCAAATTAAAGGACTTTTTACAACTCGGTACGTATATGATATCAAGAAGGTAAATCCAGAAAAGTGCTTCTGGCGCATGAAATATAAATATTGTTGTTTTCATTTTTTACACCACTGGGTCGATACCGCTACTGGTAGACTATCAGTCCCCGAGGGCATCATCAGCTCAATATTCAGTACTTCGGTACTGACATGAATTAAAACAAACCGTTTTAAAATTGCGCTTCGGACGCATGAAATTTAAAAAGCGTTATTTTGGTGGATTAAATTAGGAGACTTCAATTTAGGGTAACATGCCGGTTTCATGTTAACTGTGCAAAAATTCAAAGATATATATATTTATTTTTATCATAAAAATAAACCCCAGAAAAATCGGAAAGCTCACAAACCGAATCTGGAAAATTGCGCATTGGCGGACGTACCGAAATCTTCACACGCGTAAAAAATATTGAATTATTAGTATTTAAATTACATGTACGCAAGTTTGAAATTGGACAAACTTGCGTATAGTTGAAATTCAAATTTCGATGAAACGTACTAACCAAAGTATATAAGTATCAAATGGGAAGCATTCAACCTCATTAGAATAAATAGTCACACATGTATGTATCTGTACAAACAATTAAATTTTCAAAAGTGCCAAAAATAGTTTCTGCACTAGACCTTTAGAATTAGGTACAACTAAAGCTACTAAAAAATGTAAAAGGAATCAGATTTCAACATTTGCAAACCTTCATCGTCAGAAAAACATTCTTAACCAGAATAAGACACCTTCTTTGGAAGCAAGATGTTTTTCTTCGGTTATCCAGATATGGAAAGACCAAAGAATAAAATCCTATTTGTCTTAAGATGAAAGAATAATGTAACATTTAGGATTTTCAACGTGAATTATTATATTTCTAGAGAAAACAAATGTACAGGATAAAGAACTCGAAGTAAGTGAACAGGGCCCTTGTTTGTGCATTCTATTCAGTACTTAAATGCTCGTGTGGTTGCATATTACATACTTATCACCATTTACAGTCAATGAGTCTCTATAGGCACTTCGCTAAAGAACAGATAAGTCGTCGTTATCAAACAAAAACAAATTTGTCTCTGGAGCTTAAATGGTTAGGTGCACTCGATTTGACTTAAAAGAAAAACCCCGTTTTGGGAAAAAGCTAGCAACAGGCAAAACAAATTCCATGTAAACATTTTCATATCATGGAAATTAAATGTGAGCTACACAATTGATTGTATACAAAAACTCTCCAGCTACATTATTAAAATACTTAAGAACTTGACAACTAAACAAACATACATTTAACGGGCGAAATATTTGCACGCCTTCACGCAACTTGAGATGTTAATGTACAGAAAGTGCATTTCCTGTTGAAGATGTCACTGTATGACAATGCAAGGGTTATAAATGATTGAATACGTAACTACCGAAAGAATTTGCAGGGTTTGCATTACCTCTAAAAAATTTGGAGGTCTATAATTTATTGATGTCTTAAGTTCTCTCAACCAATACATTAACCACTGTTGAATTAATTCAATACGTTAAACAATACAAAACAGTTATATTGCATAAGTATTCATTCGGAGAGAAGAGCGTTGATGGACCAATAATGTTAAATGAGCTTATCTGATTTGTTTTGGTATGAATGTGTTATGAAATGTGTAACAGTTAGAATGTTGGTCTTCGAGATCTAAATAAAAAAAAAATTGGTTTCTTGCACTATTACAATTAACAATATTTAAAAAATGGAGACATTGTGTCTTCAATGAATTACTATCCCCATTCATTTCAAGGAAGTCTTTTCAATAGTTTTTGCACGAATCTTTTCTAAATGCAGTGTATCTTAAGTATGCCTTGCACGAAAAATACAATCATATACGTTGTATAATTATTTACATGTACTCTTGCATATTTGTTTTCAATTACAAAACAAGATTATATAATAAAGGCCTTGGGAATTTCATTTTTCCATATTGAAATCAAATACCATAAATATAAACCAAATATTTGAAAAGGCAGATGATACACCAATATACATTGTGATTTTTTTTTATATAACATCAAAGTAAACATACATTTAAATTTAATTGAATAAAAGCAAATCCTGTTTCCAAATCCATTATAATTATAGAGAAATGTTTGATAATGAGAATTGTGTAAGGATATTCTTAAGTGATAATTCTCAGAAAACTTACTCGACAGTTCAACACCTAAGGTTTGCAACGATGACTAAGTTCATAAAAAACTAGAAATTTTGTGTACAATGTATCAGATCATCATGATTATTATAGGATGGAATGTGCTCTGTCTATTCAGGATGTTAAATACATAGAAAAGGACTCAGACTAGCTGTAAAAATGAAAAACGAAAAAGTAAAGAGATTACGAAAGTAAAAATAAGAATATTTAATGTAGAAGTATAATTATATGTAATTTCTAAGCCAAATTGATAAAATAAAAGTCTTGACAAAATTTTCGGACTTGTTTATGAAAAAAATTTTTTTGATGTTTTCCATAAAATTTCAATATATTAAGGTTGTTTGGAAAGCTTGTTTGATAGGGATGACGTGTCTATATGAGATGGTAATTTGGTTCAACAACCGAACAAGAAATATAATAAAAGTGTCCTTACAATGATGTATAAATGCGATTTGTGACCTCATTGCTTCGAACAAAGCATTTAAACGATGGCCATTATTAAAATTTTATCTTCTTTCGTTATTTGATGTTATCTCACTTTTTTAATATTGGAAATATTTTGAATACACTTAATATTTAGTAAACAAATTATGGGTGGTATTTTGCATATATAAAATATGAAGACATTGATGGAGGTGTTAAATTTCAAATATATTATCAAATAGAAAAAATATTAACGACTATTCATCATGTACACTTTCGCCTTATTTCCAAGATATAGATTACTTTTATTGTTTGTGTTGAACTTGACCCTTTATTGCAAACATTATGGTATGTCATGTGGTTTTTAAAGCTGACCAAACAATTTAATCCCCTAAGTTTGTGGTCTATGACATATAATTGTCTAATAAATAAAAAATATTGGTAGAACTTGGACATAGTTTGAATGACAAGACAAAGGTTAAACCCGGACTTCGAGGTATTATTTAAAAAATGGTTCTTTCCGTAGCATCCATGAAATCATAAATAACGTTTGAGTTGTTTGTTTTACTGACTGTGTCCGACTTTTATTATTCAGCCACGTTGTTAAATGTCCCCTAAAGAGATGTCCAACAATAACCTCTACATTTTTATTTTTGTCATTCTTTACATTTTTTTCTCCTTACCAAGTACAGTACAAAAAACGATACCATTTCAACGATTTTATTAATTTTACAAAGGTGGGGTTATTTGTATTCGATTTGATGCCTTGATTTAAAATAAATCCCCTTAACAGAAATGTAAGTTCATGAAACCGTGAACAATTAAATATATAGAACTTTGCGATTGCAAATTAACATACTGTTCTTTATAGTGCATTCTTTACTTTTTCTAGTGCAAATGATAACCACTGGCTGAAGCCACGTATATTCGCAATGCTCATAACGATTTATTATAGTTATAAAGGTTAATTAAAAGGACTTCGTGTAAGGTGAGTGAAAAAAATCTCATTAAAAATATCAGGCTTATGATTTTGTACACCAGACGCGCGTTTTCATCTACAAAACACTCATCAGTAGAGTTCAAATCAAAAAAGATAAAAGGCCAAATAAAGTATGAAGTTGAAGAGCATTGAATACCCAAAATGCCGAAAGGTTTAACTTAATACAGCTAATATATATATTTCTAGGGTAGAAAATCATGAGTATTTCAAACAATTTAAAGTATCGTCAACAGTTAATTTAAAAACATGACCATATCAATATTAATTCTTATCGGCACGGAATTTCTAACAATAGGATGTTAATACCCGCGGGTGAGCAGTGGCATCGACCCGCTAATTGTACAAAAAAATCATCAAAGAAACCAGGCATATAACTGTGAACGCCTAAAGCGCGTTTCTTCTACAAAAAGTCTCGAATAAAACAGTTAAAAGGCCAACTAAGTACGAAGTTGAAGAGCATTGAATACCCAAAATGCTGAAAAGTTTTGCCAAACACAACCAAAGTAATTTATTCCTGAGGTAGGAAATCCTTAGTATTTCGAACAATTCAAAGTTTTGTAAACCGTTAATTTAAAAATATGACCCTATCATTGATTATTCATGTCGAAACAAACGTATTGACTACTAAGCTGGTAATACCCTCGGGGAGGAAACCTCTATCAGCAATGGCATCGTACCAGTGGTTGTAAAACAACTCAGCAAAGATATTTGGTTTATAATGTTGTACGCCAGACGCGCGTTTCGTCTACAATAAACTCATTAGTGGCTCTCGAATAAAAAATGAAATGGTCAAGTAAAGAACGAAGTTTAAGAGCATTGACTACCCAAAATGTCGAAAGGTTTTGCCAAACACAGCTAACGTAATCGATTCCTTGGGTAGAAAATCCTTAGTATTTCGAACAGTTCAAAGTTTTATAAGTTAATTTATAAATATGAACATAACAATGATAGTTCATGTCAACACAAAAGTGCTGACTACCGGGCTGATAATATCCTCGGGAAGGATCTGAAAGGCCGAGTTTACTTTAAAAAAAATCTCCAAAAAATAACATTCATGACCTTTACCTTTTTTTTCCAATTAAATGCATTAAAATTTGTGTCCTGATAAAAAAAAAAATTCAACATTAAGTATTTTGCCTATGTTTGAATTCATCCTCGTGACATTCATGAAACGGGTTTATATATGCATAAACTTTTAGTTCCCATGATGACCTCCAATAAAATAAGCCTTAACATAGAACATTAGGATTATTATCAATTGTACTTATACATTCTACTAAATCGTTCTATAATATTGATGATGCATGTTCGATACTGTATGAACAGGTTAGTTGTTTATTAAACAAATAATTCACAAACCACTTCATTCGTATGCTTAATTCTGTAATATTAAGTTTTTATGGTCTGATCATATTATGTTCGAGCCAAATGCAACTATATATGACTGAAACTGCACTCTTGCTGAACTGGTAGTATAAAAATCAGCATACATTTAATCGGATTTATAAGTTTCTACTGTACATTATAAAATTACAAACGTATGCAAATTATTCAATAAAAGGTAATTATCACGCATGTACAGCTTTTTATGTGATTCAAAGTTTACTTAAATATCCTTCATTATTGAAAATTTTCACTGAAATGAAGGAACTATGAAAAAGGCACTGTTTTTAGATATTTTCTCCAACCGAGCATCCAAATAAATGGTTCTTTACCTGAATACTGAAACGTATCTGCTTCGGATATTATATTTCATTTGATAAATGAAAGCAAAAATGGTATGTGTTTATTTCATGCATATCAAAAGCTAAAACACGAATAACTGAAATCGAGTTCGTTAGTTTTTTTGTGTATTATTTGAAATACACATTGATCAGTAGACCGAAGCATAAAATGTATGTTATATTTATTATCATATAGAAAATGACAAATAATAAACATAACATTATGTATTTTTATATAAGAAAGATAATATATATTAATATTAATAAAAGAAACCACTATTAATATCACCAACTGATATTCATGTACATTCCTGTTGAGTATGTAACCTCTGATGAAAAAATAACAATGAACAGTATATCGTCCCTTTATACTTGTAAAATACATTTTATAATTAAAGCTCAATATTGTCATTATAGTGAGGATTAAGTTCCATCTTCTGACAACAGTTCAACATGCAGCAAAACATGCTTACTCCCGGAAACAAATTATATATATTTATATATTAGAAAAAAGTCTAACGACATGGCAAAACGCATTTTTCTTCTGTTCTGGATTTGCAGCAAAAGTTTTAAAAAGTATTAATAATCTTGGGGTGTGTTATTACGAGGATTGAAGATCTGAAGTACAAACTTATACTTCAAATAACCTGTGTAAATCTTCAGATATTTGCTGAAAAATTAATCAGGCGTTTAACAGAGTTCTGCTGGATTTTTTTTCCAATTTCTTCTCATCATATGTTCCTACAATGACAACCTGGACGTGTTGTGCTGTAGAACGGCTTTAAAATACATATGTATCAGTCTGTCATTTTGCATTGAAATAAAAACATGTTGCATGAAGTTCGTTCCATATATGGTTTTTGCTTTGACGTTATGTATAGTTATAGTAGAAATGGAATGAATAACCAAATTGTTCAAATAACCAGAGCTGTTTTATAAACAACTTGTTTGACCTTATATTTGTCATCTGTCATACTTAAAATACTCGTGCATTTAGTTGACCAAGTAAATTAATAGCCATTTGAAACAATTGTGTTTCATGCATAAAATGCACATGAATATTTACTTTAAAATAAATTACAATTTCAGTGTATGACAGCAAGAGTTAGTGCATAATGAGTTCATGCTCTTCAGGGCACGCACTTGTTTTCTAGCTTTATATTAATGTAGCTTTGACTTTTGGCGTCAGTGATGAAAGTTAATCTAAAAATGCCCTTCCGAGAAAGCACATTTGATTTTTTTTCTTTGATGTTTATGTTTTGCATGTGCCGTATTGTCTGTGGAAGGAAACCATGGACATAAAGACTCCATTTAAGCCAGCGATTATATCATGTGATCTGGAAAGTGATTGCATTTTCTTCCAGTAGTATAATGCACATTGCTATTAGCATGTAATACTTAAAAGGTGTTATTTTTTAAGGAAATCTTACTTTCATCCAGAAACATTACTTTTTTTTCTAAAAAGGTGATGCATTGAAACAAAAAACTGAAAAAGAATAAGTACAGTCTGAAATCGTCCCGTACCGGATAAATAATTGACGGCTGATTTTTAGTTCAACAGCAAATACATGCATATTCAAGACAATTAATGTTGAAATGATCTGTATGTTTTTGTTTTAGAAAAACCCCAACAAATCGGATTTTTATGTCCTAGCTCATAAGATAGCAGTTCGCACTAAAATATGAGACAGAATCTTTACATAATTCTGAACTGGAGACGTCCAGCCTTTGCTCTTATTTCTATATTCCACATAGTTTGAGGGAAGGAAGGAAATAAGAATCCCATAATTTCGTTTGTTTGACACGACGGCTGAGTGAAACAACGACCAACAAGGTATCGAGAACACGCTACCACGAAACCACTGTGCCGTTTTAGACACCAAACGTTATTTCCCGTAATCAAATGTGATTCTATAAATCAAAGTTTAGTGACAATTCTGAAAATAGGCATTACAAATTATTTGAATACTATTGAATATTGCAGAATGGCATACACACCCTTTATAAAAAAAACTTTCAACCTAGTGTTGACCACTAGATGTCTATTTTCAATGTAAACTGGTTTCTGTTTCAATGTTGTAAATCCTTCAATTCCTAACATTCATATTTCGAGTCTGGCATATACCCAGAAAAGAACGTCCTGATATAGCCTTTGGCCAAGATACTGTCTTCCTGTGCTCTATGAGGTCTTTCAAGCAAAGCGGATGATTTATTCCTACACGAGAGACATGAAACAGTGTAAACACGGTAAGCACCTTACATGATGTCCTCATTATTGACTAGCGTTAAGGCCCTGATTAATAGAACTTATTTTTTCAATGTATAAATTGTATATACTACCACTTTTGGCATAAACAGCAACAATGTAATATTTATATTTTTTTATTTCTGCGATTGTATCTACTGCACTATGTGCATAAATACAAATTTGATGGGACATTTATAACAAAAAATTGCAATATTTAATAATAAATATATCTTTGGCATATATAACAATATACTACAGTCAATATTTACATACAAAACAATAACAATAAAGCATATAAAGGCACCATCATAATATCTTTACTGGCCAAGTTCTTCCAGTAAAGGTCAAACCAAAGTAGGAAAGGAAAAAAATCCGCATTATACACATGCCTAGAGTTCTCTATTAAAATGTGGTTTTGATTTCAAATCTTACCGTCTTGTAATAATGTGATTACAGTATGATTTCAATTAGGAGAAAAATTATACGAAAATTTATTGTACATTATGTTTTTGTTCATGCATGTCAATTAAATTTTTTGTGTTTTTGAATAGTTACTGGAAATACCTAAAAGCTTCATTTTTTAAAATATTATTCAATTTTGTTGAACACATTGTGGGTTAACTTTATGTGGCGACGGCCACATATTCAATTGAGAATTATATGTTTTTTGCATTGATTTGTTTAGTTTTGCGAATTATCTTGAAAAACCTCAACAGGTTTGAAAGGAAAATTTGACATTTGTACTGTACACTGAAAATATTATTATTTTTAATCTAGCATAAGAATGATGTTGATTTTTGAAAAGTAAAGAAAATTTCTTTATCGCTGTTGCTACAAAGAAGTGAAAAAAAAAATATTTAATGCAATTCACTTTTGAAAGAAGGCATGCATTTAATGAAACAAAATGCCATGTTCATGACTAGATATAAAATTACAGAACTCATAGCTCGTATTCGTTTACTTTTTTTTCATATTACTACTAAGGAGTATATGCGACAAGTCACTTATTTGATACACTATATTAGCAGGAAATAAATAAGGATATACTGTTAAACTACATCAATGTTATAACTTGTTTTAGTAATGACGTCATGTAGGTTTTTATTTGGAAATACAAGAATACAAACTAAACTAAAACATAGTTTTCCAGGCTGATATCAGTTGTGTAAAGATTAAGTTGGTTTGCACTTTGTATATATTTCATAAATGTGTCCCAAAGATGCATTTTTTCCAGCTAATAGCCTCACATTTAACTACATTTCCCAAAAAGCTACTGTATTTTTTACTTGCACATATATATCAACCAAGCAAAAGATAACATAAATCTTTAATTTTTTTTTTTAATTTTTGTGCACAAATAATGTCCTATCGCACATACTCCTGCAAAAATATCAGAACTTTAAATAATAATAATTTATTGCAGAAGAAAACAGTCACATTTTTATCATGTCTTTATTGTATGATATAGATGAAATACCTGAATTGGAATGTGTAATGTAATAATAATATTATGACGTAATATACAGGCATAAGACAAAATTAGGATAAAACATACTGCTATGCAGATTAGCTATGTATGACAACATTTATTACACTATATATGTTCGTTTAACAAAAAATTACTTAAAAAATATCACAAGAAGGTGTGTAAAAACAATAGATGACGCGATCTCCGAAACAGTGGATTTAGATATCTTTGTTACGTCATTACATTAGTTCAGCATAAAAAAAACCTTTTACTCTCATATTGCTATTGAAAAATATTAGGTCGACCCATAAATATGAAAGTGAAGAAAATCAAAATCATGGAAACCTTAGTTTCGAAACTTAATTCTATTTATCAGACATAAGACACATTAGTCATTGTTTCGGAGATCTGTAATAGCAATGCTATGGTCTCTCTATAGTGTGATTGCATACGTAATGCGTAATTTTACCCGTGTTTCCGACCAATGTTTCACTGGTAATAAATGCACATTTTAGGTCTCTGGAAATTTATTGGTTTTTGCTCAAGGATTTCTTATATTTTACAATGCCTTAATGGTCAATATTTACGTAGGAGGTAGTCATCCTAGTTTGTACAACACTATACATTTACTTATGTGTTCATGCATAAAGCTATAATCTCGTGTCGTAAACGAAAAAGGTTAAATTCATTGTAAGATTACACGAATAAGAAGTTTCCATCCGTTATGAATAAATTAACCTCCGTAACAGTCCCTCTGTCACTGCTCATTTTACAAATAAATGAAAGCCCGTAGAGTTGCATTCGAATGATTTACCAGAATTATCTTCTGTCACGTGCTACACAAATCACAGCCTCTATCCCATCACAGCTCGATCTCATTCGGAATGCATATGTTAAATAATTGAAAACAATGCTAAGTTTTCTATATTCATCTACCAGGTGGTTTTCGCTTCTTCGATTTTTGTCTTTTCTTTTTCTGCCGCCGTCTGTCCATTTTTCTATGTCCTTTTCTTAACATTCCTTTATATTTTTTCATATGTCTTAATTTATGAAATTTCTTTTGTGGGTCCCAATTATCACTATATTCATGAAAATTTACTGGACTATACGGTAACGGCGTTGTATTATGTTGATCTATCGCTATTAAAGTGAAGTCATAGCACCTTTCTAAACGAGTGTTTGGTTTCTTTTTATAGCCTGGTAACGCTTTACCTCGAACAGAATTTCTTAACTTTTTCTTCTTGAATCCTATGAACCATTTATGATCTTCGTCCGCTAAACGGAACTGATAATATTTGTCATGTGTAATGTTGTAAACAAGATTACAACTATCAAGTGGATGATGCTGAAAATGAAAAAAAAATGTATTATATTCAGAATACTACAATAAATATTCGTACGAAAAGATAGAACAGAAATTCCAGTGAAACATTACAAAGGCGGCCATGGAAGTATTACATTGATATATAATATAATATTTCCATACATAGGCTGACCTCTGCAATGAATAGTTAAATGCATCTATATGAAAAAACCCTTAAAATAGGATCACTCACTTTTAAACACACTGGACATCTATTTGACCGTAATTTATTAATAGATGGGTGACAACCCTTGCACTTAATAGTTGCTTCGTAAATAGATTTAAATATATTAGTTAACATTTAGTTGTGAGAGTATGGATCTTGTATTTACTTATATGAAATATTCCACAGATTGTAGTTTTGCCTTTGTTCATAGTTGACTTTGAAATTCATAGACATACGAATGTAGGTCTCAAATCGAAGAGGTTTTTTCCGAGTAATTTCAGGTGTGTTGTACTTTGCCTTTGATTTCAAATATTTTAAAGATTGACAGTTACTTTCCATACCAAGGGATTATATTTCCACTAATTACATGACGAGCACCTGCATATTAATTGTACAATTGTTTAAATTACTATCTATATCAGGCATTCCTATCGTTTTCGACAGTTTTTAACCTCAAACCAAATTAAGAAAAACCTTTGCTGAGGGTCTATATAAAAATAAGGTGTGCTATTACAGTTTTACGTAAATCTTAAAACGAGTGACTGACATCGAACAATAAACTATACGTTACAAATACGACCGTGTTTATTTAAAGACGACTGTCAGTACATGCTGAACTTCATTTGTCCATTTTTTTTTATGGTTGTCGTTTTCTCGAGACCCTCATGAAATTGAAAATATGATTTATAGTGTAGTGTTCAATAAATACTCATGTTACAACCCTGATAAGTATTTTGTATTATTTGTCTTGTTCTAATGGTTTTATGAGCACCTGCATATAGCAATTTGTTTTGTATTTACTCACATGTGTTTAACAGAAAAAAAAGACAAGGGTTCCTTTTTAATTTAAATGTACTTTCCGTCAATGATATAATTTTTGTCGTGATATACTTAGTGCAAAGTTTATCAATTTCGCATATTAGCTCTTATACTTAACAGTAGGTTGATAACTGTATTTACTTAGGGACAGGAATTCTGCTTTACGAATGAAAATTAAATAAGGATTATTCAATATGTCTGTTATGAAATAAGTAGGGTTCGCTCAAGTTTTAAAATATGCACCTTCCACTTCATTACATCAGATATGATGTTCCTTTCAAAACAGAAATTTTCATTCTACAATGTTAAATATTTTGGATGAACCCAATTTAAATTCATATTTGGATTAAAATGTATTCAGTTAGATTGTTTGGATAGAAAAATCAGGTGTTCCTCAAGTAATTTAAATAAAAAGACGTGTTATGAAATCACAAAGAATAATCTCTTTTTATTTAATACATTCAAAGCTGTATTGAATAATATTTATGAAATACTAACGAGTCCAGCATGCCATCGATTGTAGAACGCATACATGTGTATTTCACCATGCAAATTTGTCATTTATTATAACACCGCGAATGCCAAAGTATGGTTGTCGATTTTAAAATTAATACCCAAGACCCTGATGTTCGGGTGATCGTCGTTATTCCCTCTGTCATTTCGATTTAAAAGTTAGGTAATCCTGAAAACACATTACACTGTTCTTCCGATGTCAACCTTACGTAATTTGTAAAAAAAAATGGATTTGAAATTCTCTTGTTATTAAACAGGTTGATTTTGCAAGGTCAAAAAAGAGTTTCTTGATTAAATCCTCATTTCACTTACATGTGACAAAGAGACAAGATTGTGTACCCCCTGTGGTTTTAACCTATCAAGATTGAGCTAAAGAATCAATATGTTATTTTCACATTTGTTTAAAATTAGTCTATAAATCAATGCTCACGTATAATGCACAGCACAGAATAACAGTGTAGTTATGAAAAGTTCAAAGATTTTGCTGAAAGTGTCGATGGTTTAAATTCAATTAGAAACTGCATTTATAGCTCAAGATAAATAAAAACACAAACGCTGTTTTTTAATTGTAAGACCTCCAAAACATAACAGTTGACGTCGTGTACCAAAAACCGACCCGTAATGTTTAGTAAGCGATCTAGAAAGATTGATGTCAATAAACGTGGTTTTCTTATTTGGCCAAACTGGGTTGAATATATGCTAAGGAATCTGATGAACGCTAACTTTATATTCTTAAATTTTCAAATGACAATTCGAATGGCTTTTGCATAAGAAGAGGTGTGGGGTAAACATCAATGAGGGAGCAATCGAAAGCCACAAAATTGACAAATATATGTCAATACAAATGACACAAACTAAGAAATCTATTGGTCAACAGACGAATGACACAAAACAAGACGAACAGCGGTATACTACTATTGCCTTTATTTATCGGGCAACAGACGAATGACACAAAATAAAGACATTTATAGGTCAACATACGGTCGACTTCAATAATATACAATCGTCTGATATATACAGTATGTAAAGCTTAAAATTGTTCGTCTGTATTTTTATTTATATTTACTAGTATTAGTTTAAATTCATATTTGGATTAAAATGTATTCAGTGATTGGATAGAAAAATCAGGTCAAGTTGTGAGTAGAGAATATCGAAGATTTGCCATCAGCACCGAATTTTCAAAATGAATAATAACAAAACACCACTAGTAAATGAGTTTTAGTCCTAAACGGTCATTTTGATCATCATCATCATCATCATGTTGATTCTTTCAGTCAATTTTCAGACTTATCAGCTGCGGTTAATTCAGTACTGTTCAGACTATTCGCTTGCAGTCAATCAGTACTGTTCAGTGGCAGTCAATCAGTACTGTTCAGTAGATTGTCAGACAATTAAGTATGATGTGGACAGGTTCACTACAATTACTGAACAGTCTGAACATAGACTCAACAAATATTAATTGACTACAAGCAAATTGCCTGAGCAGCACTAAATTAACCGCAGTGGATAGGTCTGAAAATTGACTGAGAGACTGAAAATGAACTAGAACTTAGGTCTTTTAAGAGCTGTTCATATCGAAATGACCGTTTCAAATCAAAATTGGTTTACAAGTGCACCGTAAACCGTTTCACTGTTAAATACTGGTTAGATTAAGGAAAATTCGAAAAAAAAGTAGGTAATCATGAACTGAATTTGCAAACGGTAGTGGGTATCGAGTGTTCTACAAGGCTTAGCTTATTACATTCCTTAAGTTTTTTTTCCGTGGTTTTGAGTAGTGATCATTTTTGACAAAAGAAATAATATGATTGTCTCTTAGAGAGCTATCAATCAAAAAAAATAAGGGAAAATGAATATCTACACAAAACCAACCCTCTTACAAAAATGGAAAATGGTATGGACAAAAGGATTTCTGATCAATTGTATGATTGCATATTAATTACGTCAATTGAGACTAAACAAAAGAATGATACAATAGCTTTGCTCAGCTTTAAAATTTATGAAAGGAAGCAAGATCCTTAAAAGTATAGCGTGACTATATTTTTCAGTAACGTTATTCCATTCCACATACTTTTCAGCAACAAAATGTAGATTATCATGAAAACCAAATGTACTTTATAAAATACTTATGCTTACCCGTGCTCTTAATCTTCCTTTATTGTTGAAACATAAGTACATAAGACTATCTTCACCTTGCAATCTTACTAGTCCGTTACGACCTATAGATTCCATGATTATTGATGCTGTAAATATAAAGTTGGAACTATGGACCAGAATTCACAACAGATTGTGCATTTTACTCTTAAAATGTGCAGATTATATGAAAAAAAACATTTTGCTGAAGACCATTACAGAAATCGAAAGTTGAGCAATATTTCTACAATTGCTTGTCAAATTACTAGTTTTGAATGATTTTGAAACCATAAATTATTTGCTCTGAGATTAATTCAATGACGAGTTGTTGGTTTAGCTGATGAAATTTTAGGGGTCTGTGTCTTAACAGACATTTTTGGATAAACTTTTATGGTAGTGATTTTCATTTTTTTTTTTTTTTAATTACCGATAAAAAGAATAAAGGACTTTTTGTTTTTGATACTGACTTTATCACTGTTTATATATAAATGGCAGTTTCTGCAGATTAAATGAAATCATTAATTAATCAATAAATGGTCAGTAACGCTATTTTATAAAATTTCATAACCCATGAAATTAAAAAAAGACGCATACCGAAAAAAGTCTACATATATATGTAGAATAAGAAGGAAAAATGTTTAAAATATATGAAGCTTAAATACAAATAAAAAGTTCCACTAAGTGTGGTACTGTGTCAAAGATTATTATCATACCCAATCCCTTTATCTTCTTATATTTTAATTATTTACTCTTAAATCTTAAGAAATAAGATTTAGTCAAGCTGAGCACATCTTGTTGACCCTAATCTCGTTGAAATCGCGTGACGTCAGCCTGAATTTAGTATGCAATTTTTTGTAACATAACTGGCAAACCAACAGTTTAGATTTATATTAATTGCGAAGTACTTTTAAATGAAACGAGAACAAGCGCAAAAATTGTTTGTCGCCATTTGAAACTGAAACTCTAAACATTAATGACATGACACATTTTAAGCTACAACAAATTTAATGAAAAGAAGAAAGTTTAAGGTATTTATTATTAAGCAATCATTCCGTAGTACGTTATATAATACACTCAATGCATGCAATAATATAAATGATATAGAAAGAAAGCAATATATATATATATATAGTATGAATATGAAAAGATGTCGCCTTAATATCAGTGGGACATTAAAATAATTTTAACGCTAGAATGAAAAGAATGCAGTTTGACGGATAGAGTGACAGTCAACCACTGCAAAAATTAACATGGATTTAAATCTCCATAAATTTCATTCTAGCAAAGATTCATACTTCTACGTGTGTAGAATATGAACATTCAAGAAAATGATTATAGTATAATATTTTAATCGAATCACTCGCCTTGGAAATTCCTCATTTTTATCTTACAGTCAACTTGACGCTCATCTTGTCGCTCAATGAAAGAAACAGTAGGACACAATTTCATTTACCTCTTTTTTCATTTTCAAAGACGTCTTGTAACATGAAGGCGGTCCACAAGTCGTCCTTAAATCAACATACAATTAAAGGGTTGAGAGCATCTGCTCTGACAGAAAAAAGGCCTGTTAAACAATCTTTCTGAATTAAATCTATTGTCCAAAAATGGACACTGCCAGATACCGAATTTAACGAAACATAGCGCAAATTAACTAGATGTCTTATTTTGATTTATTTCAATGCATGTTGTGCATGACTTTATACCCAAACATCTGTCATTTTTGGATGGACATGACTTAATTTGAAACTAAATAAAACTAATCATTGTTTATGAGCTTGCTCCTCAGTTTGACCACAGGAATTGAACATGTAGAATCCATGGTTAGTGTTGATCTTTATTATAATCTTGAAACTGAATCAAAAGGACCCTTTGTGATCAATTTCTAAACGAGCACATGAAGTAATTCCGCAAGGAAAATGTTTTTATTGTCAAATTTGAATAAAAGAAACTTCGAATTTATTTCGAAAATGTTACATTTTTCTCACGGATGTCCTTATTTGGCATGCTCCCAAGTTAGCACAAAGTGATCTTTTGTCGGGAATTGATGTCCAGCATACCGTTTTCGAAAAAGAAATACATTACATGATCAAATATATGATCTTGATGTTGTATAATGACCCCATTAAGAAGTAGCTGGTGGACTGAACATTCTAGAAGTGCTTTTGGCCAATGTTTCGGGAAGAACTAAAATGGTCAAAAATCAGAACTTGTCGAAGATCACCTATTGTTGAAAGGGTTGAAACTTAATTTACTAAAATCAATTAATCAACTATCAAGCGTTTAATAAAATCGAGTTAGTTCAGGAGCTTTGAAAGAAGAATAATTCCCTTAGCCCTTTATCCATCTAAGTTGCATGATTCATTTCATAGGAGCACTTAATTCCAGGGTGACTTGCAAGAATTTAATCTAGATAAACTTAGACAAATCATGCCTTTAAATAACCAAACTCAAAGTAACAGACAGTGCATGTCTTACACCAACTATGGTTAGGGAATGACAACTGAGGTTAATTAACATTTCATTCATCTGTGTAATCTATTTTGTAGGTAAGATGGAGATATAGGTTTGGTCATGATAAACTGATATAGAAATAAGTATTTACACGCAAAATATCAGATATTTAATCAGCATCATATGAATGACATCTGATTCGTCTACAGCCATGCTTGTCCACTGCACTAAAGGTATAATAAGACCTTTAATTCAGTATTTCGAAATCGCAATATCGTTATTGCGTACATAATGATAAATTATAAGTCGAAAGATTAAAAAAAAGAATTAAAACTGAATATTGCAGCTTCTTAAATGAAGGTTAACCTTCGACGTTTTTGACCTTTTTGCTAATCAATCCCTTCTATTAATACAGTTGCAATGTTTTATGTGTCTATGAATTTCCAAGAATTTGATTCAAGAACATTTATGATAAAAGTGAATTCGAATAAAATTCAGCAAACGGTACTCTTCAGGTTGATGGATATATGACATTGGAAGTAATATAACAAGATATGTAATTTGCAAACTACATTACAATATGACAGAAATACACAAACTACATTAAAATGCGACAGAACTACAAACTTCATTACAATTTGACAGAACTACACAAACTGCATAACAATATGACATAACTCAAAACTACATAACAGTATGATAGAACTACAACTACATTACAATTTGAAGGAACTACAAACTAAAATAATATATAACATAAAGAACAGAATACAGAAAGACACTTAGACGAAAAAAAGAAGGTATTTTTATACTAATACTTTAATAGATCAAAGCAGCATATTGAATCACAGGTACGCTAAATCCAAAGTCTGAATCAATGAGCATTGAGGACAAAAATAGGAAACCATGAAAAACCAAAGAAAGGAACGCAATTAGACTATGAAAACATTGATTGACATTGTTCAAGCAATACAAAAGTTTGAAGGTACAGAAGCACGTATATGTTAATGCCAATAATAGAATACTAGCAGCAATCTATACAATGTATACAGTATACAAGATTATTATAAGGTAAAGCACTTACTATAACGCCCAGGTGGCGTCTTTTTGCCTGATGCATCAATAGAATTACGCCTTGTTCCTGGTCTGATTCGGAGAAACATCTCACTACAACGAGATTCGATCCAATATCGCCTTCTTCGACTTGGTTCTTGGTTCTCTTTGTCGGGAATCGGGTTTTCATCAATGTATAAGTTTGGTTTAAAGTCTGTAGCAAATACGAAACGACTGTCTGTTATCTTTGGAAAGGTGCTTTCTTGTAAACCTAGATCGGGTTTAAATTTTGTAGAAATCTGAAAAACATAAAAGATGCAATCAGTCAGTCTTATATTTATCGTACATGATTTTTAATGTGCATTGAACACTACTGCCTGTAGAGGGAAATCAAACATATTTGGCTGATAAAGTTAATCCGCCAACAGCGTGTGAATATCATTAACAATAATGGCAAAATTCACGCATGATGCAAGTTTCTATTCTCTTGGTTATAACTTCATTCCCGTGAATGATTGGGTGAAATTCAAGTTTAAAAAAAATATATGGGAAATTAAGCTACAAGTTTTCGACGTTATCAAAAATGTTGTTATCAAGCTCTTCATCCCTTTATTCCCTATAAATTGCCAAATTACACGATGTTGTATTTTTATAGGAAAATTTATGTTTTTGTCTTCCCTATTCACATGTATCCCGTTTCTTTATCTAACACTGATAAAAGAAAATTTTATATGTATATTCAAGTCCTACAATACGATATAAAACATACTCATCAAAGATATCAGGTTCGTCTACAAAAGACTCGGCAGTGTCGCTCGAAAAAATAAAGTTATGCCAAATAAAGTACGGAGT
Organism: Mytilus coruscus; assembly: GCA_017311375.1. NCBI lineage: Eukaryota > Metazoa > Mollusca > Bivalvia > Mytilida > Mytilidae > Mytilus > Mytilus coruscus. Next base: position 90,340,421 of record CM029601.1, read on the forward strand.
TGAAGATAATTGAGGACCAAACATTTCGAAAGGTTTTGCCAAATACAGCTAAGGTAATATATTCCTCGGGTAGAAAATCTTCCATTCAGAACTGTCTTATCATGTAGTTATAACATGTTTAGTTTTTCATATAGTCAAAAGTACACAGTCATAGAGATTACCAAAGATATCACAACATTATTACTCTGAAGTGGATAATGTGGTATCAGTGCTGAAAATGATCGGGCACTGTGTCTCTCATTATATTAGTTCAAGGGTCAGATTATTCACTTCTGTATTCAATCAATTTGTATCAAACCACTTTTAAACTCCTCGTTATTCTTTGAATTGTTAAAATTCTCACCATTGATTTTACAAGAAAGTACACTTTAATGGGTCTGTTAAAGAATCTAAAGTATTTTTGGAGTATTTAAAGGACTCGTCCATGTGGCTATTGCATAACTAGAAGATAAAGAGTCCTCCTTGTAGCCCAGAGAACTTGCTGAAACATTTACATTCTTTATATTCATCTTAAATGTTTAATAACGAAATGTAACACGATTTTTTTCATAGTTTTTGAAGTATGAGCCAAGTAAAAGATAATAAATTACATCCTTATAAGTTTCTTTAGCTTTTAAATTTTAAGATTTATAGCCGTATTTGGTTGATAAACACAAGATCTATAAATGAGATGAAAATATTATTCTGAATAGTAATAATTTGAAAGTTTGATAAGGCATTCAAGTATGTAAAAAAAAAAAACAACGTTTGACTTAAATATGATATTTGCTGATTTGGTATCAGACTCGTTTAGATAGACACAGTCTTTTATCGACATCATGGATTGAAATATTTTAAAGTTATATTGTAATGCTTTAAAGATTTGAGGTCCTCCTTACATACAGTCCAACCCAGCTTTAGCCAACCGAAAAATTAGAACGTTATCTCGGTATTTATCTAAAAACTGTTTGATTACATATCTAAACTGCTCTGAACTTCAGGTATTCTCTCATGTCAAAGTAAATGTGAAGTGCTAAGGGTCTTCTCGATTATTTTTTCGTATCTGGTAGCTTGGAAATGAGAAGGGGAATATTTGTAATCTTTACTAAAATACATACATCTTTTATGCAGCGTTAATTGTGTAATGTAAAACAAACCACTATACAGGTATAAATGCCTTTGAAGGCGTGACGTTGTAAGGTATATAATAAATTATGAAAAATATATCTGAAATGAAAAATCTCTCCTTACATTATATGGGCTTTTAACATAATTTTATAACTTTTTCACATATATTACAATCACTTTGTTATGTCCTATGTTACGCATAAAATTCTTTTCATTGTGAAATCTGAATCTCTATTAAACAAGTTATCTATTGATGTTGTTTTCAACACTTTGCTCCTAAACTTTGGACTAACTTAAAATTTCTAATTAGTATCCTGTCAAGACATAAATTTGAAAATATGAACAATATATTTTACATTTTTCATGGTTTACCATTTTTTCAGTGCTTTCTTTACTTTAGTACATCGACACCTGTTGTAAATAGTTCCCACGATTACTAATTTTATTACGTGTTTTGTACTATATAGTACTTTGTTTATGATGCTATAGTCTTTTCATGAAGAAAGTAATTTAAATATAGATGGCATATTAGTGTATTCATTTATCTATACTATCTAACATACCAAATACAAAAGGTAAGAGAACGATTTTCGCCTCCCAGTTAGTCGGTTTATTAAATTGAATGACCATATTAGTTTCGTAAACGTAATTTTAATTGGATAGCCAAATCAGAGTTAGGTAAACGCCTTTAATGCTTTACGAAGGTCACATGATAGGATTCTGGAAGTCACGTGCAAAGACAGCATCAGTATATTGGTACCATTCATTCAAACATAAAATTAGTTTTCTGAATTCAGAAACCGAAACAAATTTTAAAATGTCGAATTAATCAAGCAGAATCGGTATGCATAAACTATTCTGCACTTGCTTGTCGCCATTAATCAAACGAACTTCCCCGGTCGTTGATAGATCGTGCAGTAAAAAGCCTACCAATCACTGGAAAGAATTCTAAAATTCTACCTAGTTGAAAATAACAATGATTAACTATTGTTATGTAATCTACAACCTAAATTAATCATTGGTACAATTTTACCGAGAATGGAATATTTGATTAAATACACATGCTGCATGATAACCTTATTTTTACTTCAAAGTCTCGACATTTCTTAAGGTGTTCATCGCGTGTTTTTACTTCTGCAGCAGACGTAGCATTTGCATGTTAATATGGGTTGTAAAACGACTGAACTAAATGAACTTCTTCAAGATTGTTCTTCTGCACGCGACTAGACAGGATTTTAGTCTTAGGGCGAATAAAAATCGAAAGATTATCCAATTTTTCGGATTTGTCGTATATTTCAGTTTACATCACAGCACTTTTTTTGTGTTGGTATTTAAAATTATTTTTTTCCTATATTTTGATTATTTACAGTAGTATTTGACGAGATTATTATTGACCGATCTACATCAACCCCACCAGTTTTCCTTTTCTAATTAACGAACTGGTACAAAGATAGTGAATATCAGTCCTAAAGTCGCCGGTGCAAATTTTAGCAAATCGAAAGGATATTTTTGCGAAAAATGACCGCTGAATAATGTGATCCGTAAAACCAAGGATTTCATTTAAACCATACCGTACGTTGACCTTTATTTGCTAACCTTCTGTGTAAATTGGTCTCTGTTGTAGTGTTGTTTCATTAGCAATCATACCACATCTTATTTTTATTCTGTTTATACTCATAATTTTACAAATTCGTACTAGCTTAGAATTTTTATTCAAGCGATCGTACAAAATGGACTATTAAAAAAGTTACGATTTGGGGAATTTCAACTCTCATGGTGTATGAACGAAATTGTTTTAAATTTAATTGAAAAACTTCAATTAAACAATACACAAAAGTTTCGCCGTCCCTCTATTAATATAAGTAAATAATAATTTTCTTTCAAAGTTTAAGCTGAAATACAGAAAAAGTGATAACAAAATCACAAAAAAAAAAACACATGGCAGAACAACAAACCACACTAAACACCAACTCTCGACTCTTCCAAAAATATGTCACTTTCCAAAAAACATTAAAAGGGGGAGGGGAGGGGGAGGGGAATCCAAAAAATCTACAAAGAATCATACTTAAATCTCTTTTAATACGTATAACTGTATCAACTTTAGATATTGTTTTTCATATTTAACATATCATTTATCTATAGATACATATGTCTAAGATTTCAAGTCTATTTCATATTAAATCTCAATTCTTCCCTTTTCAATTATTATGTTTACGGAAGACATGATATTTGATTTGTTGTCTTGTAATATTATCTGTATCACAGTGAAATGTGAGTCGCAAACACAAAAGCTCAATAATTAGCAACAAATTCTTTGAAAATGTTTAATTGTATTCAACTGTTGCTTTTTTACGTTATTTTCCGTGCTACAACGAGACATATAATTAAAAGTTTGTTGTTTTCAAATGAACCGTGCATATATTGTTCAAGTATTTGAAGTCAGTTTTTTTGCTCAATTTGTAAGAAAAATATCTAGTATGGTTAAATTCATAAGTAAAAATGGATGGGTGAAAAAGGTAAATGCCATCAAGGTTTACGTAGTACGATCTCCAAGGATCTCTTGTGACAATGCTATATGAACCAAACTGCATTTCAATATAGAATTAAAGGTCAAATGTGATCATCAGAGTATTGACAATTCAATGAGACATTCAGATGAATTAATCCATGCATGGGGATTGATTTTGAAATTATTATCTCTTCTTCCTATCGAATGATCTTTGGCAATTGAATACCCTTCTTTTTAACACAGGATACTCAAACACAAGCTGTTCAAACACCTATCTAAATGATTGGGTTTGATTTGAATAGGGTTTTGTGCATGAATAATGACAAGGAAAAATTGTTATTCACAATAGCATCGGTCTATGTGCATAAATGCCTAGCAAATTATATTGAGATGGAAATACCGCAAATATCTTCTCTTGCGCAACTTTCTCTCTTCAAGAAAGAGATTGTAAACTTTAATTATGTTAGTAATAACTATAAACTGTTTATTCTCGTCACCTGCTTTCAGTAACTTTACGACAGGTAAAACAAATTCTTTCTGAAAGAGGTTTCATTTTTATGGCATATTTTTTTGTTCTCATGTTCACTCAACTGAAAACTGCATGCACTTACCTGAAATTGTTTAAAATATTTCATTTATCATATTAATTCTCGGTTTTGATTAATTATACAAGTAAATATGTTCATAATTTACATTTTTTCTTCATATTTCATTGAGAAAATGTTCATTTCTTTTTCAGCCGACGTCCTGTTCAAAAGCAAAAATGCATCATAATCATTTTTATACATGTATCATGATTACTTTATTTAAAATTATTATTATTGTACATCAGACAGGTAAATCAAATTTCATTGCACATTTTTTTAGTCAATTTATAGCTTGAAGAATAAACTTTAGCGATGATTGATATCCAAGTAATAACATATAAAAAGTTTACACTTCAAAAATAAAGAAAAAAATTCAAAATTACAGAACATTCGAATAGATATAATGTCAATTCAAATTAAACTGCTTGCATTTTTCGTTTAAAACAGACACGAAAGTTGAATGAACAAGAAATGCTTAGAGTTTTAATAGAAAAACAAAGGATATGGGGTATCCAACCATGACACAAAATCAGTACATGCACAGCAAAAAACACACAAAAAGCAAAGGGACAGCGCTTTTATTGCTGTTCTTCATCTCAAAGTTACAAAAGTTTAGATATCGTTTTTCGTCCTCTTTTGATTTGATTCTATAAATAAGCAATCTCTTTCTTGTCCTGATAGGTCAATTGCCGGTAGAGTCAAACCACAGACTTTTAACTTTCCGCGCTAGTCTCCGAGCCGTTAGAAGTAAGAGTGCAATGACAGTTCGGAAATGCGCGTCCGTGTATGATGACAAATTTACGTGCTCACTGCTACCTTGCTGTATCAGACTTATCTGCTCTGTCTAGTGCAAAGCATGGTGTATTCATTATATGCGTGTAATATCCTTTGCTGGAGGTAAAGCGCCCATTAGTCAAACAATCGATCTAAATATGCGTGAACACTGCAATCGAATAATAGCAGTTTTAGTTGTTAGAATCAAAAGTTACGCTTTATGAGAACCTACTTACAATTGAAATTATTTGTGGTAATCTTTTGAGCTGTAAGTGTGTCATATGAGACAAATAGATTATCTCGGATATAAAAACCATATATAAAAGGAAGTTTTCAAAATGATAGCCATCTCAGGTAAAAATGCTGATTTACAAAAATATAAACTTGTAATATTCTTACAACTTATTACGTTTTAAGTAGGTTGTAAAATTTAATTTTATGGCCTTAAAAATAAAGTCCACTTGTCATGTTTCGTACTTTTCTTTTTAACATTGATTTAAACTGCAATCTGTATTACATTAAAAACTTAAGAAGAAATCATGGCGACTTGAGAGGGTCTTCTCGAGTAGGCTAAATCGTTCGGAATACTTTTGGATATTAAGTGGATTAAGTTGCATAATTCGAACTACCATATAAACAGCTTTATTTCGAGTTACAATATTCAACTGGTTGTTTTATTCATAATTTTGTTTGACTGATAGAGGATTTCATAACCACATTTTCTACTAAGGTTCACACAAATCCGCGGTACTCTAACTTGACATAAAGTTATAAAGACCTGGGTTTTGTTTGTTTTAACTTACTTGACAATTATGTTTATATTTTCCATTAAATAATCGAATACAATATTATGTTTACATATTTGCCTTTTGTAAACAAAATTATAATGAACGAAGTTTTCAATCTTTCAGTTTATTTGAATACTCTATGAGACTGTTTTGCATTTCGTTTGAAATTGCAGCTTCTGTCAATCATATCATTTAAGAGTTTTCACTCTTTTCTTGTTAGATTTTAATACCTTTTTTAAGTCTTATAATGCTGTTCGTTTTTGTTTACCTTCTTAAATTTATTCACTAATAAAACGATTTTGATGTCCGGGTGGTATATATCTGACACGAATGTAAAGTTCAAATTCTCACATGTGCATTCAGTGCTTGTCTGCATGGTGACTAAAGACGATTCCAAAATTGAAAACAATAGGCTTATCTGCGCAAGTTTTCTGTGACAAAAATTAAAATGCACCTACAAATCTCCAATTTCAACACGAATAAAAAGTTAATAAAATAATAAGGAGACATTTATTTTATGATGTTAACAGAAGTTGTTTGCCTAACGTCTAGTGGCAAATATTACAGGCATATTCCGGGTGAAAACAATTAAGATATAAATCGTGTAGGCTCGGAGAAATGGAGAGACCCGGATGAAACGTGCAAAATTTGGAAAACAACTGGAAAAAGAGGATATAATGCCAGGATAGGCTAATTAACTTTAACTTGCAGTATCTTTTTGGGGATTATCCAAAGAGTTATTGTCAGGGTTCTTTTTTATGTACATATTGTAGCAGTCCACAAATAGAGCACTGTGTTGTTTCACCAGACCCTTCCTGAATGTTGAAGCATTTTTACAGCGTGTAAGGAACGTTTAAGTGCAACCCTTCTCCCCAAAATGGAAAGTGATATAATTCATTTCCCCCAAGAAAATATAGCCCTTGTCATGCTCATGAAAGGGATTGCTTGAAGCATACGCTTAGTACAAATACTGTTTTGAATAATTGAAGTTTTTTTTTCAATTTGCATTTCTTTTTACCATGTACACATGATAATGAGTATTTGCGATTATGGTGCAATAAAATATTACGTATAAATTCCCCAAATTGACATTCTCATTCAAACAGTTGCGTTTTGGTTCTTGATTTCTTTTATGTCGTATCTTTTCAACATAAATTAACTGTTTTGATGGTGTCAATTTAAGTTGCTAGATCATTATACAGGATGTAATTTTTGTGCCAAAAATAATCAGAATATTTGTCTCGTTTAATTATCTTTCGTACACTTAAAACAGTTAACACCTATCGGGCATCATTTATCTTATTCAGACTTGCGTGGGCGTTTTTCATTGGTAAAAGATGCATCACAGACGACATGACCATATTTGGATAAATTGTCTGCAAAAGATTTGAATTTAAGCCTTTCTTTAAGAAGACACGATCCATGACGTACAAAAAATTACTACTCAGGTTTTTTGATGTAGTGTTATATAACATAACAAATTTACTTTCTTTGTACCTATTTATTTGAGTCTTTGTGAATTGTCATGTTAGAATGTACCATAACTAGTAAACTAAACAAGTCGACAAGAACGATTGTTACAGAGATACACCACGCCTTTGATCATGTTGATAACATAACTATACAAATCTTCATCAAAAATTATACTATACTTGAAAATGCATATCGCCTGTACATATTACTTTGTAATAATGTAGGCCTTTACATGCTTGTTTGAAGTATGTAAATTCTTACTAGTGATTTAAGATATCATTAAATGTTAAAACGTAAAAGTGGTGCAGGTGACATGATTAAAAAATGAAAAATATGGTAATAAAAACTATGATTATGCATATTTTTATCTATATATACCTAACCTTAAATCATTCGCGGATTAAGCAAACACACATCGTTTTAGGTTTCTTGAGTAATCCTTTTACCACACCGACGAAACAAAAATAACATACGTTTGGAAATATTTTTCTCCTGTCCTCCGATTGATAGAAAAACAAATTTGTATGGGAATTACAAAGGTGAAAATAAGGACCTATTTAATAACAAGAATATATCTTATTATTTATGGTATTGCATAAGGTTTCACGCATTATTATTGTTGACTTTTAAAATAACTTGTGGAAAATGGGATATTTAGAACTTCTAACTGGTTATTGAAATTGTTGCAGATATAAAATAGTCAATATTCATATGTCAACAAATTATTTTGAAAAAAATTATTAATTGGTTATTTCAACCTTAATTATGATCCATAATAATATAAATGAAAACTTGAAGAAAAAAAATGGAAAATATATTTTATAATTCTCCAAACAAAAACTAAAAGAGATGAAAAACAAACTGAATCTGAAAAATCTTGATCAGCAAACAGCATTTTTTAAAAACGAAAACAACGTTTTTTTCTTAAATATGGCCTTCATTACAATAATACAAACAATGGACCATCGCCATGAATGGGTAAACAGACTTTAGTAGAAGTTGAAGGAAAATATTCTTCATAGAACAGAAGAGGAAGTTTTTGGCATAATTGTTGCTGTACCTGGTCGATTTATTGACCAGTAGGTCAAAGACCTATTTTTTGCAATTGAAATAGTAAATGAAACCAAGGACAACCTTGGTGTGTTGTCAACAGTATTGTAAATAAAATTATTAATTACAAGTCCATGCAAGATGAAAGGGTTCAAAGTAAATATACATCCATAAAACTGTCGCCGAACGCGCAGCTTAAACGGAATCCTTCTTTTTTTCGTGTCATTTAATGTATGTTACAGCAACAATCATTTCATTCTTGTCCGTATGTAGTTTATAAAAAGAGAAGCATGGACATTATTACTATTACTATATCAAATGTTCCTCCATTTGCAGTACAACTGAAGAATCTTGATTCTACCCAACGTTTACACGTTTTCTGGCGGGATAAAAAAATCTATTACTCTCCTTTTCTGAGAACAGCTATTAACTGCTGTGTTTCATTTATGAAGGGAGTTCCTTAAGATGTACTTGAATTAATACAAAAGCTGTTAGTTAATAACGATATATAACATTATACATTAGAAACTTATTTGCTTGTAATACTGTCTACTATATTAGAAGCTTCAACAATCACTTTGAGAAAAGTAAACAAAGCTGTGTACCTTCTTCTTCTGTGGTGTCAATTTCATTTTCTTTGTTTGAAACATTCTCTCAACCAAGAATATCGTTTTTTCTTTTGATAAACGAGTAAAAAAGTGAGTACTGGTTAATGTTGATACAAGTAAGTTTTGTTCTAGTGCATTAAAATCGTGTTTTTATCTTGTATAGTACTTTATACGGACTGTCTGGCAAACATGCTGTTGCATTAGTGCCAGTGTTCGGAAAGAATTTTTCTGAAAATCATTGTTTTTTTAACTGTTGAAAATAAACATGCCACTTCTCTTATGATTTGAGCAAAGGAAAGATTTTAGTTATAGGTATTTATGGATCATGTCATTGGACATATATAAGAATGTTAATGTGGTAATACGAACTAAAGTACCACATACAAACTATTCAAACAAGGAAAGATGTTATAGTACAGGGATTTAAAAGATTTCAATTGATTTGAATAATAAAAAGAATGCTGCGAATGTGTCTTGAAGAGGGTTAAACATAGCCCTGGTTCCCTGCCCAATCTCTACTATGTGTCGGTTTTCGAGCGGTGAGCCCGAATCACAGGTTATGTTTTAAACCGACTATCTTATATATTATCACTTACCTTAGAAGCGTCAACAATATACACTTGTAAAATGAGCAGCAGAGTAGTCAACCTATAAATAAAACAAAAAACCCATCAATAAATAACAGTAATTGTTTACAAAACATTGAAATAGACATGTGTTAATTGTCTTCTCAGATTGATAACCCAGAACCTCGGATAATATATCTACCATTTTGTACGGTTTGCTAGATATGTTCAGTTCAAAAATGCAAAGGTCGCGTACGGAACAGTTAATATGTATGTTTGATAATCAATTGCATATATAACCACAAAGGTAGTGACTTAAACGTTTAAAAAACAACTGATTTACTATTTAATGGTTAAAATTGTATATACTTTAGAAATTTTCTGTACAAGCCGTTTTTTAACAGAGCCAACATGTTCGTATTGGTTTTAAACTTGCAGCATTCATTTAAATCTATACTCTCTATATGCAATAACTGGTCATATCAGTATCATTACGAAATATATCGATAATGAATCTACACATAAAAAAGAAGTATGCATATTATTTAGAAAAAAATTGATGGATCATTTCGAATATGCATCATATCATAAATGTAGATGCGCATTGCTCTTAATTACTCCAACGCAAAATTATGAATGAAAGCATAACTTCTATTAAATAACCATTAACCGAATAGGCATTTAATTGTTTCACGCCAGCTTTGGCAAAATGTTTGCCAAACTTTCTAAACACGTAATGATAACATGTTATAGTAAACTGAAACAGGAATGTCAGAAACAATAAAAGTATTCTTTAAATTATGAAAAAAGACGTGACGAATCATTGAAACATGCAAAAAATCGTTTCTCTGATCTTCACCTTACAAAGCGAAATAAGTTGTATTTCTAAATGATTCATTGACAAACCTCCCAGAATGGGAGAAAATGAGACAAAACAGATTGTTTCGTTTCATAACCAAAATCTAACAACTTAATCTCCATGTTCTTTTGTTAAACAGATCTTCTTAAATAATTTGACAGGATTGAAATACCAGATGCACTTTAAGGTGACAATAACTTGCATAAACTTACTAATTTTACTTTATTACTTGTCAAAATATAATTAGGAAAGACTAAAATCGTGCATATAACGTTATCTCGGTGATAAATGTGCTTTTTGAGACTAGCGGAAAATAATGGAGTTTATATGTAATACATGAAAGACTAAGTGTATAAACAAAACACAAGGGACTCAGCGTACTTTTAAGAGTAACAAAATAAGAGTAAAACCCTACATTATCAAGCAAGATAAAAACTTTCACGACTTCGGTGATACTTTATCTGTGTGTTACAACACTTCTGAACGTTTTTAAGAGATAATGAAATGACTGTTCCATTTATGGTAAAATATTTGTCGCACACAATCCAATTTCTGACCACGTGCTCGATACGAAAAGTTTTCATAATAATTTTTTGAAGATTTATTGTCATTGGTTTTAAAATTGCAGTATTGCCACGTAATGTATACTGTTCTATAAATTTTGGTTTAATATTATAAAATATAAACCTCGAGATAAACTGTGTCAAAACTTATCACATTTTTCATTTGGCATATCCCTTGGTCTTTGACAGAAGACTTAAACTTGTCGTTCATATGGATGAAGTACGATTTGATCAGACATTGCGACATTTTATATCTCTGTAATCAAAATAACAGCAGTATACTCTTTCTGTCCTCAATGTTCTTCAACTTTTTATTTTATTTGGCCTTTTTTTTTTTTTTTTAACTTTTTCGATTCGAGCGTCACTGATGTGTCGTTTGCAGATGAAACGCGCGTCTGGCATACATCATTTTAAGCCTGGTATCGATAATAGGTTTATTTATTAGTTCTGAATCACAGAAATGTAAAGTAAGAGAATTCTTTTTGCATTGATATGCTTGCAAAAAAGTAACAAATATAATGTCAGGTTTAATCATTTCAATTTTCAAATACTAGTAAGTAAAAAAAATATTACATGTATTTACATATATAAGTTTGCCTGCGTTTTTGTAAAACTCAATTGTTTTGTTTGTCACTATTATTTTGAAGGATTAAAATGAAGAAGGGCAAATTTAACCTTTCTGTAGACATATTTTTGTCTGAATTGTCCATGTAAAAAGACACTTGGTCTATTAACTTATGAAAAATGTTTGTAACCGCAAACTAGGAACATTACTTTTAAGAGTAGGTCGAATATAAAAACAGATCTATAAAAATACATATGTTTAACCAACTTTAAAACTGAACTGTCATTTAGTGGCCCTTCATGACCTTGTCAAAGTGAAACAAAGCATAGTAAAATATACTATACATGTTAACGTACAATTATTGTTACGAATGTCGTCTGTTAGAATCTTATTCAAAATATTGCCCGAGGAAAATGAAATATTTCGTTTTTTACTTTACATACTTCAATTATTTGTCCTTTTGTAAGGCGATTTTCAGTTTAAATATTGTTGTTGAAAATTTATTTCCTGAATAAATATTACTGCAAATGTTTTCCTAACAACAGATTATGTGACATTATACGACCATTCAAACTAATTCCACAACAATAAAATAATAATTAAACATACTTCACACCAACAGGTGTAAAATTTCGCTACCTTATCAAGGTGAATATGTTAAAAATAGCTTTGGTCTTTTTACGACAATTCTTTGCCAGAAATATTGCTATGTTGGCGGGAATTTACAGGCATCAAAATGAATTATACTGAGATCAGTATGCAGCAAAGTTCAGTAAAATTTTATATTTTGTCTGCTTATTAAGCATAACAGGTATGTGGAACCAAAATATCGAAACCCGGACAATATACGTTCATGGCAAATCAAAAGCAACGAGGCATGTGCACTGAAAAGGAGAAAAGACGCATCCGAGCAGAAAACACTTAAAATCAACGCTCTGAACAATATTTGCTAGCTCCCATCATTATTATTGGCATTTAATATCGATAACAGTATGAGAGGGACGGGGTTGCGACTTTCAAAAGCATCATTTTTGCTCGTGTCCTTTCAAAGGTTCTTTTCCATTCTTATAATTGGTCTGCGAAAGGATTAAAGTCTCGCTTGTAAGATGTCTAGGATTCCAGACGTATTGGAATGAGGAGTTCAAATGCATGTCTCTTGTCAAACATGTGATCTTTAAACTACTCGGTATGCATTAAGATATATTTTACATGCTGGCTATAAAAATCCACACTAATTTGTAACCATCAAAATAGATTACATCTATTAAGTGATATTTACATTAAATAACAATTTAAGGACAAAAACCATCCTTTTCCCCGGGGCCCATGTGACACATCTTAGTCAAACTTCAAAGGATATATATAATCTCTTCTAATGAGACGTTTTCCTAGCCCTATCTTCAAATGAATGTATTAAGGCCTTAAAAAGTTTGTTTTAATACTTTTTATGTGTATTTTGCTTAGATGACCACACAAGTGTAACCTGACATTTCAAATGGTGCAGTAAGCCCTTTAATATTTATATTCTACAGGTAGACTTCTTTTGAAATAAGGTGATTGTCATTTTCAACGTCAATATATCGTGATAAGATTCGGCCATACAAAATCAGTGAATACGTTCCAAGATCAAAACTTGACAGGCACAACAAAAAAAAAAGTAAAATTGAACTTCGTTGAAATCAATGAAAATAATAATCTAATTGTCCTAACGCTCTTTGGGAAACACCTTTGATCATCTCTACAAATGCTTCCCCAGGTGTTCACATTCTCCGGACAATGGTTAATCTGGGGAACAACCATTCGAAACAAGGGGATGGTGACCAAATTTGAACCTGTTTGAATGCTAGATTTATATATACAATCTTGCTTTATTGCTACACGCCTGTGATATACAGCTTTTAAATAAAGAAACCACAAAAACTTATTTTCCCATACGTACAACCTTTAAGTAGTTTTATTCAATTGAAATAAACTCTGTGAACAAACTATTTCGAAATTGATGATGTGCAAATGGTTGCTGCGTGATAAATTGTCCACCTCCACGAAGAAGAGCTGTTTTTTATTGCAACGACCATTTTGGTATCCCGGGTTCGAGACATGGAAGTAATGGTATGCGACGTTTTAATACACGTACAAATCAAGTTGAACTGACAAAAATCGGCCTTTCCGCTGTTTGAATGTTCTTTATCTTTGATCAAAAACTTCATTGAGGAAACTTTGATTTGAAATATATGTAAATTACAATATTTTTGGCCTTGATAAGGTTCTATCTTTAAAATCTGATTTTATTTATCATTGGTGAATTGATAGCACAAACTGACCTCAATATTTATCCTAACACTGCAAATGTTCATTTGATTGTGAAATTTAATCTTCAAATAAATATTATCTGTGATATTTAGAATGTAAATATTATCCATACACGGTCAATATACAAAACCTGCATGTTTTATTAAATAAAATATTCACAGTTGTTCAGCTTATGAATTTGAATTGAATTTAAAGATATTCAATTTCAAATGACAAGAACCTTTAATCTTATGGCAGACAAATTTCTGAAACACAGAAAGCTTTCAATTCGCCTTTGATTTTTTTTAAATGTGGTATAAAATTTAAAACACGTTATGGAATACCAAATGATTATCAAAAATAGATTTTATAACAAGTGTTTTGATAGTTCTTCTCAAGGGAAGATGGAGTATTGAAGGAACATGGTTCACGTGAACTGGGTGTCAACTGCTGCTACTCCCAGGCAAACTTCCGAACAGATTATTTTAGTGCCAGGATGAAATTGTCGCACAGTCGTAACTTATTCCGAAAACAAATATTAAAACAAATATTTTATCTTACATGTAGAGATATGCATGTTTACCTTAAGACAGAAAAGAGAACTTAAGTCAAGTTGTATAGATTTATCATAGTGAATAATTGCAGTGTGCACGAAGTTTAGTCTCCGGTTCAAGGGGACAAGATCAATTTGTCTGAAAAACCGACTACAATTTCACAAGTGATTTCGGCGCAAATTGTCCGTTCCTATATGTATACCTTAAACACTGGATTGCATGCTACATAAGGAATGTGTTTATTCAATAACATTTATGTCATATAGAAATGAACAATTAATTAAACTAACAATTTTATATTCTACAAACCTGCATCGATAGCTAAATCCTGTAGCACTTTTCCTCATAATGCGTCAAGACCCCGGTATCGGAAGCTTTTGGCCATGTTAAGATGCTTAAGAAGTCACTTGGCCATCTATAGGGGTTTACTTTCATGGGAAACATACGGTAATTATTCCACAGTAATCACTGCTATATAGTGGTGCGATAAAATTTCGAATAATAAAATATATGAAAATCTCTATCCGAAAAATAATGAAAACTATGTTTGTAAGTAGGCTTCCATGTTAAACTGAAAATAAAATTTGCGCAAAGAAAACATTTAATCCCCAGTTACATTTCACAAATGATTACATTAGACAAGTATCACATATTACAAAACGAACTAGATATAAACTAATACCACTTTTAAAACATGTGCAGTAAGATATATCCATCTTGTCGAGATTTTTTTAACTTTTAAAAATCAAAAACTTTTTTTGTTGTAATTTAATCCAAACTGATATACTTTAAGGTTCTTCCGATATTTATAATTATAATGCACATTATATAACACTAATTATGACGCTAATTGATTTCACTTTTATATATTTCATATTCGAGGCTAAGCGTACACAAACTAGTCTCACAACAGTCACCTGGTATAGTGATAAACTAGAGTTCATCACCGATTCGAATGTGTGCTCTTTTTACCGTGACTCTTTCATTTGATTGGCCAATGGGAAACAATAGAAAACATGAATAAACAACACACTAGTCTTTTTAAAATACTTTAAATAGGTTTAAATAGTACAAAATTTAAAGATTGTTTATGATCTTTTTTCTTTTTTGAGTGTTTAAACAAGAAATATTTACAATTATTCAAGGTAGAGCAAATTACCAATAAAATGCAGTTCACATCTTCGCTCGAAATCGATTTTTTCAAACGGATGTCAAAATAAATTTAGGATACACCTACTTTCCCTAAATCTAAATTTGCATTTATACTTAAAAGTTTTCAAGGGAAACACCTAAA
Organism: Mytilus coruscus; assembly: GCA_017311375.1. Lineage (NCBI taxonomy): Eukaryota > Metazoa > Mollusca > Bivalvia > Mytilida > Mytilidae > Mytilus > Mytilus coruscus. Next base: position 90,356,007 of record CM029601.1, read on the forward strand.
TGCTTACCGAATTTGAAAAGAATAGGAATATAACTTTTATATATAACTTCTTTTTTCTTACATGTAGTGATATTTTTTGGTATATTTTTAAATCTAATTTTAAAAATTATCAACACATTAAATCGAACTCTTGACTTTATTACCGTTTCACCTAGTTATAGACAGTACATTTATTAAACGACACTGCACCTTTAATCGTTTACATAAGTTTGATTCATTACTTTCACATATCTTTATTACAAAATTTACCAGCATTTAATTCTCAATAATTTTTATCATTTTTTTCTTGATAAAGACACGACAAAAGCAAATGCAAATACGCAGTCGATACTTTTAATATGCACCACAAAATGATAAATTGAACAATCCAAACTGTGTCTATATTTTGTCTGCATGCAAAGATTTTATTTCAGATTATCAAAACATGTTATAGTAAATCATATTTTCGCATATTGCATCCCACTATATTTAATTTTTCAAATAAATTGACCATGTACATTTAAACGTTATCAGATTTAATATAACCGTTCGAAATATCAATATTAAAATTTATTTTTTATATATAAAATGATCGCAGATAACACAATATGGAGGTAATATACTTTCGATTTTGCAGATAATCCCTCAAATCTCCTGGGTAATATGTTAAAACCCGAGACCACCCCGAAGGTTGTAATATTTGCTCGCTTTGACACTGTTGCAATTATTTTCCAATTATGTCTGTCAGGTGTGTAAATTTCGATTACCTCCCCTTTCGTGTTTTTTAATAATTATCTTTTGAAATGTTCAAGGATCCGAAGGCAAAGTATAGCATATATTCCACCAAAATGAACAAACTGAAGTCATATTTGATTAGATTCAAAGGTGCAAAGCACTTTAAACTGTCTTACAACTGACCAAGTTCAACAAAATTTGTATAAGTCGTCAAAAAATTTTGTCAAATTAAAAAGATATGAAAATCAGCGGAAAACTCGTTATTGTATAAAATGCTAACCGTTTAAGCGAAGGCTTATGTTGAGGACAAAGGTTTCCCGAGTGTCGAAAGAACTGTGAGAACATATCCAATGATGAAAACGCTAACTAAATAATGCAAGTAAAACACCATAGTAAACTTACATATAGGCAATACAAATTATGACTGTATATGAAACAATATAAAGTGACTCCTTCTCGGATTGAAGGAGTTAAAGTTTAAAGAATTATTTGTCTGCTTGTTTCTCTCTTGCTTTGCTGTTTCTGATTTTCCTTCCATAATATGCTATTGGGCACGCATCTTCATTATCATGCAGTTGTAAGATAGTATTAACTCCAGTAAGACACTCCCTTCCTTTAAATTAACAAGTATTTAGTTGACTGTGATATAAAAATATTGTCACCTGACGTCTCCCATTCGATAGTAAAATCAATACACAAGAGGGGCGACAATACGGCTGTGTGTATAAAAAGGCAGCCACGTCTGGTCGGAATTTGTACGCTAAATCCGATTGCTCGTGTAGCCCGGGGAGGATTTAAGCTCTCAACACGTTAAAGAACCATTGCAACAACTTAGGGTCCGTAGGTGGCCTGTTTCAAGATAAAATATCTGTATTTATCCAACATACGTTTTCCACGTGTTGAGGTCTAAATTTCCCGTCTGTCATCCAGGTCGAACCTCTTTGCAAACCTACCTATTTGATTTATTATGATTTGTCGGTTGTCCTGAATGCATATGACATATTTGCTACTGGACGTTACGACCAATCAACTAACAAAGCTCCGAAATATCTAAGGTACAACTATCCAAGAAACATATAATATTGTCTTCAAGGAGCCTTTAAGGCTCTTGTGATATTTATACATGATTTTGAATCAATCTTTGTAACAGTACTGTAAATCTGTTCACAGGGACAGACTGTATATTCGCTTACAATTTTAGAATACACGCTAATGATGATTCAGGCCTAAATTTTTAGAACTTGTTTCAATGTACTATTGCATGAGGTCATATATAAAAGCTATGTTTAGGAACTGTCGTCATATTGGATGTTCGGCATAGTCAAGTAATGTCATCTATCAAGGCAAACTGCCAGCTGAAATTATTCAAGTATTTCACAATAAAAAGTCTCTATACAATATGTCAAGCTCTGCATCGCCCCGAGTCTTATAAGAAGCAAATAACAGCAAACTACGCAATGACGAAGTTCTGGATTTGGTACATTCATATGAACATTGATCCTATTGGCTGGATGGGGTTTATTCAATATAATTAAAAAAGATGACGATGATGGTCGATTGATCTATATCGACACGTTGCGTTGGATTTTAACGTGCTAGTTCACATGGTAAAAGTCCACAGTCACCCTACCCAAACACATTATTTTGACTCTGAGCTGACAAATATATGTTCTTAGTTCTTATTCCTAAATACCGTGTCCTTGGCAAAGAAGCAGCAAATACCAATGCTTTGCATGGATCAAGCTGGGGATCGAACCCATGACCCCACACACTTGACGCGAGCATCGAGTAAGATAATTCGTAAAGAAGACCATCAACGAATATTGATCACTAAATCCCGTAGTGCAGAGATAGGGATAAAATTCATGTTGGTAATGGCGATCATGGTAGAAGTTGTGGTCCGATATAATTTTGTACCAAATTTGAAAATAAATCGTTTAAAGGGTTTAGACCTTTGACTGCTGTATGACAGGTTAGCTAATACTAGTATTATTGGTTTTTCGATGTTGTCTAGAAGGACTTCAACGGTCAATGAAGACATTACCAGAACTTTATATCAAAATTAGGATTTCATATCTTATCCCTAGGTTTCCCTATTACTTAAGATATATTCGGGTAACTCATAGTTTTTCGTTTTAAAATCCAATTTTGAAACTGACAATTTCGTTGTAAAATACGTCCGGGAAGAAAAACGAAATACTGATGTTTAATTTGTATAAAATATCAAGATAGCTTAACTATTGCAATAATAATCGGGGATTTTTGTTGAATATTTAAAAGTATGAGACAACTGATAAACTTATGTACAGTGTTCAGTCATTATTCACTAGAAATATTTAGACATATCTGTCTTTATTTATATATATTCAGTCTGATTATCTTATCAAAATTAGGTGAACCTTCCTTAAGAGGAAGCTAGTTTACACATGCAAATATTTCTACGATAGGTGCAAGGTTGATAATGCTGTTTGTTTATACTGCATAATAAAATTAGAAGTTTTAGGGGAAATTCTCGTCTAAACATACGATAGGTAAAAATGGTAACACCAGACACCACATAACGTAGTTGTAAGCAACTATAGGTCACCGAACGGATTTCAACAAGAAGTAGAAAACCCCACACGCTTTTCAGACCTGGAAACTGTTTTTAAAATGTTTAAGTCATATGATCTTTCAAATTTAACAGAAAATCTGAATTTGTTTTATATACCAGTACTTAAATGGCTATAAAACACGTGTACATAGACTTTCATTTAAAAGAAAAACCTCTTTTTTGTATCAAAATCTTCAAAAATGCACGGTTATTGAATTATTGTCTTCCTGTTCTCTAATTCACCGACAACTTCCGTATGCAATAAATTCAGCCATGACACCGCCTTAGAAATTCGAAAATCAGACAGCGCAAGAAGTAAGGAAAAACCTTGACCGAAGTAAACAAACGTAGAGGAAGACATAGCAATAACCGATCCCGAAAGAAAAATAAAGTATACACCGAATCATTTAACAACTGTTATGACAAAGTTTAATTAACAAATGGGAACGCGTGGAAAATATATAAACATCGCTCTATCATCTCCACATATTATACACGTGTTCAATGATTATGTGTTGATTGTTTTTCAAGGTCACAATCGGTAATCTTCGGCACCAACCCCCGATAGATCATTAGCAGTAAAGGTTTTCGATCAACAATCACCGAGTACATTATTTTTTGTTCATTATACATTATGGATACGTAAATTTCATAAAAAAAACGTGCACAGAATACTTAGTTTAGTATATATATAAAAATAAGGAGATGAGGTATGATTGCCAATGAGACAACTATCCACCAAAGTTCAAATGAAGTGGATGTAAGCAATTATAGGCAACCGTACGGCCTTCAACAATGAGAAAAACCCATACAGTATAGTCGGCTGTAAAAGGCCCCGACATAAAAATATGAAACAATTCAATTGAGAAAACTAACGGTCAAATTTATAACAAAACAATTTACGAAAAAAAAAACAAATATGACCGACATGAACCAACGACAACCACTGAACTACAGGCTCCTGACTTGGGACAGGCACATAAAGAATGTGGCGGGGTTAAACATGTTTGTGAGCGCTCAACCCTCCCCTAACCTGGGACAGTGGTGAAACAGCACAACATAAGAACAAAATATAAAAATCAGTTGAAAAAGGCTTATCTCATCAGATCGATACAAAGCAGAGCAATCAAACAAAAACACAGACCGGACGTGGCTGAGTATTGATCCATCCCTCATCCCTAACAACAAAAAGGACACTTAGTACAGATCTCTGACTTAATAATTTACCAATAATACATGGATTACGCTCATTGAAATCCAAAACGTCACTACAGACACGGGCATAACGAACGAGTTGGGATATATAAACACCGTAAGATGGTGCCACAGGAACATCTCCGTCCAAAAAAGGAAAATTAACAATAGGGAAAGAAAATCGTCCATTTATCGTAAATTTTGTGTAGAGTTTCTGGTGTAAAACTGAAATGTGGTAATCTAGGAAAGGATACTTATTGCTGTTAATATTTGATTTCTTTAAGGTAAGTTCCTGTGGGTAAATTTCTACAGTATATTTAGAGAATTCTTGATTATTTAACGAAAATATATCATCTAGATAACTGCAAGTGTTGTTGAATTTATCAAGTAAATGGAATTTAGACGGGTCTTTACTGAGTTTGGCCATAAACTGTGACAGGAACGAATGCTTGGGTTCATTAATTTCCTTAACATTATAATCACCAGAAACTCGTTTCATATGACTTTAACAGTTTTTTTTTTGCGTTAAATGTTTTGACAAGTTCACATTAACAATCATATTTTGGATTTTTCGTCATTTTTAAGCTTGATTCCAAAGAAAACTAAATTTTGGTATTTCGGTCAACGTTGTTTGATATCATATATATTATTATATATATAACCATTATATTTTTATTTGCAAATAACACCCATATGGGTCAAGCAAAATCACAACATATAATAAGTATATTAACATCAAGAATTACAAGTACATACCTTAACTGTTTTTACTTGCGCTTTGCATTTGCGCCAATTAGCATTTCATTTGCGCCACTAACCATATCAGGTTTAAATATCATTGTTTTCGTTTGCGCCAGGAAAAAAGGTAAATAGTAAAATTTATGTTAATTGCCTACGAATGTCAACACGATTATAATCTCTTTTTGATCCAATTTATGCAATTAAGATCTTCGTCGTCTTCTGATGTAAAATTATCTATAATGATTCGTCCCAAGTTTTTGCTAGTGGCAATCATAACCGCCATTAGTCTCCAATACCAGAAGCTAATCGTCAGATTTGAATTAAACAATCTATTATTATATAATTATTGTTTAATTATTTTAACCATTTACCAGAAATGTACATTCATTACTTCTCACTCATGTTAAACAGCGAATACATCGATGTTAAAATCTAAACTGATAAAAAATACAAGATAATTATCACCTTGGTCATCTTAAATAAACCACCTACAGCTAGAAATACAAGAAATTAGGTTCCCACAATTTAACAAAAGCTCCACTAACTAATTATTTAACAAACGTTTTCTTTAAGTATGTTATGTACGACATGAAGAATGGAATGTTTGCAGTATCCAGAAGAAGGTATATATACTGGTATAATTCAGCATTTCAAGATATTTTGTAAGTCTCAGTTATAATTCTGTGTAACAAGAACTTCATATTGCATTCCCTTTTACTATATGTAGCGATATGTCTTGTGTACGAATTTAGAAGATTGGAATTTTGTTGTATCACATAATTCAGCACTTTTAGGATAGGAATGCTGAAATTGTGATTCAAAATTGCTGTGATATTCAGAAATTATAGATAATCCCCGTCACACCATTTGTTTTATGAATTGTTTCTGTACTTCAATGTATATTCCCTACAATTTGACCTCCCTCATTACTTAAGAGATATTTTTACGGATTGTGGAGTTGGTACATCAAAAAAGTCCCCCCTCCCCCTAAAAAAAAAAGAAAATAGATAACAACAGTCAGATAAATACTGCATGGAAAATTAAGATTAAGCAAAACGAACCCTACCAATCCCTTAAGGAAGTTTAATTCAAACAGCACTTTGAGGGGTCCGCAGGTGGCCTGTCAGTGTAAGGTAAAATATCCGCTATAATCCAATACCATCTTTTCCCAGTAGCAGTCTTAATTTTCCCACTTCGTCCCTGTCCACCACCACCAACCATCTGGATTTATTTTTAATTTTTACTCCTCATGAATATGCATAAAACATTTGCAACAGGACGTTAACCAACACAAATTCAAAATTCTGAAATTTTTTGGATAACCAAACGAGACTGGTCGGGATTTTATCTCATTATAAAAATAAGGAGATGAGGTATGATTGCCAATGAGACAACTATCCACCAAAGTACAAACAAAGTGGATGTAAGCAATTATAGGCAATCGTACGGCCTTCAACAATGAGAAAAACCAATATCATATAGTTAGCTATAAAAGGCCCTGACATGAACGTTTACCCGACATCTTTTATTTTAGTTTAAAAAAAAATAATTACTAGTCAAAATGAAGGCATATTTAGTGCTTGATTGGATCTTAACTGAGGCAAATGATATGAGAAGAAAACAAATGAATTTTTTACATTGTTAATATGTGTTTACTATACTATAACAGACTAGGGTGTGGGTTACTCTTTTTCCTGAATGCATATCCCATGACACAAAATCAGATCAAGTACAGCAAAAACACGAAAAGCAAAGGAACAGCGTTTTTATTGTTGTTCTTCGTCTCAAAGTCACAGTGAGGCATTCAACACGGACCCAAAACTCTAACTTCACTGCAAATGAAACATATTTTATGATTTCTTGAAAAACGTTTAAAAAACGTGCACAGAATACTTATGAAATGCCTTTATTCAAAACCAAAATAGATGAGAAATGTCCAATGACTGCGTTAACTCGTGGCCCTGTGCTCCAAGAGTTATTGAATCTACATAAAACTATCGTCGATTCGATAACTTCTCTATGCCATAGTATCATTATTTATTTCATTCGAAAGATTCAACTGCTGATACTGTATACTTTGTCTCTTACATTTGAAGCAATAAAAAGACGGAATGTGTTTAAGCTACAACAAAAACAAGGCTATTCATCATGCCACCTGCCTTCAAAATTTTCAGATATAATGCTGAAAATAACTTCTTAAGCAATTATCTTTTTTATTTCATTTCATTTCATATTAAAAATATAATTATCCTAGTCCTTGAAAAATACACAAACAGGAAACCACAGTATTGTTATTTGGTTGCAGGTCCTTATGGATATAGAAATGAAACAAGATTGTGTGTTTTGTAATTAAGCTTCTGTAAAAACGGCATATACTGTATAGTTCCCTAGTTTTGGAATGTCCTTAATCATTATATGATTGCTGTAGATTTAAGTACTAAACTGATTGATTATCAAACGCTAAAAGTCTATATCGAGACGAGATAAGCCTTAAAAATAACCAAATCATGTATTTCCCACCTTGGTGTGGTTATCATTACAATTATCTGCTATAGAAATTACAAAAAACGTCTGAATTTTCTATGTTATCGACATTAATTCAAAGGAACGTGTAGGGAAAGTGCCCCTTTGCTCTGGACGTTTCAATCCCTGTGCAACCTTTCCAAAGAGGACACAATTTTTTCCGTAAGGAGGCAAAATAATGAGTCTTCTTCTGATGCATTTTAAATTTAAACCCAACCACTTGTTATGCCACTATTTCCCTGAATATACAGGGTGTTTGTCGCTAAATTTTAGCAATCCATATTTCATGCAAATAAAAGAGAATACGAAGAAAACTAAAAAATGTTTTTTTACATTTATGAATGTTTAAATGTCACAGTACATTTATTATCTTTTTCTATGTACATTTTTCGTTATTATAAATTTTAGTTTATGAAGCAAAATTTGTTTTTGACAGAAACATTTTTTATTCAAGCTGAATGATAGAATACAGCTGATGAAAATATACTGATGCAATGTACTCGTTTACCTTAAACATAAACTTTGTAAAATGCCGTTATTTAATATTCTCAGTTATATAAGTAAATTTTTCAAAATGTAACCATAACGTCCATTTTATAATATATGATCACCCTCGATCATCAGGGATAATGTATAATATATATATATATTATTGCGTTTAAGTTACAAACCTAAAACAATACATTTAAAGATTAAATAAATATATTTCAAATGCCACGGACATCAATATATTTCTTTATTGAAGCGCTATATTTTAGATCTACTAGTACCCTCCCCCTTCCTTCATTCCTCACAAAAAGAAAAATATGTATAAATTGCGGACCTCTTTGAATTAAGATTATGACACTAACTGCGCAATTACTGTCTGATTTTTTTCTCATTCCAATGAAAATAAATGGCTTTAGAACTTACCTTTTGCATTTAATAAACATGGACTCTGAGAATTGACCCGTCTTTTGTGTTCCACATATTAGTAGATAAGTCTCTATTGTGACATATATTACTTCCCTCCGTTTAAAACAGTCTAAAGTATACTGAGATGATATATAACTATATACAGTTATACATGTACAGTATGAATGACGTCACAAGTCGGAAATGACTTGAATGAAATAGTACGTAGGTCCAGTTTCAGCTACGTGAAAAACAAAATAATTCAGATTCCTACCATTTTTGAAACTTTGTATTAATCTCGAAGGTAAAAAGGTATGTTCTCCTTATCTGACAAAAGCCTTCAACCTGCATAGGTTGGGCTGTAAACATAGACTAAGGACGATTAGTATTTACTCTGTTTTAAATGCTAATAACCTTTCACTAAATGCTGTTTCATACCTGTGCCGGGTTACATAACACATTATTAAACTCTTGATTGAAGAAATATCACAAATGCTACGGAAACAGTGTTTTTAGTATAGTTATCACCGAATCTATTTTTATCTCGTTTTATTTGTAGGGTTTTTTCTTCCTATGAATTTTCACTTGTTTGATGTTGTAGTTGTCTAGTTGATATAAAATAAATAAAGAATTCCATAGTTGCATAAAATACAGTAATTTTCTTAGAAGCCTCTCGATATCAACATTGGAGTAATTTTCCAAACTAGTAGGTGGATTTAATCCGTATTGCGGACTAAATGCACTGGACCAAGTGCGTTCGTGAACAGATAATTTAATTCCATGTTTTCAGATGTTACATTCATTTGTATAAAGATAATTGAAATATTTGTTATAAAAGAGAGAGCGAGGGAAGATATCAAGGGGCAATCATAAATCAAAAGTCTGATTAAAAACATAAAAAACCATGGTCAAAACAGAAAAACAACGAAAAGACAAAAGAACAATAACAGAACACTACACAGAACACTAAGGATTGAGCAGTATGAAAGATGGAAGAACAATAACAGAACACTACACAGAACACTAAGGATTGAGCAGTATGAAAGATGGAAGAACAATAACAGAACACTAAGGATTGAGCAGTATGAAAGATGGAAGAACAATAACAGAACACTAAGGATTGAGCAGTATGAAAGATGGAAGAACAATAACAGAACACTACACAGAACACTAAGGATTGAGCAGTATGAAAGATGGAAGAACAATAACAGAACACTACACAGAACACTAAGGATTGAGCAGTATGAAAGATGGAAGAACAATAACAGAACACTACACAGAACACTAAGGATTGAGCAGTATGAAAGATGGAAGAACAATAACAGAACACTACACAGAACACTAAGGATTGAGCAGTATGAAAGATGGGAGAACAATAACAGAACACTACACAGAACACTAAGGATTGAGCAGTATGAAAGATGGAAGAACTGTTTTCTATACTGTTGATTTTTTTTCATTTAGCACAGATTTTTTTTAATATTCACCAGGACTGCGATATAAATGTGGATGACATTGATAAACTTGCTTTTTAAATTTAAATTAGTAATTGTGTACCCGAATTTCAGCTCTATAATAGAATTGCTCAATTTTCGATTAGATTTGAGACTAAAAAAATCCGATGTCCACAAATAATGGGCGGGCCAATATTTTTCAATTCTAAAAAGCCCTTGTAACAACTCGCGTATATGTCCGTATGTGCCAAATCGAAGGCAATATTTCTAATCCTACTCAAAATGTTCCCTTTGTCCTTTGACAGTCCAAATTGCTCGTCCTAATTTCAGTACGACCAACTTAACACCACCTACATAATTACGTGAGGTTATTGCATAATTTCTTCTCGTCCATGAAATATTTGGAACTGGACACCACTGACGGAACAGTCAACAGTTCTTGTTTTAGGGTTTCTATTCTCAGGAAAAAAATTGATTTATTTTTTTTTTTTGGGGGGGGGGGTAGTTTTGTGAAAGATTTAAACCATAAGATTATTGTTTTTTGTTTGCTTAAAGTCCAGCATCAACTACTTCGTGGATATTCACGACGATGAGAAATTTACAACAGATATAATATCATAGGTATAGGCTTAACATACGGGGGTCCCCTCAAAGAATTGAAGCAATTTTTTTTTATATCTTGACACTCCCTACATGAAGAATCCAGATTCTGACCGGAAGAGTTTGATAGGTGAAATTCAATTACAAGTTACAACATACAATTGTGGAACAGTTTGCTGATGAGCAGCTTATTGTGCGGAAGGGATTATTTTCACTTTGATTATTGTATACGAAATTGGCAGAAAATAAGTGGGGAGGTACAAGGACATCCACAACTCATAAATCGAAGAGAAATTGACAAAGCCATAGCAAAAAACGAAAGACTACAAACGATCCCTGTTACATCCATGAATGCATGTATTGCTGTCAAGACGTGTGGTTCTGGGCAGTCCTGATGAAAGTCAATCAGGAAAAGTGAACTCAGTTTGGTCGGCATATTTACTTAATTTTAATCAATCAAATTAAGCTAGTGTTTGCCGAAAAAAAACTTAAACATATCTGATATCTGCAAATCAAGTAAAACGTAGTTTTTGTCTCGACTGCGACGAAAGTCGCGGAAAGCGAGACGTAGGGATTGCTTTTCAGGCGACGACGACGTATGCGGCGACGGCGTCAACAATTGTGAAGTTTTCTGCTTAAGTTAGTTTGATAAGAACTACTTGTGATAGATCATTGATATTTAATATGAAGTTACATTACTATCAGTTCATATCAGTTTGACGACTATTTTGAGGCCCTGCTCCCTAGGTCATGGTCCAGTGGCTTTGAATGAATTAGCAATTTGCAATGTTAAGTGTTCTGCTTAATAAGTTAGTTTGATAGGAACTACTTGTGATAGATCATTGATATTTTGTATGAAGTTGCATTACTATCAGTACATATCAGTTTGACGACTATTTTGAGGCACTGCCCCCTTGGACATGGTCCAGTGACTTTGAATAAATTAGCAATTTTCAATGTTAAGTTTTCTGCTTAAGTTAGTTTGATAGATCAATGATATTTTGTATAAAGTTGCTTTACTATCATTTCATATCAGTTTGACGACTATTTCGAGGCCCTGCCCCCTAGTGGGATATATTTTGTATAAAGTTACATTACATGGTCCAGCCACTTTCAATTAATAAGCATTTTTTTATGTTAAGTTTTCTGCTTAAATCAGTTTGATAGGAACTACTTGTGATAGATCAATGATATTTTGTATGAAGTCACATTACTATCAGTACATAGCGGTTTGACGACTATTTTGAGGCACTGCCTCCGTGGACATGGTCCAGTGACTTTGAATGAAGTAGCAATTTTCAATGTTAATTTTTCTGCTTAAGTTAGTTTGATTGGATCTACTTGTGATAGATCAATGATATTTTGTATAAAGTTGCATTACTATCATTTCATATCACTATGATGACTATTTTGAGGCCCTGCCCCTTTGGACATGGTCCCGTGACTGAATTTAGTAGCAATTTTCAATGTTGAGTTTTCTGCTTAAGTTAGTTTGATAGGATCTACTTGTGATAGATCAATGATATTTTGTATAAAGTTGCATTACTATCATTTCATATCAGTATGATGACTATTTTGAGTCTCTGCCCCCGTGGACATGGTCCAGTGACTTTGAATTATTTAGCAATTTTCAATGTTAATTTTTCTGCTTAAGTTAGATTGATAGGAACTACATACAACGATATTTTGTATAAAGTTAAGTTACTGTCTGTAAATCTCAGTTTGTCGACCATTTTCAGGCCCTGTCCACTAGATAATGGTCCATCGACTAAATTAATAAGCAATGTTGCTGTCAATCAGATTGTCTTTTTCTTTAAATATTATGCCGACAGGCGAAACATATATCTGTGTCAACAGTTTATTTTTGTTTGGTATGCATTTCTGATTTTCTTTCAAAATCCCAAATTGAGGGCCGTCAAAGATGAATACTCGGGGGCCTATATTTAACCAAAAGAGACATAAAAGTAGGACTTAAACCATCTAAGGTCAATCTTGCAACTCAAGTGTTCGTATAATTTACAAATATGTCATAAGAAATGGCGAAACATTCACTATAGAATGGATGATATCAAAAAGAAGAAAAACGATGAAAAGATAAACAACAATCACAAAAAAAAAAAACACATGTAAACTAAGTTCGAGCATACAAACCCTGCTCAACTATATTGACAACAGCCTCATTGCTCATGGAATGCAAAATCTGATTATGGTCACATTCGATGATGCAACACAAGTAATCATATTAACTGACCAAACCAGATTTCTTTAATCAGGGAAACAGTTGTTAAATTTGAACATTCAATGAAAACTTAACAATAGGTCGAACAGAAGTTGAATAACGGAATTTAAGCCCTTGGTAAAGAAACCATTGCCTGAAATATTAAACCTCGAGTTATATTTAACCAAGACATCACAAGATGAACAACCGAATCCACTGTGACGTTGGGTTGCTGTATCGGTCACGTTTACATCTTTGTATACCCCACACATTTTTTTTATGAATAGTGGCAATAACTTTTAAAGTTATCTGTAAATATTGATATTTTAGGAATTTTGTTTATGGAAGCTCCCTTGAAACCGCATCCTGTTACACTAAGGTACCATTTCGTGACACAACTATTTGATCTGTATGATTATATAAAAATGATAAATGATAGGAAATCCATTTACACTTGAACTCTTTTATGATTTCTTTGTAATTTTTATAGACCATCAAGTTATTTAAAAGAGCCGAAACTGTCAGTTTATACGTGTTTGGTTGAATATGAAATAAAAATTTGTGTAGTAGTAAACTACTTTATATATATGGCACTTGGAAAGGCATGGGAAACTATATTTTATGTAAATAAATCGCATGTTTTCCCTTCAGATCTTTGCAACTTCAAATAATGTATACTAGTATACGCCTATATTTAATTGGATTATTCCCGATTGTCCCACTTTTTAATATTTTAGAGTTCTGATTGTCCCACATGAAAAGTTCTGATTGTCCCAAATTATTTTATGAAGTAAAATGTTCTTAGATAAACAAGGTAACTGTTGTTTGTTTTGCTAAATAAACAAGAATTAATTATTGCACATTTAATATCAATTTTATAAAAGTATAAAAAAAAAGTTTTTTTAAATCATCAGATTAATGCACTTTTGATTAAAAAAATATAATATTTCTGATTTATGAAATATATCTACAGTGTTACATGTACGTTATTTATAAAACAAATGTCAATACCGTAATTTTAATTACTTTTTCTCCGTAAATTTTTTAAATATATATAGAAATAATGCATGCAAATTTAAAACAAAAAGGGCATAAACTCATTTACATTCTACACTCAACACGAACTTGTTGAGGGAGAGATGTTTCCACTAGTCTTTGCAATTTTTCTAGGGAAGTCAGAGGACATTAATACAACAGATAAGATAATTTTATTAACCAAACATGTTGCCCAAAATTTGAGCTATACAATCAAATGAATTACAAAATAAAGCACAGTACATGATTAGAATGATTATAATGATTAAAGTACATTTAAACTAAAAACATTTATTGCCAGACTGTATATTGGTACATTAACTACTATAGGTCTCCATACGGCTTTCAACAATGACCAAAGCCCTTACCGCATAGTTATAAAAGGCCCCAAAATGACAAATTTAAAACAATTAAAACGAGAAAACTAATGGCATAATTTATGTACAAAATAATGAACGAAAAACAAATATGTTACACAGCAAAAAACGACAACCACTGAATTACAGGCTTCTGACTTGGGACAGGCACATACAGAATGTGGCGGGGCTAAAGTTATTTGAAGGCGCCAACCCTCCCCATAACCTGAGATAGTGTTGGAACAGTTCAACATAAGAATAAACTATAAAGATCAGTTGAAAAAGGCTTATCTCATCAGATGGGTACAAACAGAAATACATCTAACAAAAACATAGAGTGGACGTGGACGGCTACTTATACATCACCACAACAAAGACACTAAGTACAGATCTGAGAGTACTCAAAGCCAATAAAAACTAATTAAAAAAAATATGCATCTAAGACTAATATTTATGACTTCATATTATAAAAATTATTCCATGTTTGATTCAATTGTACCTACTATGTGCAAAATAAAATGTGTAAATATTATTATTTGTTTATGTTTTGTTTCATATTTTATAAGTTACATTGATTAGTAACCTTTAAATTAACTGCAGCACACTATAAAAACAAGTTAATCACTATCAAAACAATTCCCAATTGTCCCACATTTAAACTTCCCAATTGTCACACACTGAACATATTCCCGATTGTCCCACAAAATTTCATTACTTTTTTACCTGTAATTTCAAAAAGTGGGACAATCGGGAAGACACCATTTAATTTGTGTACTTTTCATTATGGACTGGTTGAGATATATTTCCTTTTTTCCGAAGTAAGAATTTGGTCATTTTTTTCTATTCACTATTATTTTTTTTGGGGAGATACCATAACGATGCCACTTTTCGGTATATTACATATTTTTTCGATTTTAATGGTTTTTCATAATTAAAAATTGACGATTTTTAAAATTTTTAATCTAAATTGATATACAAATCGAACATTTTTCTAAATTATATTGTTTTCAAAACTTTTGTACAATTTATAAAGGCGAAATCAATCATTTTTGCTTTAAAATAAACATCTAACCGAAGAACAATTTTTATTTTTAGTGAGAATATCATCACTTTGACTAAATAATAAGAAATATAAAGGTTTTGATGTATACATATATTCTAACGCCTGGTATTTCTTAATCATAAGAAATCCGATGGACCCGATATAATTTACAGTTGTCAATAGATATAAGAAGATGTGGTATGAGTGCCAATGAGACAACTCTCCATCCAAGTCACAATTGGTAAAAGTAAACCATTATAGGTCAAAGTACGGCCTTCAATACGGAGCCTTGGCTCACACCGAACAGCAAGCTATAAAGGGCCCAAAAATGACTAGTGTAAAACCACTACACTTAGGCAGTCATATATATATATAATTCGTCTCAACAATGTTAGATCTGTAAATTTGCGTTCGACCAACTAGGCTATATAAAAATAAAGCTTTCGTTAGTCGAGTAATGCCTTTCCTCGTTGGCTTTATCTGGAGCTGTAACACAGTACATGATGTATAATGGCAAGTAGGATGGTATATCTTTCAGATCAGCTATGTTTTGTCCGTCTTTAAGGATAATAATGTAGTTACTATGTCGTCACATCAAATTATAATTTAATTTTTATTATAATATAATATATACGTCTAAACATGTGACAACTTTATGACAGACATTCTCCATCGGATAACCCGTAGTTATACAGGCTAACACCATAAGATATATATAATTCGTCTCAACGGTATTTTTTTTAATATATATATGTATATATCTTTTTTATTTTTTATTTTATATTTCAAATAAAAACCGGGTTGATTGTGAGAAATGTTTAGTTAAATTATCTCACTTTTCGCAAAAAGACTTAAAGGGAGGCTTGGTCGCCCGCAAAAATTATCGCACCGCCACATTCCGTATGAGCTTGCCCAAAGTCCGGAGCCTGTAATTCGTATGTTACTGTATATCATATTTGTTTTTCGTTTGTTTTTTTGTACATGTGTCTGTTGAATAGGATCTCTTTTAAAACCATACCACATCTTCTTATTTTATATTGGATTGATTCTGATTCACCGGGGGACGGGGGTGTGCTAGTAGCGGTCCACATAAATACTAGAATATATCAATGTTAGAAACCTCGAATTATCTCTGCTTTTGTATGATTGGTTGTTTTCAGTCTACCTTTTTTCTTTCTTGGTCCGGGGAAAATGCAATATAGTTACCAAAGCAACCTCTCATTGGTTCAGCATGTTTTAAAAATTGTTTTAGTTGTGGCTCCCCATGATAGATAAATAAACATGGCTACACGGATCCTTTGTGAGGAATAATCTTCCTGAAGAATTAATCCATTTAGCAATGATGATATAAATTGTATACTACTTGATATGATACTTATTCGTGACCAGCGGTTCTTTTCACAAAAAAATTTAAAGAGTAAAAATACTCGTAAGTCATACACATTTCAGTATAACTTACGATGAATTTTAATCGTAATGCAGAACTTCATGGCAAGGGTACTTGTTTACTAGAGGCTCAAGTCTAAAGAAGATATTTGATGTATTTAAATATATATTTCTATACGAGTTTATATATTTAAAACTTTTGGAGTTTATGTAAGCATAACATAGTTTAGAGTCGTCAGCTTGAAGTATTAAAAACAAACAACAACCTTCAGGTCATTAAAATATTTTCCAGAAGTGCCTCGGACCTTTTTCACCAGAATATAGATTTAGTCAAGCTCCCTTGAAGACCTTCATCAATACATGAGTATACACTGGTGACGTACTGAAAATTTCCGTATTTTAAGCATTCATTATTTATATGTCATGAATTATCAAAATATTTATATAACATAAACATACTTTGTGTATCGTGTCCAATATCTGGGTTTTACGAGAAAGCAATATGTACTGCATACATTTATGCATCATGTACTATATGTAAGGTCATATCATACTAAGTTTCAAGTTGCTGTTACCACAACTTAACGGTAAACTAATTTAACCAGAAACCAGACGGACTAACGGACAGATCCACAGATCGGAAAAAAAACATAATGCCTCTTCTATTGTAGACGGGGTTTAAAATAAGTTGTATTGACTTCCCGTGCATATGAAGTGATCAAAAAGGGTGCACCATTCTTTAAATTTCCTTTTCTCTCTCTAACCTTTTATAGCCCAATGTTTCATGATTGCGTGCATGCAGAATTTTATAAAAACATGTGAAATTTGCTGTGAGGCGTCACAATTGTCATTGCAGCATTGTATAGTGCAAAATTATTTTGATTGCATTGACAAATTTATACAATTGTTGATCAAGTCATGTCTTTTGATTGAGTTAAGCCATTGCAATTAATATTTTATAGTGTGTCTTTCTATGTTGTGATGTTACACTATTGTTTCAGGTTAGGGTGAAGGTTGGCGCCTATTAAAACGTTTAAACCCACTGCATTTGTTTGCACCTGTCCTAAGTCAGGAACCTGATGTTCAGTGGTTGTCGTTTGTTGATGTGGTTCATAATTGTTTCTCGTTTTTTATTTAGATTAGAACGTTTGTTTTTCCTGTTTGAATGGTTTTACACTAGTCATTTTTGGGGCCCTTTATAACTTGCTGTTCGGTGTGAGCCAAGGATCCGTGTTGAAGGCCGTACTTTGACCTATAATGGTTTACTTTTACAAATTGTGACTTGGATGGAGAGTTGTCTCATTGGCACTCATACCTCATCTTCTTATATCTAAGAACGAGGAAAGCTGAATATCATCAGCCCCCAATGGCACCTTGCACCCAGTAGCAATTGCGTCAGTACTGACATACTTTAAATTTTACACTTTTCTGTAAAAAACTACATTAAAACTATGTATCAAAACTAGGGTTTCAAATTCCTCGGGCAATGCTGATCTTGTTCGATTTGTATCCTCTTAGTTTTTTTTTTTTTTTTTAGACATTCCAAAGAATTGACTCGTCGTACCGGATGATATTATTCCAACAACACGTGTCGAGCGTACAGAAATCGGTATTTTGCGTTTCTATAAATGATTAATGACTCTGAAAATTGGATCAATCAGCAGAAAGAAAGGATACTTTTCTTGTCAATTGAAACAAGGGTGTATTAGGAATGACCATACATTTGCCAACGGTCATCTACGGAACCCTTTAAAGAGTTTTCTTTATCGGGTATAGAAGATAAAAAAACAATTTTATATACAATGCCGAAACGTATCTTCTCTAAGTGTATTTTTCCTCTGTAAACTAATGTAGAGATATACATACTATCACTCTCCCAAAGGAGGAAATTGTATACGTTTACAATTGTCACAGTTTGTTCGCGGATACAAAATTAATGTTTTGTCTTTTACAAAGTTGACGAAAATATCCTGCAGGCTTTAGAATGTGGGTTATTTTCGGAAAATAAAGGAGAATATCATATCTCTAATTTCGGAAAATAAAAGAGAATATCATATCTCTTATAAAAGAAACTGTAATTCAACTAGACTATGTATTAATATTTGAAAACAAACGCCATTGGAAACTGTATATGCTTCGACATCTTTAATTTCTCAATTATAAAAATTGTATGTTTCTTTCACTTAAAACATTGCTAGCCAATAAAACTTCTTTTTCGACGATCCTTTGTATATAAGACAGTATTTGCTTTTGACTATTGAATTTCTCGTAAGTTATCGTAAAGTCTCGCTGATCATTGTGCTGAAATCAAATTGACGGACCCACAGGTCGACAAGCACAGATGTTCAGACAGTTTTCCATTTTGGCACGAACACAAATTATTTATCATGAATCCCACAGTGTGATGTTCACCAGGGTATCATTACATCGGGTCATATCACTCTGTGTAAACACTTACCCGTGAACGACTTGATAATATGATAACATTTACCCTGTCAATCAAACAACATCAAATATAGACAGATCGTCCGTGGGCTTAAGAAATCAAGATTTCAAAAATCACCTGATGTAACAAATTAAATAAACAAATATGGGAAAATAACGTTAGCATATAAATGGAAAATGCCTTATTTTCAGGACATTCATCCTTGTTTAACATCATCTCTATACATGTAATGTAACTAACTTAGTTCATGGTCACATCTAACAATTATTGTAGTATATTTAAGTTAATTTCCTGAACAGACAAGTAGAGCGCTCACTAACATATGTATGTCTTGATTTTATTTTTCCCTTTTCCTTTGACGTCTCATCGGGTGAAATGCGAATATTAAGTCTCTTATGACGTAGCAGGATCAATTAAGAATCGATGAAAAAAGTTAAATATCTCAAATGTAAGCAACATTGGAAAGTCAAAAATATTGACGAATATGAATTAGAAGACAACGATAATGCGCGGTCCAGATTTGTTAGTTAAGTTACTTAATCAGCAACAGTGACATGACGAAAAAGACAGAAAGTTGACATATAATCGGCCATTTCTGTCAAAACCAAATCGTGCCAGGCACATTTTATGTTTTTAAATTGACAGAGCTAAGTAGAATTCGTGACATATAGACGATTGGAATGACATTCGATTTTTTAATTGATCAAAAAATTTTCTCCTGGTGTCCCGGGTCGATACTTCGACGAAAGCTCCTGGATGGTTCAAGATGTCTCTGGAATTTACATAGACCGAACAAGCTTGTACCACTTTAGTTGAGAATGTTATATCCATGATAATGGGATTTTAATGATAAGATAAAAAACATTACTGAGATTTTTAAAACTCAATTAATGTTAGTTATATAGGATAAATACCTTCCTTGGACACATTCAAAAGGTCAAATGGAAAGTGGCTATCAGAGACGTCTGATAACCCAAGAGGCTGATAAAAGGTGTTTAATAAATGACCTTAATTGTACCAAATGTCCGTAATCTATGGATCAAGTTATCACAAAAGTCGGCTCAACGTTTGTTATTTGGGTAATTTTCGTCACCTCAAGTGTCCACAAACATTTTAATAATGAAATTACCCTCAGTCAATTGCCATAAGCATTAAAGCCAATGGGGCTGAAAAAGCAGCCGACTTGCTTTAAGATTAACGGTGAAATAGCCAATATAGGATAATTTAAACCTAGGGTTTGGATTTTTCCTTGATCTATATATTTTTCATTATTGCAAATGAGTTTGTATGATTTCAAATAACGAGAAGATGTTTATTTTGCGGTTAAAGGAATTCTGTAGTCGTGTTTGATACTTGTTATAAAACACAACAATTGTTAGACCTGGCTCATGAAATTTATTAAATGTATAATGTTCAAGGTAGTGCTTTCGCAACTCACCGGATCTGTATGAAAGGTAAATTAAGGGAAAGAATTACTAAGCATAACTTATCAATTCATTTTCCCGTAACCCCATTTGTATATGTAACTCCAAAAATCAATAGAATCAGAAAGTAAACAGAAAAGAGAGTAAAGGATGCGCAATGGCATTTCATAAGAAAGATTTAGTGAAAGTTGCATTGGAGGTCGTTTATGATTTGCGAAACATGATCCTACCCGTTTAATACATATGACAACGTCTATGTTTCGCTATCGATATGAATAAAATCACATTCATTTTCGTTTTGTTTGTCAGTTTGTTCATAGTTATTTAAAAAAGAACGTCCGATAACTGAAGACATCAAACGACGCAAAGTGTATGTGTTGTGTTCATTGATTGAAAGGTTTCATATTCTTTTTATATTTATATACAATTTATTCGTTGGCTCTGCTTAAATTTAAAAATAAGGAAATGTGGTATGATTGCCAATGAGACAACTGTCCACCAAAATTCAAATGAAGTGGAAGGAAGCAATTATAGGCAACCGTACGGCCTTCAACAATGAGAAAAACCCATACCGTATAGTTGGCTATAAAAGACCCCGACATGAAAAATATGAACCAATTCAATTGAGAAAACTAACGGACTAATTTATAACAAAACAATTTACGAAAAATAAATATGACAGACATGAACCAACGACAACCATTGAACTACAGGCATGTCAGTCCTCGGGGGGTACATTCAATCCAATAGCAAGTGCTACGGTTCTGGCATGATATAATAACGAAAGTTTGATATTATAAATGAAAGCCAGACTAGATGCCTTCTATTATATTTTTGCTGATTGCCAATGAAGAAACTGTATTCCAATATTTTGTGATGAGTTAAAACCGGGTTTGTTTGTTTGTTTTTTTTTTTTTTTTTTGGTTTAACGAGTGTAGTGTTATTTCTTAATTAGTGTAATTATATCTTTGCAACGAACTCTTGTTAATTTTATAAGTTATAGTACCTGAATTCTTCACAATAGTTGTTATCTACTTTTTTTATTAATCATTTTCCCTTTCCCTCCTTTTTCTGTTTTTTTAACTATCTAAACCCATACGAGAGCATAATTAAGATCATCGGAGTTCCTGTATTTTTCTTCGTCGGAATAAAAATTCTCTGCATTGTTCCAGTAATAAAGTATCTGGTGGTAAACACATATAAATAATATAACTACATGTAGTCCTACAATTATACCAGTCCTTTGTATTACATACATTTTTGTTTGACTTTTATCATTGAAGATTGCCAATATTTCAAATTTGTAATATAACTTGATTTACAGTACAAGAAAATGTTAATAAAATGTATTTGACGTATTATGAATGGAATCCAAGTGACTTTGTTTATTATCTGGTAATATATTTTGCATTTGTTTTACAAAATACCAGCTTACTTTGCTCTTTTTATCAGTATTGATGTGAATGGTTTTTGTTTAGTCACTGTTCCTGCAGAGATTAGGTCAAGTGCCAAGGAAAAGATACAAGCGTATAAGATGTAAATTCCAGTGGAGATAGAATTCCAAGAATCAGATATGAATGCAAATTTTGTATTACTAATAATACATGTAGTAGGTAAATAGAACTGTTTAAATCTTTATGACATAGAATGTTATATAATAACAATTTTCAATTTGATGAAACGATTGAAATATGTCAGTACTGATAAACATATATGTTAGGTGTTTTGAAGGGGAAAATAAATTAAAAAAACCTACACTTTATAAATTTCATGCTTCCGAATCGCTTTACTGGATTTACCTTCATCAGGAATGCTCAAAGCCAAATATTTAGAAGCCAAGGATGTATATAGAACCGAAACAGTTGGAGAGCTATATGACCAAAATGGACCCCCAAAAAAAAAGGCACTACAAACTATATATTTGTAATATATCAAATTTTGGATCATTAATAAGATGGTACCATGACAGACGATAAAAGTATAATTTACTTCATGGAATTTTACGAAACCTGAACCTGAATATTCCTCGTGACTAAAAGACAGTTTCCAGAGCAACGTTTTGATTATATTTATTTTCCATTTTCCGTATTTTACTGATAAATGGACCCATTTTTAGCAGATGCCATTCAGATACATCTATATATTTTTTTAAATCAATTACTTTGTCAAATCTCCATGGATTGTTACGAAACTTGGAAAGAAGCTTCTTCGTGACCAAGAAATAGCATCTGCAGGGGAAAAAATATTTTTTTTAAATATGGTATTAGTTTTTGGTATAGTTAACGTATCACTTTTACGCTGATCGTAACTATCTCAAGCGAGACACAGGGTTCCCGCTGAACCCTTTAATAGTTTTATACTTGCATTGTCACATTATGCTAAGAGATGCAGTACGAGGGCATAAAGACTCCAGAATGTGATGCATGCACGACAGGAGATGCTTACAATATCAACCTTTCTATACACAACTTGTTTTGATCAGTTACGATAACCTTTTTAAACCATTATTGTTAGTCATGCTATTTCGTTTTTATTCTTTTTCACGTGCGCGCGCTCACACACAGACATACGCATCAATGTGTTTCTAGAAAATCAACTCGATGATATTTGGAGAAAAAAAGAGTATATTTTATTTCCCCCTTTCTTCCGGCTTGGATCCTTACTGTTCTTCGATACAATTTCATATCAGTCCTTTTAAGTCATTTTGCAGGGAATTTGTGATGAAAAATTACAAAAAAATTCATAGGTCACAGTTGTTATGACATAATGAGACTCCAAATAGGGAAGTTTTTAATTTTGTTGAAAATCTTCTGATAACTTTGAAATTTTCTTACACTGAGTTTATTTTATATTTCTGATAAATGCGTTTTAGGGGATTATCTTACTTAAAACATTTGCAATTTTACTTTATTTTAAGACTTGATTAAAATTTCGAACTACATGCCCATAAACCCGGTAAACTGACCGACTTTTATTTATAAGATATGGCAAATGTAGTTTGATAGAAAGAACAAAGACATATAAGGTTCCTGTGTTGGTAATTTTTAAACATTTGATCACTTGGTTTTCATTGTACATATTTAAATTAGCTTATAAAAGTACGTATTGTCGTGCTTATTTTAGAGAAAACTATACTAGACAACCAAAGAAAAGCACCATCTCCATAAATTTCACTGTGGAGTCAAAATTTATATGGTATTTAACTGTTAAAAAATTGATTGAAATAAGTTAAAAATTTTGACAAAATCATAACGTCAAATTTTAATTTTTCAGTTTTTACTTTTCGAAAAACCTACATTTTGACAAATTATAAAAGTCCCACATATAGGAAAAAGCGGCGTGTTATTTATGTTGTTGTGTATTTATAAACGGTCATAAAAATATGAGACAACAATTTGGAAACAAATTTTTATTATTCACCTTTATATATATTACATATATTCTATATATTTGTAGACTTGTTTATATTTTTCGTTTGGACTTGTTTATATTTTTCACTTGTCTATATATTTGTTATACATGTATATTCTATTTTGCAAATTGTTTTGTTGTTGTAACATTTAGATGTTATAGATATTTTTGGAAATCCAGTTTAAATAAAATGTGGGTAAAATGAAAATTCTTGCAAAACTGCTCAAGGAAGGTCGATATATACTTCTTCGACATATAATTCGGACTTTTATCAAATTATCAATAAAAAATGCAACCTAAAAACATCAATCACCATATTTATCTGAATAACTCTTATAAATATAATGCAAACTGCTCGTCTTTATTTAAGTTTTTAAACGAGAAACAAGGAGATGTGGTATGATTCCCAATGAGACAACTATCCACCAAAGTTCACATGAAGTGCGCATGGATCTAAGCAATCATAGGCAACCGTACGGCCTTCAACAATGAGGAAACCGCATGAAACCTCATACCGTATAGTCGGCTATTAAAGCATGCAATTTACGAAAAACAAATATGACAGACATGAACCAACACAACCATTGAACTACTGTAACAGGCTCCTGCCTTGTGATAGACACATAAAGCCTTTTTAAGTATATAAATGTCTTTTGATATACCAAACCGTGCTATACATTTGTAATAACATTTTGAAGCTGTCATATCTTAGACGTACCCGACAAACCTTATCAAAGTGGTTGGAAGATTCCGGTGCTAATGTCACACTGCCAGTATAGACACAAACGATAATGTGACACTACCAGCATATACCCCGGTGGTCCTGTCCGCTATATTACTACACTGTCGAAATAGACCCTAGCGTTTCTGTTCACTTTACTACAATACTGTCAGGATAGACCCAGCGCTAATGTCACACTGTCAGCATAGACCTCAGCGCTCCTGTACACTATACTACAACAACCTATATATCAAGATGTGCACGAAATGATGTTAATGTATTTCAACGTTCGGTTTTACGTAAGCATTTTCAAATTAGTTTTTATATAATAAATGACTATTCAATCAATAAATAAATGTACCGGCTGTTTAAAGTCATGAACTTGTAATTCGGCGGGTATCGTTGGTTGCTGTCTTCCATATTTGTTTTTTCGTTCATTATTTTAGCATAAATCAGGCCGTTGGTTTTGTCGTTTGAATTGTTTTACATTATTTAATGTCAGGGCCTTTTATATCTTATTATACGGTATTTGGTTTTGCTCATTGTTGCAGTCTTATAGTTAATACTACCATGTCCTTTGGTCTCTAGTGAATAGTTGTCTCATGGGCAATCATACCACATCTCCTTATTCTTATATAGTCAAATTTACCATTAAAGATTTCTGGTTTTTCTTGATGCTTTATTATTTAGTTACTTCATAAAAAATAAAAAGTGGATACTGAAAATCTTTTATCTTTCACTTTTAATATATATATATATATATAAAGAAATGTACAACCTGAAAAACTAGAATTAAAAATATGAACTGTACTACTATATAAAGAAATGTAAAATCTGAAAAACTAGAATTAAAAATATGAACTGTACTAATTAACATCTAGAATTGTAGCCAAATCAGCTCGAGCTGCATATTAAGTTTCTGAGTTTGAAGACTTTGAATTTTCCAATTGCTAGATTTTTAAAGGATTACATTTATTCTCATCATAAAAATAATAGTTGGCATTCACCTGGAATCTACACCAGCAGTAAATTCAGCTTAGTGGTGGTCTTCAATTAATACTTAACTTATTGCATTTTAATTATTAAAATATTTCAAACTTCAAAAACTTTGTAGAGTTAACTTTCAAGAACTAGTTTAATTGAATTAGATCAAAGATTACAGATTTCAATAGCCTTTCAATATAAAACAGTATCAGAAATCACACGTTATGATCAATTAGTACTTAATTATTCACTTGAAAGTCTTTTTTAAACCTTTAATTTGATAAGTAAAAAGACTTACCTGAATTCATTTGTCATTATGTGTCAATATAAATCAAGACATAATTCTTTGTTGAAGTCATGATAACTGAAACTAGTTGTGATGATTTTGTAAAACGTCTTGGCCTTGTCACCGTCATGAAGCCAACATGTAAGAGTACGGTCTTCAACGGGTATTTTATAGTCAGGTGTATTAATTACAGCATTGCTGTTTGATGGGAATTTAATCAAATTACTATTGATTAAAGAACAAATATTGATATCAAACAAGCACTAGCCAAACTGATTTATAGAAATTTTCTCTTATATTACGATTAGCTTTGATAGGTTGGTGAACGTTCAGCCTGCTGTTATAGGGTCTGATCTAGTGAGATAACAACTTTGGAAGACTGGATCAGATAAAGTTAGCGGTACTTAAACCGTCGCACTTGAGTAGCTGTCACCTTAGAAAACTGGCACATTGAACAATCAGATATAATACTCATAACTGGAAAAAAAAAAATGGTCTGATTGTTTTAATGTAGTTAATGATTTTCTTAATAACAAGCAATCTAGCAGTCATTTATCAACTTTAACAATCTCAGAAACCCTTGTAACTTGTATTTGAAGAAACACACAGTGTTACAGCCGGCAAGCAATAAAAACTCATAGAATATCCAACAGTACTTGGAGACGACATTCAATTGATCCTTAAAAACTTTTAAAACAAAATTGCGAAAAATAAAAAAAAAAAAAAGATGTCAAAGGAATAATCTTATATCATTAATTAATGAAGGAAAGAAAAACACCATTACCCTACCCAGAAGAAAATTGAAAAAAGAAACAATATCATAGTCCATTTTACAGAAAACTGGAACAAGCACTTAACTATAAAAAAAAACAACATAGTGAGAACAGGTGCTCTGGAAGTGTAGACAGTTTCTGCTCTAGCTAATGACAGTAGTCGTGTTCCTCGTGTTGAAAAAAATATCAATCATATAAGGCATCATACAATGGAGTCTGGTAGATGTCTAGTATGACCCAATGACAATAAATTAAAATTTGTATTTGTATAAGAAATGAAAGGTAAAATTACATAAAAAATTCTCTAACCTTTTTTTATAATTTGTTTTTCTTCATGAATTTACAGGTATTTACATCTATTTATCTTGTAGCACAAATTTTCTAACCTTAATACATGAGAGTTTATATTAAAATCATACGGTATGGATTTGTTCGTTGTTGTAGGCCGTTCGGTGACCTATAGTTGCTTACATCCACGTCATTTGGACTCTGGTGGATAGTTGTCTTAATGGAAATCATACCAAGTCTTCTTATTTTTAAATTTATCAGGGAGTTGCAAATGGTAACCTTTTGTTAGACACATGCCCTTTTAGTCTGCTTTTGTATGTTTCAGTTCGGTTCGAGTATAAAGTACAAGGTTGTGTACTATAATAATAGCATCTGTGCAAGTTCAGTTGGCATATAACAGTATGTTTGTTAAAATTGAGAATGGAAACGGAGAATGTGTCAAAGAGACAACAGCCCGACCAAAGAGCAGAAAACAGCCCAAGGCCACCAATGGGTCTTCAACACAGCGAGAAAATCCCGCGTCCGGAGGTGGGCTTCAGCTGGACCCTAAACAATAATGTATACTAGTTCAGCGAAAATGGACGTCACACTTGAATGAAACAAAATTTAAAAAACAACATACAAGACTAACAAAAGGCCAGAGGTTCTGACTTGGGACAGGCGCAAAAATGCGGCGGGGTTAAACATTTGTAAAAAGTTTAAAAATTAAAGTTTAAAAATGCAACATTATCATTACGTTATAACTTTCCTGCACCATTTTTTCTTTCAGCTCCGGCTGTAAAGAAAGACAGGTATGATATCAAAGAGATACATCTTCTATACAACATAAAGATATCCTCTATTTATATGATTAAGTGTTGGTATCGATACAGTTTTTTTCGTTCATTTTTTGGTGTTGTGAAATATTGCTTTTACCTTTTCAATACGGTGGTTTTATTTGTTCTTTGACCTACACTGTTTTGTATCAGGAAATTGCTATGAAACACATAACGAAATAACATACCAATGCATTGTTTTTTGACATTTTAACGACATTCATCACTCAACTAGTTAGCTAAACCACGCGACAACTCATCGTTTGGTATTTCCGATTCAAGCCTTTCTGAATGAAATTTACATGTTTCATTTCAATTTTCTTTACTATCCTTTTTTCTCTTTCTTTTCATTTTTACTCGAATGTCACGCTGAAAACTTGTGTATTGCTATGTAAACTAAGCTTTTTCCGGCAGCAATTACCTATCAAACAACTTGCGCCTTCCATGCGTGAGGTAAGAGTCATAGATCTTCTCTCAGTCAATTTTGGAGCCAAATGAAAATTTGGAAAGTGTACAAAACGAAAGTCAAGTACACCAGTAAATACTGAATAAACAGCTCGGATCAGTAGGTGTCTTGATTTAATACCTTTACATAACAAATATAATCCAATTTATTTTTAATTTATATAAATAAATCAGATACAAGTTATCACAAAAAGATATACAAGTGTCTCCTTCGAGTAGACAACCAAATAAAAACGTGAACGACTATTCTTATTTCAGATGACATTAATTAATTGTCAATAAAATATTTTACTGATAATTGATTATCAAAAGTTTTTAATTGTACAAAGTTCAGAAACTATGACATTGTTAATTTTAAATGTAAGTACAAATGAACTGAAAATAAAACAAAATTTTCAAACATTTTGATTTGGTTCAGTGTTATTCAGTTTCCATAGTAATGCAAAAATAAGGAGAAGTGATATTATTGCCATAAGACAACTACCTACCATAGTCCAAATGATGTGAACTGTAAGCAATGTACGGCCTTCAACAATGAGCAAAACCCATACGTCTGTTCGGCTATAAAAGGCATATTTTGTCGCTATTACAGTTTTACACAGAATATATAGAATACACAGAATAAATAGAAGAAAGAAAAGTTATTGTTCAACGGTTTGTGAAATTTAGTGATGTGACCCAAAATTTAATACTGATTTAAATATTTAAAACAACACGTACTATACAAATTATGCTTGACAATCAGCATTTTTAACAAAAAGGGAAAAAAAATATTCAAATTCAATAAAGCAATATTTTTTCTACCATGGTCAGTGGTTTTCGAATAATTCTGCATGTATTTGTATGGACAAGCAAGTAAAAAAATATATTGAAAAAAACCTTTGTGGAAATACTTGTTTATACCTTTTTGTCTCATGCCTACCTAACGACTTAAAACTCCTCTGCAGATGTGATCGTACGTGTCCCATATCAAACAACATGAAGACCGACACGAAGCTGATATTTACAAACACTGTAATGACAAAGTCTACCCCCTGGATTTCTCATCCTTAAAACAATTGTTCACAAATTATCAGTTGTAAAGATGCGGGGGTTTTATTTGACTGATAAATAAATGTTGAACTTCGTGGAGGTACTGTGACTGATGAGAAGGTTGAAAGTCAAAAGTATGACATTATTTTTTCGTTCATGTGAACTTACATTCACGGAATTTTCCGAAAATCGTGTTGCTTAACAAAAAAAGCAAACATGTTTCTCATCTATAAATATTTGATTTTGTTCAATGGTATGGAAGCTACATTCTGAACAAAAATATGTAAAACTTTTTCTATTATTTCAGCTCTGAAAGAGTATTATATTTTTTTGTTTTTACAACCTGGCGAACTGAACAAAAATAGTAATTACTATAAGCAAAACAATAAAAATTCAAATTTTTCTTCAGATAACTTAAATTTATAGTTTTTGTTCTTCTGAAATTCCATATGGGTTAAACAGTCCGTGTGTTATTGTACAATGTGTCTCAAAATGTTAAAGGGGCATAAATATTCAGTAGCTGACAAAATATCTGAAGAAGCACCTCATTACCAGGAATTTTATTATAGTTTAATACAGTAAGATGTTGACTTTTATCACGTTAAATCAATTCGACAGACCTTAGACCATTTAAGTTTAATCGGTTAATTTGTTTGCATTGTATTTTTGTAGTTCTACAGGTTACGACAACCTAACCGGGCCACCAACAGACTAACTTAAATAACTCTGAACAAGTAACGTATAAATCAAGTTTTCCTGTAAACCTTAAATAAAAGATCAGTTAAATAGAATTAAATGAACTGATTTGTCTTGAATTGAGAACTTGTAACACGTGGAAACGATGATGTAGGTGCTGGTCATTCTGGTCATCTGTCATGGCCTTCGAAATGGGAAAATCTTGACCATTATCATCATTACTAGTAATGGACATCTGATGTTAGCCAATATTTAAAGTAAGCAAGAAATCAATTTTCATAAGATTTAATATTTGATTCAAGCGAGTCCCGAAGACACAACCATTAATTTTACGTGAATAATATTATTCTTCCATTACACCGAATTACTTGTTTTAGGATACAGCTAAGATTTAGCATAGTCTGTTTTAAATCTAAAATACTCTTTCTTCATGTGATTTTTATATCGTAGTATTTAGTCTCTTAGACCTCGATACGATTAAAAAAAACAACGCTGTCAGCAAAGTATGCTTAAAACTATCAAAAAAGTCCAAACTACTGTGTTGATTGAAATAGTTTAAACGAAGCTCCTAGATTGCCATTTGTATGAAAATCTGCCCTTTCCAATTCATATACGCATTCAAACACACAACACATAAGTTGCAGAACCGTAGTTTATATTTCAAACTTCATGCAACCTTAAACATAGCTCTTATGAATCAAATTGAAATTGAATACCTCCTCTTTTAAGCATATCCAGAAATCAACGCCACTTTGCTTATTTGAATATTATACTAAAGAAATCGGATACGGGTCATGGAAATTAAATTGAAATGATAGGGAATTTTGAAAAAAAATGTCTGTTTTAACTTTAATTTAAGTGATAGACATGTTGCGGGGACAGAAAATAAATATACACAACAATATACACCATTTAAGCGAAACATAATGACTGTCGTTGCAAAAATCAAGGTTCCTGAGCTATTTTAAAAATCGAAGCGAGAGGCTTTTAACATTGCAATATAAAATACAGGCTAAAATGGCTGAAACGTCAACTTTGCAAACTTCGTGTTGAAAACTGGCTAACAAGGTCATTTCAAAAACAGGTTGCGGGGATGAAACTTGAAACTTGAATGTCCAAAGAATAAGCAAGTCCAAACCTTGTATGTGTAGTCGTTGAACTCTAGGTTCCCACGTAAAATTAAAATGCCCCTATTTCAAGAAGAATAAACTCACGAAAACACGAAAAATTCACTAAATTCGCGTTCATTGTTTTGATTTTGGATTTTGACCGCCTGACAACTTTACGGAAATATCAGAGTGATTATAAACAAGGACTCTGTGACGGGCAGCTTATAATATCCGTGTTTTAAAGATTTTAATGATATCAAGCCAGTCCAGTTCAAACTATTATCACGTGGTACAATTCTCATTTACATATTATGAATATTAATTAGCAAAAGTACTACTAATTTCTGGCTATGGGTAATATCCTTTTATACCAAAGTACTGAATTATGAATAAGCCATTTATACATCAGCTGAGCATGCAATGCACACTCTTCAGAACCTCTACATTTTGGTTTATAGACATATAGGTACCACGCGAGTAATTCAGGCTCCTGAGAGTCTATATAATTTTTGTTCATAGACATATCTACCAGGTAAGCAATGCAAAATCCTCAAAACCTGTATATGTTGTGTATATATAGGAATAGATGCCAGATGGACAATACAGACTCCATAGGGCCTCTATCTCTTTTTATGTCTGTTTTTAAATATTGATTTATGGAACATCGCCTGAATATATCAGTTGTATTTCTAATTAAGAATTTTGAGAAAAAAAGAACGAAAATAGCTTGATAAAAACACCATCAAACGAATGTATATGCACGTATTTATCTTATTTTATTTCTTAATTAACATGGTAGTAAAATAACATCTTTGATGTGTAGGAAAATATGATATTCCGTAGTGACGCATAAAATTGATTTAATCCTTCAGACTGGTTATTTACTGTCATATATCTTCAAAATAGTAGTCTACAATTTTACTTCTTTTCTATTCTAGTAAGTTTTACTTTCATTCAGACTTTTTTTTATACATCTGAAACATTTTTAATGTAAAAACGATTATTGGTTTTTTCAAAGATAAGTACCTTCAAAGAGTTTAGTTATAGTAAAACTTGGTAATATTTGATTGTAATGTTAGTAAATAACTACAAGGTCTGTTTTACAGTTGTGCCTGGATACCATCCTGAAAGAGTTTCTGTGTTATAGAAATAAATTATAGTATACAATTACAATGAAAGTAATTATTGCTATTTTATTTTCTCTGAATTGCCACACGGGGTGCAGAATAACGCTTTTCCTTTCATTGACCTTGTTTAATTAAGTATTGGAAGACGTACGATGGATTGTTGAAATCAACAGAATTTAATTCAACATGACAAAAGTAGAAATTGATATGTGCAGTGTTCGCTGCTCTGATAGGAAATATAGGCTGTATCGTGGGGCGAAATTCAGAAGTTTTCCTAAAAGGAAGGGTGGGTTTTTTTTAAGCAAAATTTACAAATTAATCCAAAAATGACTTAGCTGTCTATATGCATTCATTTGTTAATTAGCTTTGAGATTTTGGTATTATCACTATTTAACTTATTTTTTATTCTTGGAAAAAACGAATGTAGAATAAATACCTGTTTAAACTAAATACCTTTTTATTTGTTTCGCAAAGAAAACTATCTACAAAGAATCTAGTTAAGGTAAACAATAATATTGTACACGTATCGTATGTATCAATTTATCTTGGGAACTTGACGAAACAGAAGTTAAGTCATGATGATAATCAGAAAATAGGAGACGAGATACAATATTGAGCAGCATAACGCGTAATCTCATTACAGACACGAGACAGACTAAAACGAGAAGTCATAGATTTACATTGTTTTACAATGTATTTTGTGGCTAGTAAACACGAAGACACAGAATACTATCTGCTGTGTCTTTCGAGGGACTAAAATTTTCACACACAAAATATTGATTTTCCGAGATTTTATAGAATTATAGTTTACAGTTAGACGGACATCTTCTGTTGTTTAGTACATATTAGAAAAAAATAGATTGTTTTTTTCTAACAAGTTAACTATTGTCAGTATAAAAATAAGAAGATGTTGTATGATTGCCAATGAGACAACTCTCCACAAGATACCAAATGACACAGAAATTAACAACTATAGGTCACCGTACGGCCTTCAACAATGAGCAAAGCCCATACCGCATTGTCAAGCTCATTAGAAGAACTGAAAGAACTGGTGAAAGGAGATTTTGAACAAAAAAACCATCAAATAGGATAGAATAATAATTCAGAAAAATGTAATCTTAGTTAAGACAGCATTGAAAAGAAATGTTATAAAAAAAATACCGAACTCCAAGGTAAATTCAAAAATGGGGAGTCCATAAAAATTTACAATACAAAACGCTCGACTATATCAATCAACGGAATGAATGGAAAACAAATGACATATTTCTGACTTGGTACAGGCAGTTTCCGAAGAACATGGTTGGTTAATCCTGGTTTTACAGCTAGCTAAACATTGTACTACAGTTCCGTTTTATTGGCAAAAATAGCGTGACAAACCCAAACAGACATAATTGGAAATACAAAAAATGTAATTGAAATAAAATGAAAAGTTACAAGGATAGGGATAAATGGTATTTACGTGTAGTTCAAATATATAAAATCATATTGATAAACAAGGTTGAAATATTTTGGATTATTTGGATGAGTCTAGGATATATTTTAACGTTATCAGTATTAAGGCTAAAAGTATTTTGTAACTTTTATTTAATCCTAATTCCATTATTAGATTAAAGAAAACACGTGTATATAAAGATAGCAAACAACGGGTATCATAGATGAACAAACCTAACACATTACTTTGAACTGAATATAGTTATGATTCTCAGCGGGGTTCCAAACAATTGTTTTTCAATTTGTGTCACATTAATTTTTATGCAGTTAAGTGATCTATGCAAACGTCAATCTTACGATTTGAAATCAGCTCTTGTCTGTACTTTTAACATGGTCAAGATTAGTATTACATGTATAAAGGATTATTACAGACCCATCTGACTGACAAAAGAATATCACCGTATGTGATATGGGATTAATTTAAAGACAAGTCAAAATTGTCATACTTTAAGCTTGTCATGGCAGTCCCTCATGGTCCAGGAAGGTAGTTGTTATTCAAACACGAATAAAGTACCTCACTATAGATTGAAACTTTATGGAACGGTAAAAGTAAGTCTGATAAATAGGCTTTCGTTCGATTGATTTTTCTTGTTAACCGTATGTCACCTTTGGGTGCACCATTTAGTCTTTTTTTTTTTGCAACTACTTTACTCCGGACCATAACAGTTTGTACGAAAACAAATGTTCTAATCATCAAAATAGGTTCTGTCGGGAAATAAATTGAACATGTGAATGCATGTTCATAAAATTAATTGCTTGCTTGATTGTTTGTGTTTAACGCCACTCTCAGCACTATTGGTTATTTTATGGCGGTCATTATTGTTATTGACGAAGGAAGCCGAAGTGCCCGGAGAGAACCACACACCTTCGGAAGGAAACATGACAATCCTATAGTCGGTAAAGAGTCGAACGCAATTGTCAAGTGCGGGATTAGCTAACAACATCAGTGTTGACTAGCTAGTTGTACAGTAGATGAACTACTTACACCACTCGACCACCAAGACCCCCGCCTTTAAAGCTTTGAGTCTTATATGAGTTTTAGCTACATTCTTTTCTATTTTATGCATGTTCATATTCCCCACTCGGTCATCGAGGCCCCCGCCTGTACATTAAAGCTTGGAGTCTTGTATGATTTTTAACTACATTCTTTTCTATTTTATGCACGTTTATCTTCAGAATTTGTTTCGTATTGACAGGTATTCATCTGTGTGACAAATTTTCCAGACATATGGATATCACAAAAGGTATTGGTAAATATGTCCTGTTGCAAATCGGAAATTTTTCAATGCAGGGAAACGTGGATATTTAAGATGAAGTTACTGAGGGGATTCTAGAAATATTTTGAGCAGGAAGAAGTTTTACAATCTTAGATGATATTTTCTAAATAAATCTTATTTGACAACTTCTAATTCATTTGTCAACAAAAGTTAACCAGTGACCGTAACGTTGTGGTATTTTGTATCGATCGGCTGCTGGAGTCGCCACTATATATTTGAAAGAATGTTTCAGTTGCGCATATGCATTTTGCCCGCATGTAAGTCTGATCAAAGTCCATGTATTAGAAGAAGTCATTTATACAAAGTGATGAAAACTCGAGGTAAAAAAAAAGGTTTCTTATAGTACACGTTGTCCAAAAACTGGTGCAAATGTTAAATATTCTAGTTTTTGACATTACTTTTTGAGTTTGATCCAAAACATATGTTTGTTTCTGTTATGCTGCTGCGCATTAGACTTACATGAATTTAAATTAGCATTTTTCATTGTTCCATTAAATCCTTTTTTTCAATTCTTTCCCCATGTGGTATTTGTAAGTGCAAGTTTCTGTTTATCTTTTAAGAAACTTTATGTTTTTTTTAATTCTTTGTCATCATTGTTTGCATTGTCTGATGTCACCTTGTACACTAGTTACTCTGATTTCAAAACCATTTTGAGGGAACATTATGTATCAATAAATCTTGCAAAACGTTGTCTCCGAATCATATATATACGATTGGTTTCCTTAATCGAACAGTGTCTCTGCTATACCTGGCAAAATTTTCTATCGCTTTTGGACTATTAACCAATAAGACAACGGCTTAAGTTCATACCTTAAAATCTTTGCTTGTTTTTAAAGGTCTGTTCAACCACGCGGGTTTTAATAGGGATGTGATTTTCATAGGGTATAGCTAAGGTTTTAGTTGAACTAAAGGTGAACAAACCACTAAAAGCTTAAAAATGTGAATCAAGGGTGATCGTCATGATTTACTGGTTTTTCTCCCTTATCACACATGGTTACGGATCACAAAAAAATATCTTCTAACTATTTTGAAAGAAATAACTAGTTTTGAATCATGATATATGACAGAACGCAATTGCATGGATGTTAGGTTTGATTCGACAAACTTTCCCATTATTGAAAACAAAAATGTACTCGAAATGAAAAAAAAGGTTGCGGGGTATTTCACAAAAGAGCTTTTGGGCTATCATACTTTATTCATTGACAGAGGATGGCGATTGGCGATTGCTTTATATCAACCCCCTCACCCACAACAACAAAATCCCATATGTTACACAATGAAATAATTGAGAAGCATAACTATATGATATGTTTGTAATCTGATGTTGAAGAAATCAAAGGCTGACCAAGGTTGCCTATGAAATTAGGGTGCGAATCTTCATTTGTTTGTCACCAATATATTTTTTACACATCAATTTTCGGACAGGTTTTGAAACATGTGAAAACGATTTCAATCATATGTATTTTTTACTACAGTTTTATGTTCAAATGGCTGACCCATTTTCACCTATTTTTCTGACAATATATCTGGAACTAATACATAAATAATCTATTGATCCTAGAAATCATTCATTAAAATTGGCTTGATGTGTATGCATAGGAACAAGTATGATGTGACAACTTGAAGCAAATAATAAAAATCCAAAATAATATGAATTTCAAATAATGTATAAAGTTAGGCAGTTCCACATTATTAACATACATGTTGTATGTACATGTACATGTAGGAATGTCAGAGATGAAAGTTCATAAGGAAGAACACAGATAATGAATGAATTTATTTGTAATTTTCTTAATTGCATATATTAATTTTATTAAGCAACTTCTGCCGTTCCTATATATAAATCGGTTGAATCATTTATTATGACTAACTTACAGAAACAAGGCATACGAAATACTGTTAATGCATAAATTATATATGGCTCTACAGAAATATTGAGCTTTGAACTCAACATTTAAGCAAATAGATGTGATAATTTAATAATATATATATGTTTTAATACTTAATGCACATAGTGTTCTATAAAGGACTTTAGAGGGGTGCAGTTTTAGGATGAGAGACATGTCAGCGCGGTTTCTTGTCTGAAAGCGAACATCTTGATCATGTTTATACATTAAAAACATTATTGCCGAGTTTATGAGCTTCGTACCATGCTTGGAAGTTGACTACACAGGATTAGACGTAAGACAAACGAATAATGCATGCCTCTGTGTTGGAAAAGCAAATAGGCTCATTGTGGGAAGTAGGAACATACATGCCTTTTCTCTGAATTTGTCCTGCAATTTCAATCATGGCTCATTGACTTTGAATGTCTTGCAAAGTTTACATATTAAAAGTGTCGCCATTTCAATTTTAACGTATGCATTATACTATCAAAATTGCATACAGGCGAGACATATCTCTGTGTCAACAATGTATTATTAATTATTTTTTTATTTAAGTATTTTTTTATACTTTCTCACGATTTATTTTTCTTAACATAACCATATAAGGCATGTTTTGGACTGTATTCAAAGTTTAACTATAAAAATTTTGTAAAATTGACTTTTCTCATTTAAGTTATGAAAAATATTGTACTTTGTATTTAATGACAATTCTCAGTATAATGTACGGCTACGTAATGATAATATGCGGACAATTTTAGTGCTTGATAATTGAAGTTTGATAGAAGCGCTTTGGCCTTAAATTTTTAATAAGTTCGATAACTGATTCCGTGAAAAGATAGGTACATTTATAATAGGACATATTTTATATTATCTCTTAAAATTTTTCGCAGGTTAACGAAATTAACTCGTAAAATTTGAATATTAGTCACTATTTTATATCTCATTTATATATGAATTGATTGTCCATTTTTTTCATCTCTCATCGAATTTATTCACAAGAAGGGTATAGGTGAGGTGCAAAATAGGAAGGACTTCTATAGTAATTGTAACACGCCAAGTGCAAATCATTCCAAATGTTCATGGCATGAACGGGTTATTTAAGTTTACCATCAGTCCAATCTGTTGAAAAATATGTAACTTTTGTCGTTTTAAAATAGTGGTTCGATCTTATGAACTGCACCAACCTGCTTAAAATAATAAATGTGAGCAAAACGTACATATGACTACCTCAAATGATATACTGTTACAATGGAAACTACTCCAAATTTGGCTTTCAACATCAAATTCATACCCAATTGTTAGATGAGGAAATTTCGTATCTGTGTGATTTTTTTTTTAACAATTACAAAAGAAGGGAGTGAAAGAGAGGCGAAAGATACCAAAGGAACATTCAAACTCATAAGTCGAAAATAAACTGACATCGCCATGGCAAAAAAGAAAAAGACCAAAAGACAAACAACAGTATACAAAACATATAAAACTCTGAGCGTCACGAACCCCATCAGAAACCGGTGGTGATCTCAGGTGCTCCGGAAGGGTAAGAAGATCCTGCTCCACATGTGGCACCAGTTGTGTTGATAATGTAAGTACAAACCCGGTGATAAGTCTAATTCGGTAGGTCACATTCGGGGGAAAGAATGACAGGATTGTGGTTACGACAATTGGAACATATCTGTCGTCATCTGTAAAACAGATATTTCATAACGGCCAACCAACTCTTGATGGTGTCCGTAAAATTTTTGAAGGAATAATGTTTAACTTCACCACTTGGAACTCTTGGTTTAATCGCTTCCTTGTGAGCAGCAACCATCTATCAAGGAAATCGTGATTAGAAATGCAAGCCCTGGAATATCGTATCAATTGGGAAATATATACTACATATGCAGCCGCTGCTGGAATGGCTGCTACATAGAAATGGAAAGTTCACAACTGGGAAGGTGAAATCATCTCTTTTGTCGTAAAGTTTTGTTATCAGCCGATCCTCATTGTCAATTTCTAGATGTAAGTCAAGATATTAGGTAAATTTAACTGTATTTGCTATATCCTTTCTGTAAAGTTCGATGGGATAGATGCAATCAAACATAGTCACCTTTGAATAACTTTGAATCATTTAGTGAGAGGACATCATCTACATAGCGGAAAGTGAAGTTAAAGGATAATACTAGCATCTTTTCAATCATCCTAAAAAGTTCCTGTATGAAGTCAACTTCATTTGAATAAAGGAACAAGTCGACGAGAAGAGGAGCACAGTACGTTCCCATGGGAACGACGATTGTTTGTTAAAACACGTCCTCCAAACGTAACAAATATAGTGTCAATCAAAAAATCAAGCATCTTGATAATGACCGTTTCAGAATTTTTTTTGTTTGAATCAGAATGATTTATTACAATGTACGATTTATCACTCCCTAAGACAAGATACTTGTATCTACGTCAGCCATTCTTTTTTATAAAACAAAATAGGTCCAACTCTTTCAATTTGTCTTTTAGTTTGGAATGGGGAATACTTGTGTAAAATGTAGAAAAGTCAATTGTTTTAATACTATTGCAAGATGAAAGAGTCATAGATTGTATGTACTCTAACAAATCTTTGGAATTTTTATTATCCACATCTGATTCATGCCGACTCTAGAATATGTAGTTTCCAATAACTTTGAAGCCCGGCTTTGATTGCTGATAAAATTGATGTTTATAATTTAGAAAGAGGTTTCATGGAGCAGTTGGGAGACCCAGCAATATCACGTTGTTGATAAATACACTGATTTAATTTTGGTATCCAATACAGTGAAGAACGATCCAAATTTTCATCTATGGTTGAAATTCCAAAGGGAGTATCCAGGATTTCCTCCTTGGTAAGTGTCGTGGATGTATATGTTGACTTTCCAAGTGAATTGTCAATACCTAATTCATTTATGTAATATGATTTACACACAAAACGATGTTGTCTGGGGCTTTATCTGCGAGGACAACAACATATATATCACGGAGGTAGGATAGGTGCTTTGCAACATTTTGGTCTTTAAAGAGTGATGTGCCATACGTATTCATGGACCAATTCAGTTTTTTTTTTTATTTCTGATTTGTATTAACGACCTCACAGCCTTAATCCAATCGGAGTGATTATATCTATACGTCTTCTTTCTCGCGTTTAAACCATTGCCTGGCATAATCCTCGAATGAGTCCATCAGTATTTTGAAGTTGTTTTTCCAATTGTTGGATTCAGGCTCATGATATTTCGAGCCTTTGGATAACACATTTCGCAGAGAAGTGTCATTGACAATGTTTAGATCACCAGTTATAACGTGGCCAGTCGGATTATATATGAATGGGGAACTAGCACATGTGCAATCAAAAGGATAAGACTTACCAGTCTTACTAGAGTCGTCAATATTGAGATCCTGCACAACAGGTGTTTTTAATTGAAAAATTTAATGAACTAATTTTCCTAATTTCAATTGCTCTATTCCGTTAGTCGGGTACTCAGTTTTGTCAGTCGTAGACCAATTTCATTGTCATTTCTAAACGTTATAATAAGTTGTTGTTTGAAATTTAAAATTACTATATGCTATTTTGTTGTTTCAGTCTGGGAAGTAGCGGTCTTGTATTGAAGACAAACAGCAAAACCTATGCTTAGATCGGGATTGGAAATAAAATCTTTAAGTTTTGATTTTAGGGATTTCAAATTTACTATTGATTCCTATAAATAAGTCTTTTGTATGTATTTTAAATTTTGGTCTATTTATATGTTTCGGAGTTGTGTGTGACGTCCATTTTCGCTGAACTAGTATACATTATTGTTTAGGGGCCAGCTGAAGCCCCCGGTTTTATCTATCTACTAGTATATAATGCCATTATCAGAAAACTTATAAATCAAATAGATTCTGCATTTTATTCTAAAACACAAATTTTATGCAAGATTAAATTCAATGTTCTTGTTATTTTGAAAAACCCAGGTCCTTATTTCGTTGTAAACCATTCTTAAATGGAAGTTCAAAATTTTAAAATGGCAAGTTTAGAAAACATTGTTATTTCTCACCGGTATTAATTTAGGATTAGGGTTTCAAACAGGTGTTCGTGGTAATACTTATCTAATGTTTCAGGTTAGATATTATCAATAGTGTTGGACTCTTCCCGCTAAAATGATAGGCTTCAAGCCACGACTGACTTGGTTCAAATAATTGAAGTAAAACTTTATGAATGGAAAGTTTCTGTTGTTTGCCTGTCAATCAGTGTATGCATATTATATAATAAAAGGATCTGACAAGCCATGTTTTGATCAAGATTTGAAAATAAAAGATAATTTATGACACGTATATATTTTGAAATGTTACAATTGTGCATATAGACATTATTTATGACTTAATGTGATCGACAAGTATTGTACTATAAAAGTGAATAGAAGTTAGAAAAGAAGGACTTAAGTTCATGTTAAATATAGCACGTGTTTTCGTGATAGGCATGTAAATAAGCTAACTAGACTTAACTTACTTCACACCTGTACACAGCGTTATCTGTAGTAGATCTAAAGAACAACAGGATAGCTTTTTATAACAAACTTCCACACAAACAGGAAATCTTGCCTTAAATAGTATTATTTATACAAAGACTGTAATGTTCAAAGATCAAGGACGAATATTTTAAGACTTATGTAAAGAAACCTTGGACTCCAGGATAACTGGGGATAATCTTGCAATTCCGTATACTTCCACGAGGTCATTGTATGGTAAACTAAAGATTTTTAGCCAAACAGGTTTTATGTTTTTCTTTTGCGGCATTGATCTTTCTTCATGAATATAGCGTGTATTTATTTCATAAGTTCTTTTAGTTTTCGAAACACATCTGATTCACATTAAATATGAAATTTTGAAAACTATCACATTGTATTTTTTTTTATAATCGGCAGCTTTAGGGCCTACAAAAATAAGGAGATGAGACAACTATCCAATAATTAAAGAACTATGGCAACTGAGGTTCACATATTTCCTAACTTTACGAATGATACATAGTATTTCTCGCATTAACTTATTGAAAATGGGGAAAAAACAATAAGGAAGAATTATTTAAAAAAATTATTTGGACAGAAAAGCTGAGTT
This sequence comes from Mytilus coruscus, assembly GCA_017311375.1. NCBI lineage: Eukaryota > Metazoa > Mollusca > Bivalvia > Mytilida > Mytilidae > Mytilus > Mytilus coruscus. Next base: position 90,398,082 of record CM029601.1, read on the forward strand.
CCTTAACAATTTGTTTGGGATAGGATTTCTCTTTTATTAATATTGTCCTTTTTTGGCAATAAAGTTTCCTGTGAAAGAACCAGATTACAATATAATTGTATTTATAGAGGTGTCATAGCCATTTCATACGGCAAATGCAAAACAGGTATGGTTTAGCAGTTATTTCTTCATTCACAAATGAAAATGAATGAGAACTGTACAAATATAAAAAAGATAATCTTTTTCACCTTAGACTTATTAATCATAATATTGTTATTATCATTCCATGTTTTGGTAGATACTGAAGCATGTAGGATATGATATCAGAAAGTCAAAACATGTTACACTGCATTTTAATGAGAATAAAAAGTTTAAAGTCTACATGCAGTAGAGCGAATCTCAAGGACATATTACTGTATATGTAAATATTTTACACTAAAACCAACAGCCACCTTAGAACATCACAAGCCTTGCATTGTCTGTCTTGCTTTAAGTCTTGTACAAATCAGGTGGCATGGCCACTTCTCCGTTGTTTAACTTATAGGGTCACAATCTAACTATAATCAAATCCGACTGGAATTTCAATTTCATAAAGAGTACATATCCTATATTTTAAACTTTTTTTTAGACAAATTAACATATTTCCATAAAAATAAAATGTTATACATCTCTGCACACTGCTGTTGAAGGTATTTTGGTACAAAATTGCAAATTTTACATGGTGTTGTAAAATTTTGCATCGGATGACGTCTCAGGCGAGAATAAAATAATTTGTATACGAAAGACAATACATAGCTTTATTTACAACATAATTTGGGAGTTGATAAAAAATGTTCTTCCTATACCCTCCAATAAATACTCAAAATTGGCTAAACTTGTCAAAATTGCGGCTTTGATCTTTCTTCGTGCGTTTATATTTAGAAATAAGCCATGGTTACTATTGTTATAACCTTAAACTACACATAGTGCACATACAGTAAACAATGACCTGCATGTGAAGCAATTTCAGAGTTTTGTTTAAAAAAAAAACTAATTGTTATTACACATGATCAATAAAAACAAAGCTAGTTTGTTCATGGAAGAACTATAATGACATGGTACTTCCATGGTTCGATAAATCAGCAGCTAGATGGCGTCTAAAACCGTTCCTGGTCGCATGCCCCCCTACAACTGACAATATCTTTATCAGTCCGTGGGATTTTGGTATTTTAGATCATTTCAAAATTCAATTTTAATTAAAACTATTATTTAAAGTGACTAAGTGTTTTCCTTTTTGATTTTAGTTTATTTAGTTGCGTGTTTGTCTCTGTATATTGTGAACTATTGCTCCTTGTATATCTCTGAATTGGGGTTGTCTCACGTCCAGTGAACCTCCACCAAACATCACTTTTTCTAAATTATTTATCACACGTAGAGCAAAATTCAGTTGTAAGAAAATTGCTAAATCGGATAGGATCGTTTGCTTGCATTCATAGTTTTAGCCCAAATCTCAGTGTAATTAAGACCTACCAGGTAAAGTAAGGGACAATACAATTTGAAATTCGAAAGATAAGAGAACCATGATCAAAAGAAAAGAGACTTAAAGATAAAAATATTGTCCAAAAACCATTTTACAGAAAAACAAATCGAGAAATACTGGCTAGTATTAATAGGCAATTGAAACGGGTTGGTGGAATAAATTATAATTAGAAAAGAAAAAACATGACCTCTGCATGCTGTAAAGGTTTGAAGAAAGAGTAAAACTATAAGTGATTATATCATTAACAAATACTCCACGAATCTTATATAACTTATGAGTATTGATCTACTACTATACTTAGAATTTACTATTTTAGTTAAAACCTAGCTACAATATCGACAAAACAAAATGCTGTTTATCTTTCATTTTACCATTATGTTTAATTTTAGGGACATTACATTATCAAAAGAAAAAAAAGTAAGTGTTGCTTTAAATCTCCAACCTAAACCGTAATAAAATTATATTAATACAATATCATTCGTTACAGCAAATGTATCTTTATATTGCAAAATAAGTATCAACTTGCAACATGGGGTACATTAATCATCTTTGTGCATATATATACAAAAATAATATTTCATGTGATAAATCACAATGCGGTAGATTAGTTTTAAGTATCATTATGACATATAAAATACAGTAAACCCATCCTAGGATTTGCTGAAAATGCAATCTTGCACAATTATAGAAAGGACCGATCAACAACATTGCAATCAAATACATACTTATGTCCTTTTCAAATTAAACAATATTATGGAACTACTGTAGTCCGGAAGGGTTAGCAGTTCTATTTTTAATAGTGACATCCGTTTCCTTTTATTATTTGAGTAATATATCAATAAGCAACAGTCGGTGATAAAGACGGATTGGTATAAGTTCCTATATATTATCACTAGTGGCACTAGATGAACTGTTCATGACAAGTAAGAAAATTACGTGATTAGTCACGTTGGGTGATGGTTTAAATGAGGAAGGAGGGTGGATTGTGAGTACGAAAAAATGAACTTTTTTGTGATATTTATGGTACTGATTCCATATTGGTCAACCAAAATGTGACAGAATTCGTCCAACAAGTAGATGACTACAGCGATCTACCTGAAAAGCAGAACGTGAAGTAAAAGAATAATAAACCGACCATACGATATTTAAAAAAAAAATTCCAAAGTTGCCTTCAACTTGGATTTAGACTGGTACCAAATCAAAAATGGTATAAATTATCAACATATGGAGGTGTTACAGAACTGTTGCTTTAGTGTCAGAATGTAAAATGATCTTGAACGAGCAATGCAAACAAAACAATAACCTAAAGTGCATGATGTCAACATAAATATATTAAATAAAAGTTTGAAAATTTACTACATTCTATATTTTTCGTGAATGTGAAACGGATAAATGTTTGTCGGATTTTTTTTTACAGAAGCCTAAAGTAAGACTCTGTTGAGGGTTTGCAAAGGCACAAAGAATGTTGCATTCTGTATGCCTTCCATTACAATTGTCATATGCATGACTATCCAGTTAAATATAACAAGACCCGTTAGACGTGAGAATAAATATAGAGTACACACTCGCAAAACTTCATGACACATCCTTTATAGCTATAAACATTCATAGAGATCGGCCAACAATGATTAGATGCTCTTATTCTTGTTAAAACCCAGATTACCTTGGGATCTATCAAATTTAAGATTTGGAATTAAAGTTGATGAATAAAAACTTTTCTATAAATAATTAAAATATTTTTTCCATATATATAACTTTTAAATAAAGATTAATCCCAAGTAATATAATCAGTTAAGTGACAACATATCCGATTGAAAACAAGTTATGTAGATACTTTTTATATCGGTTCTCGGATTACTTATACAAGGCATATACCACACTGACTTCAGATACAATTACAATTAAATTTATTATACAATTAATGACATTTATATATTAACTACAAAAATTTATTAACACCAGATTATTATAGTTAGCAAGGCCAAACTTGCAAAAATGAGAAGGCATAACTTCCCACTACACATAAATGTATACCAAAACCTTGAATTGAGGTATGAATATCGTTCTCACAAATCATATACACAGGAGAATAACTCTTTCCAATACCCTAGACATTTAAAATTTGTTTATTTAGCACAATGAACTTTTCCTAAAAAAATTCTTGTCACATGGGTTCCTGACGAAGGTTATTTCAAAGTCAAGTGTTGTATACACGGAAATCATATAGCGTGTATCACTACCACTTGGCCAGTACCGATTCCGTTGCATATGTAGCATCCGCTCGGTAGTCAATGCTTTAGTATCTTTGGCATCATTGTAATGATACATTTTTATATTTCCAAGGCTCAAACTCCCTCAGGCAAAGCTGACCGTAGACCTTTGGCTGTTTTGTTTAGACACTTTTCATGTTTATGGTCTCAGATGATTTATAATTTTGGTTTCCAAACTTTTGGTCAACTGCTTCGGTGTTTGGAGAATTAATTAATTAAGAAAATAAGACTTCCTCATGCGAAGTTGACCCTAGGTGGATTTGGTTATTCTTTTTGTGTCTCTTTTGGGCATATAGCTCCCCAAGTATTTAAGTAGTTGTACATCTTTTACTTTCAATTGTTTAGGTTTGGTCGTTCCCAATGAAGGTAAATCCAGAAAAGCGCTACGAAATCACCAAATTTGTCAAGTTCTATTTTATTTAAATGATACGTTGTGTATGTAAATTTTCCTTTCATAAAAATAAGTAATTTTACTAAAACTAAGGTTCCACATCTTTCAGGTAAAGTTGGCCGTAGACGGTTTTAACCATTCTATTTAAATTTGTTTTGTTTTTATTCTCTCAAACTTTTAATATTTTGGGCTTTAACAACTTGGTCACGAATACACCTAATGAAAGATTGTTTTCAGAATCTCGTTTTGTACGTAAGAAAATCATCTCGATTTTAAAACATAACGAGAATCACATCTCCCATGGAACAGTTTTATTAACCTGAAAGGCAAAGTTGAAAGCCATTTTCTTCCATTGACAGATGGTATGCTGTTTCTGCTCTTCAAGACACTTCCGCGGCATAAAATCTACGTATATTTGATTTTTGGTTTCATGACAGTAAAGTACGTTAATGCCTGTACCTGTTACATGCCAATGAAAAGAACAAAGCATTCACTAAGTGATTGCATGTAGTTTCATTCTTTAGTGATAAAGCATAAACCTACATCAGGCACCCACCCATAATTACCAGGTAATTCACAACTCATTTACGATAAAGGACATTTTGCCGCAAAGTACTTTCTTTGACCAAATATGCCGGAAATATCTAAAAGATTTTGAAAATTGTATTGGCATGCTTGATTAGTTGATTTTACTACTGGTAAACACTATGGAAGGATGACAAAGCAAAATGTCAGCAACTACGAGGCCAAAGCTATTCAAACGTCAATAAAACTGATTAATGCATTTGATTTGTATGTTTGGCTTCTGGTGTAAATCAATTAAAATCTAATAGTTCCATAATTGATGCCGCATCGATAGATATCTTGCATTCCTAAGGAAAACTATCATCTATGGCATCAAAAAATTGTTTTTCTTTTCCAAGAAATGCGGTCAACTTCTGATAAGGTAATTGCTTATTTGTCGTCTAGATATTCGGAGGCAAAATAAGGTATTTGCAACTCAATTTTGTGTCTTTTCATGAAAATTTGTATTTTAGAAAGCATACTCGAGGTTCATTTATTTGTTTCTTAGTGGATTTCATTGTATAATTAAAATAGTATGAACTCATTACCTAATTATTACCCAGTTAACTTTTAGGCAATCGATTAAACAAACAAGTTCAGATGGACGTAAATGTAAGAGACATATGGAAGTTGAGAGTTTAAAACACTGTCAGTCTAAAAAAATGTTAAAATTGTTGTATTATTTTTTAGTTTACGGAAACATAATGAATTCACTCTAAAAAATATATGAAATATTTTTAAATGCGAGTCTGATTTATCATATGAATTTAGTTGTCGATACAATATTGTTATTCTTCAAGTTGTATAATACGCGATATCATCTAAATGACGATTAAATGTAAACAAGACTTAGTGTTTGGTCGTATATCCTTCTACTCCGCCGTTTTCATAATGTATCCCACTTATTTTATTGTGAAAATAGTTAAACACTATCAAATATATAATGTTCCTGTGCTGCTAATGACCATTACGTTTTTAATTTAGCACCAGAATCTACAAAACTTTCAACTAAATATAAGCTAAAAAAATAAATACATCATATGTATAGTCAAGTCAAACAAGGCAAAAATCAAGAAATCAGCAATAACATTAACGGTACCAATTTTATTGCAGGTCAGATTCGTATTTCGACAATTAATATCTTTTCAGTGATGCTTGTGGCCGAAATATTTGAAAGTCCAAAACATATAATACTAACGTTGACGAGTAAATGGATTACATTTTTAATGATAATAATAATCATTATTATTATTATTATTACCATAACTATCATTATCATCTTTGTTTATCAATATGATCCCATATAGGATAAATTAGAAATGTTTTGAATCCCTTTAATATCTAATACCATTTTGTCCAATAGAACAATACATTTGAAAGCAAGAAAGTAAAATTCTGAAACAACTAGATTTTTGGAACAATGAATCGACTTTTTCATATGAATTTAACGGTGCATTACATTTGCGCGATTTGCCGTTACATTTACACATAAAATCATTACGTTTGCGCGCAGCTCGAAATAACAACTTTGTCATTAAATGTAAAAATTAAAAAATGAACTAAAAAATCATCAAAGATACCAGTTATATCATTTTGTACGCCATATGCGCGTTTCGTTTACAAAAATAAAGTAGCAGAATTACAAAAATACCGAACCAAAGGAAAATTCAGTCAGTACATAAAATCTATACTCCAAGACCAACACCTATCATTATTTGTGAAGTTGATACGGAATATTTATCAGCAAGGTCTTGGTATCTTGCCATGAATTTTTTTTTATAGAAGTAGGACGAGACGTTCTTTGACACAACCCTGGTTCATCAACTTTCTGCTCAGATACTGGTGGCGTTTTATAAAGTCTGAGTTGCAGTTGCAAGCTCTTGAATACCGAATGAGTTGGGAAATGTATATCCCATATGAGGTGAAGTTGGTATATAGCTGCTAAGTTGATGGAAATATATAATTTCAAAATTAAAATCGTCTCGTTTATCGTAGATTATGGTACTGAGATGACTGCTTATAACAAATTCGAGGTATAAGTTTAATTTGTCATTTAATTTTACATTCAGATATATTGATGATGTTCTTTCCATTAACAATGCAAACTTTTCTGATTGGGTTCCATTAATATATCCCCCAGAACTAGAAATTAAAGAAACAACAGACACGGCTTTCTTCGCCTCATTTTTAGACTCATATCTCGAATTAGACATAAGCGGTCATCTCAGTACCAGAATCTATGACAAACGAGACGATTTTAATTTTGAAATTATATATTTCCATCAACTTAGCAGCAATATACCAACTTCATCTTCATATGGGATATTTTTGAAACGTCACCAGTGTCTGAGCAGAAGGTTGATGAACCAGGGTTATGTCAAAGAATGTCTCGTCCTTTTTATAAAAAAAATTCATGGGAAGATACCAAGACCTTGTTGATAAATATTCCGCATCAACTTCACAAATAATACATGATGGTCTTAAAGTATAGATTCTAGGTACTGACGTTGTTTATCATCTTAATTTCGTATTATAGTGTTCTTTTATTTGTCTTTGTAAATTATTAACCTTTTGGCGTGACTCTGTACTTATGCATCCCGCCATTGTGTTGTTGTGCTGTGGTCATTTTTATTGTATTCTTGTCTTTTATTTTTGCTTAGGTGCTTTGTCTATATGTCATTTTGTTTTTCTTTGTTGACATATTTGTTGGTTTTTATAGTGATTAAGATTATAACACAATGTTGACTGCTGTACCCCTATTTTTGACATTTTACCTATTATGTCTGTTTGTTTTGTTCACACATTGTTGTGAATATAATGGAATTTTATGCGACTGTCATACAAGTGAAAGGTTTAGCTAGCTATAAAACCATGTTTAATCCACCATTTCTACATAAAGAAATGCCTGTACCAAGTCAGGAAGGTGACAGTTGTTTTCCATTCGTTTGATGTGTTTGAGCTTTTGACTTTGCCATTTGATAAGAGACTTTCCGATTTGAATTTTCCTTGGAGTTTGGTATTTTTGTTATTTTACTTTTCACAGTACTTCTGAAAACCTTCTTTCACTGCGGACAGATTTTTTGTCAACCTAATGGACAATTCCTTTGTAGAAAAGACTTATCAGTGGCACTCGAATAAAAAAAAAGTTAAAAGGTAAAATAAAGTACGAAGTTGAGGAGCCTCGAGGGCCATAATTCCGAAAGATTTTGCCAATTAAAACTAATGTAATCTATTCCTTTGGTAGTAAATTATCGTGAGAAGTGGACGGAGTACGGTAGTATGTTGCAATGCTGTTGTGGCCGAGTGTAACCAATAACTAAGTCTAAGTCCCGCAGGGTGTCCGACTCACGGTTGTATAGTTTTTGTGGTGCATATACAACTACAAAAGGCAACATTAAAGTTTATGGAAATTGTCCTTAAAATTATATATTTTGCTTAAATATCCATATATATAAGAATTTAATATTATGGGCGCAAATGGGAAACACATCTTTGCATTTTGTTTAATATTTCCGACCCACGAGTTAGTAGCCGTTACTTTAAATATGAACTATTGGAAGTCGGTTTCGTCTGCCACTTGAGAATAACAAATGGATGTTATGTTATATATATATTATGTGAGAATAACAAATGGATGTTATGTTATATGTATATTATGTGAGAATAACAAATGGATGTTATGTTATATATATCTGTCGATACCTGTATCTTGGCATTGCACAAGGTCATGTTTTTCTCTGACTGTGTATGACGTCTTTACACTAAATCCATTGGATGTTGGATGTGTACAGATTGATAATTTAGTCTTAGATGCATGATTTTTTATTAGTTGTTAGTGGCTTTGAACTAGCTGTCAGATAACTGCGAGTACTCTCAGATCTGTTCCTAATGTCTTTTTGTTGTTGGGATGTACAAGTACCCTGCCACGTCCACTTGTATTTTTGTCCATCTGATGAGTTTAGCCTTTTTCAACTGATTTTTATAGTTCGTTCTTATGTTGTACTGGTATATCACTGTCCCAGGTTAGGGGGAGGGTTGGGATCCCGCTAACATGTTTAACCCCGCCACATTATGTATGTATGTGCCTGTCCCAAGTCAGGAGCCTGTAATTCAGTGGTTGTCGTTTGTTTATGTGTTACATATTTGTTTTTCGTTCATTTTTTGTACATAAATAAGGCCGTTAGTTTTCTCGTTTGAATTGTTTTACATTGTCATTTCGGGGCCTTTTATAGCTGACTATGCGGTATGGGCTTTGCTCATTGTTGAAGGCCGTACGGTGACCTATAGTTGTTAATTTCTGTGTCATTTTGGTCTCTTGTGGACAGTTGTCTCATTGGCAATCATACCACATCTTCTTTTTTATATATATTATGTAACTGTATCAAGGAACTTTTACATGAGTGAAGTTGGTTCTTTGAACTTTTGATTATTTATTCCATTAAACTTCCCCTAAAAAAATATCTGAAATGTTATCAGAGAGACATTTGCTTATCACAATTTAACCAATTGCTTTTATATGTTTAAACAGTAGCTTAAAATGCTTTAATAGCCATATAATTTAAGAATTGTGAAACACTTATCAGGCAAATAAAAATCAAGTGTAAAAAATGAAAATTTCCCTTTGAATTTTGATTTTTTATTCGTTCAAAAGTAGTATCATAATCACTTTATAACAAAACCTTTGTGTTGGCAGTTACTGAGTGTACAAGGTCTAGTATATTTCAAGTTATTCAGAACACTGAAATAAAACTGAAACAAATACATGTGTGAATACTGTTTATGTCGTAAATTTGCAGGCTTTCAGGTTAGACAATTTCATAAAGTGATCATAGCCAAAGAGGAAATCTTACTATTTCAAAATTAGGTGTTTGGCCTATGAAACATACAGGTAACCTGCGATAACAAAGTTGGCTTCTTACATAATTTAATCTTTGAATATACTTTATGAAAGTAAACTTAACAGTGTGTAACTAGTGAAATGTAGGTTACAATAACCTTATTTTATTGGATTCTAAATTGGTTACTCATGATTACAACGGTACCAAGTTTACTACACCAGAGGCGCATTTCGTCAAATAATGGTCTATTCGGTGATGCTCGAGCCTAAAATATATGAAGATTCCCAACCTAATGCAAATGCATTCTGACATTAACTCTCTGTTATCGAATCCTCTGTATTGTGTCAAAGAATTGAGCACAGACCTGCAAGAAATGTGTCTGAAACGTCCAATGGCTTTTTGTGAGAGTCTGTTATAAGTATACTCCTAAAGATGACTAGATCTCTAAGATGCATGTAAATATAAAATCTGTCTGATGTGTGTAAATCTATTTCCGAGAGCTATGTACATGTACTAATATTTGTAAACGCTTATAGTCTCCTTCCGCAAAACTGTTATTCCTTATTCGACGCACTAGCACACTTTTCTGGCAGCTATGATATCTCATTTTCCTCAATGCAGATTTATAAAGGCAATGTTTTTGAAGTCAATGATTTTTTTTATAAGGGTCAAAGTATCATCGATCAAAAAACAAGAATTAAAAATGAGAAAATAAAACTTATTTTCGAAAATGAACAAAACATTTTGACTTTTTAAAAAATAATATGAATAAAATGAGAATATAAGACGGAAACACAATCACAAAGTATATCAATCTTAAAAGTGACAAACAACAACAAACCTTCAGCACAAAACGATCATTTAAGGGCACAACAAGTCTAACACGAAGAATAGCAACAATACTTCCTAGTATATATAGTTTTTGTAAATTCTACATTTTTCATTTTCTTAAGGAAAGATAAAGAGCATAATATTTGGTTATTTGGAAATGACTTGTAATTTTCGAAGGCAGTCAAGAGGTTCCTTTTTAGGTCTTTTACTTTGTCAAAAGGCGTCAAGTAGATGGTTTATAGTGGGATAAATACACATATTTAACTTATTTTACAAACAAATCTTAATATGCTACTCAAGGAAGTGTACAAAACTTATCAATGAAGGGACCAGACACTGTCCTATAATTGTACTCTTAAATTTTAATTCAAATTTTTTTCAAAGGCAAACATTGATCTTCCTGGTGGCCAATGCTTATTTATTAACAGATAGATTTGCACATTATGTTAAGATCAAAGTTAAAGGAAGACCTTTCGATAAACTAAACTTGTTGACACAAATGATTTATCTATTCTAAACAGACAAATCGTTCTTTAATGAAAACAATAACCTAATTTTGTTTGTCAAGTTAAGCCTTTGATATCGTTTTCTAAAATTAAATAAAATTTCATTCAATATTTACAACACTAGAGTATATCTCCAACATATGAATCAAAAACTAATACAAGAACCATTGATTAACTGACAATTCTAATACAAGACAAAGGTAGGCACGAGGTTCATTGGGTCAAGGTCAATTGTTATACCGATTGAAAATGTGCTTACATGCAAAAACACCGACATATATTATACCAAACAATATTACCAGAAGAAATCGACACAGTGTAAGGTGCCAATAATATAATTAAAATCAATACACCCTCGTTAGAGCGCTATTTTATATTCGTTTTGAACCTCGATGTGGTCTGTTATAATAGTCACTACTAACATGCTTAAAATTAATATTTTTTAAACATTTTTGAACGAATTATAAACACATAAACACCTGTATAAAAATGAGTTCTTTTTCTCGAGAACAGAATGTATTAATTTATTTAATAGAAAAAGACGATCAGGACATGGATAAGTGTTAAAGACTTCTGAAGGGTTAAGAAACCCCCTACCTCGGTATGTTTTTTTGTATGTTATACTATTATTTTCTGAAAACCATATGGAATCCGAACCATTGAGTAAGATACTGCTCACCTAAACAAATGTTTTAATACAAATATTTGAAATCAATAAAATAATAATAATAATAATAACAAGAATTCTGAAGTTATTGCATATGCTTTCGGATGCAATGTTTACATTAGGTTTATTTTTACACTCGTACGGAGTTACTGATGTAGTAGAGAATTATTAATTGCGTAAGGATATACACTGAAAGATGTTGATATTGCAAACAACTACTAGAACTATCCCTGAGCTCTATATTAAAGCAATGTTTTATGTCATTGGATTACAACTTCTGCAAAAAAAGCACAACTGGATAAAAACTCAAACTCGACCTTGAATCTCCTACAGATATAACCAAGGATCCCTACATATATACTATACAAATCCTTTACTTTAACCCAAATATATAATCAATTGATTCAGGCATTGCAGATGATAACATTACCAATTGTATTGCACCAGATGCGCATTGTAACGTGTCTCTTCATAGAGATATTCAGACCAAAATAGTTGAAAGTCCAAATCATAATACAAAGGTTGAAGAGCTGATAAAAAGTAAAACCAAACCCAGACAAGGAATCTGAGCTAGAGGCAGATGCATTCCTCGATTAAAAAGGATTTCGAAATTTTATAACAGCAAAAGCTGGTATTTCCAAAACATTATCTATGTCCAAGCGGTATAACTTCAGCAAATATCACTCAACAAGAACGAAACTCCGTCTGTTATTTATTATAATATAACTGTATATCAAATATATCTGCCAGTGACGAGTCTACTGTAGACGAAACGCGTGTATGGCGTACTATATTATACACATGGTATTTTTATGATTTTTTTTAAAGGAAAAACAACTTCAAATGATAAAGGTTTTTGTTCTTTCGTTTTGGTTTTATAATATACTCTTATATTCACCAAACAATGTATTATTGGAAAAGTACTTTAGTTTGAGCTTAGAGTATTGTCAATATCATACTTCCATATAAATATGCTTGTGTCGTTGGGTTGCTGTCTTATTGACAGCTACCCCAAATCTCCTTATTATGAGATCACTTTTAAAAATTCGTAGGTTTTGTTTCCAATGTTTGACTGTCGAAATGTCATATCCAATGTTTACCTTGTTTTACCCACTTGGGTATTATCTATATCGTCAGTAATGAAGCCTATTTAGGACCTAATAAAAAAATTTAACTCGTTATTACACATTTAGAATTTGTTACAAAATGAAAATAACACTAACTTTATTAATTTCGTGCCTCAGAAGCGTTTTTCTGGATCTACCTTCACCAAGAACGATCAAACACTAACTTTATTAATTTCGTGCCTCAGAAGCGTTTTTCTGGATCTACCTTCACCAAGAACGATCAAACACTAACTTTATTAATTTCGTGCCTCAGAAGCGTTTTTCTGGATCTACCTTCACCAACAACGATCAAACACTAACTTTATTAATTTCGTGCCTCAGAAGCGTTTTTCTGGATCTACCTTCACCAAGAACAATCAAACACTAACTTTATTAATTTCGTGCCTCAGAAGCGTTTTTCTGGATCTACCTTCACCAAGAACAATCAAACACTAACTTTATTAATTTCGTGCCTCAGACGCGTTTTTCTGGGGATCTATCTTCACCAACAACGCTCAAACACAAACAAAGCCAATGATATATAAATAAGTAAAAACGTTACGAGATATATGACCAAAAGGGACCTAAACAGAACATACAAACTCGCCTACGCACAATTTTGCCTGAGGCAGTCGGAAGCTAAGTTTTTTTTAAAGAAAGAACAACAGATGTAATTCGCTACATTTTTTCCTAAATGGGCAGTTCTATACATTATTTAGTATTCTTTGCACTTTGAACAAGTACATATCCTAGATCTTGTGACAGTCTGTAAATATTTATAAAATACTTTTAGTAATGGGTGTGCTTATTGTGTGATATGGCGCGTTGGTAAGAGTGGCCGAATCAGGATTTATAGTGAGCTGAAGTTGCACGCTCTTCTAATTCAAAATTATTCCAAAACTGTACACAAGGGATTTGTATTATATTTTCAGATACAAATTACTAAGCCGGGCAGACAAATTTGACGCTATGATTACTTAAGTTTCTTTTAGTATGGGATAAATATTTATAGAGACCAACCATTTAAATTATAAAATGGTTTGATGACATCAATAGAAAAAAAAATATTAATGATGTGAAAGTCGTCCTCTCTCTTAACGATAAAAATCTCACATAGTCAGCAGACTGTTTCATTTAAGACAAATTAAGTAACCTAAAAATCATTTTTACAAACACATAATGATTAATCATGATAAAATCTGTCTTAATTGATTTTACATGATAATCCTACTGATCCCATTTCAGATACTAGTAATCGATTGACCTTCAAGACCGGTAATGGTGCAACACAGGTCTGCGGTAGTGACTTGTACAGATTGTTGACCGGTACGATAATATCAGGTTCCAGTTGTTTAACATGTGGCTTTTCGATGAAACAAGATTTAATCCAATTTAAATTTGTATTATGTAGTAATCTAATTTTAATACGTATATAATATTTTTCAGATTCGTTGAAGTGTAAAATTCGTCTCTACTTATATCATCTATACCTAGTCTACTTTACTAGTGGTATATATAATAAAAACATGTGTAAATAGATACAAAATATTATCATGCCAGTTATTTTATCAATTAAGTTTTCAACTTACTTTTTAACTAGACTATAGTTTTGCTTTTATTTGACGATACGCGTAATGTTACAATAATATTTAATTTTAACCCGAACTCATATATCTTTCTAACACAATGATGTCAATTTTCTGCATATAAAAGCTTTGATAAAATGAATCTTCTTTAGACATTATAGGAACATATTTTCTGCAACTTAAATCGTCAGTTGCGTTCCTTTAACAAATAAATATACTTAAAATGGGAACAACAGTTGTACAACTTACATAGACTGTCGTGTATGTAAGCGAAGCTAAACTTTCTATATCCAAGCCCTGAAACTAAAACTTAAAATGAAACTATCTATGCATAGAAATTTTATACATAAAAAGATTTCTCTATAAAAATAATGAGAAGTGGTATGATTCCACCGATACCAAAGTGACAAGGATGTGTTTTCCTCCTCCTCATTTTTCCGGTGAGGACAGCAGTTCAAGATTTGTAAATAAGTGAAAACAGAAAATTTTGTATTATTGGAGAAATATGAAATTGTTGTTGAATCTTATTTTTTGTTGAAAATGTCACATTGAGTCTAAGCTGCGACCAATTCAATTTAATTTTGAATTCTGTGGAATATGTGTACCGACAAAGAGAGATTCGAGCGAGCAAACTTTATATTTTTTTTGCCCGAAAAATAACTCTACAAAGGAATAAACGGCAAAATATGTAAACACTTTTGACACAAAATAATGAATTTATTGCACCCTTATAATTCTTCAAAACTGTGCAATATATGCATTAAATGCAGTAAAGTTATACTTAGTACTATTGTTATACACATATGCACTTTCACGGTACTACAATCTGTCAATACCGCATTGCACCAGGTCATGTTTTCTCTGACTATTAATGAATCTTTACACTAAATCCATTGGATGTTGGATGTGTACTGATTGATATTTTAGTCTTAGATACATGATTTTTTTATTAGTTATTATTGGCTTTGGATTAGCTGTTAGTAATTGTGATTTCTCTGAAATCTACTTTGTGTCTGTGTTGTTGATAGGGCTGCATAAATACCTTGCCATGTCCGGTCTGCGTTTTTGTTAGATGTGTTTTGCTTAAATTGTTTTGTTTTAAATTAGACCGTTAGTCAATTGAATTGTTTCATATTTTCATGTCGGGGCCTTTTATAGCCGACTATGCGGTATGGCTTTTTCTTATGTTGAAAGCCGTATGGTTGCCTATAATTGCTTACATCCACTTCATTTGAATTTTGGTGGATAGTTGTCTCATTGGCAATTATACCACATCTCCTTTATTTTTTATACATATTCATTCGATTTCCAGCCTCGCCATCTAATACACACTCTGCATTGTAAAAAAATGTCTTGGAAATGAAAATATATTGCAGCAAGGTTTATATGCGAGAAGTTACAGGAACTCCTATGAAAAAATCTAATTCAAGAAGAGTGAAAAAAATCATACAAGAACTATAAAACAAGTCATTGCTTCTTTATTTTCTTTAATTTAAAAAACAAGTTGCTTTCTTTAAAAAAAGAAAAGCAGTACGTGAACCCAAGACCGCTGACTGGTCACCAAAAAATTGTTGCTGAATTTTTGTTTGCTTTTGAATTGAAATAATTGACTGTGAATAGAATAAGATAATGACGATGTTAAAACAACTTTATTAAAAATATGTAATGTGTGTACACTCTTTCACAAGTCAGTTGAAAGCAATGTTGGATAGTTATAAATAGAAAAGTATATATATACAGCTACTATTTGAATATACATTTTAAAGCTCGACTATTTTGTTTGTTACTTGGGAATTTACATTATTTTTTCATAACCCTTTTGCAAGTCCCATTTTCTACAAACCAGATGTCTGATGCAAATTGCACAAACCAATCGCAATATAAATTTAAGCACTCAGTTTGCTTTATAATCTGGATGCATTTATTTTATCTATCATATCTTCATATTTTGTTTCCTGCATGGATGCCTTCAATTATTCTCAACTCGTTATTGAAGCTGTCTGTACTCATGGTAGATGTTGTATAGATGAATTTACAGTCCAATTTCCATGTGAAGTGAAACCCTGTGGCATGCAACTTATAAGAAGGTTTCGTATATTTTTCTTGAGAGTAACACACCAGCTTCATTTGGGACCTCTTATATCAAGACTTATTTTGGCTCTCACAAAACATTTCAAATTTAAAGGATTTCATGATTTTACTTAAATCAATTTTAATATTCTGCAGGAAAACTTGGTTTTGAAGAAAATCTTATTATCAGAAGTTTTATGAATACCCGAACAGACTCTCAAAAGAACCAATTTATATAAAAAGATATGTAGATATAAAAAGATACCAGGATTAAAATGATGTACGCCAGACGCGAGTTAAGTCTACAAAGAATCAATAGTGACGCTCGAATAAAAAAAGTTAAAAGGGCCAAATAAAGTACGAAGTTACGTAATCTATTCTTTGGGTAGAAAATCCTTAGCATTGTGAAAATATCAAAGTTTATAATAGGATAGTGACTCAAAAAAGAAAACAAAAGAGAAACAGCTATATGTCAGAATACCGTAAATAATGATAACCGTGTTTGAAAGTCACATGTTAAGCTCTTACTGCCGTGTCCTGAATTAAGATAAGAAAAACGAAAATTCACATTCACGAGTGAAATTAATATCTATGCATGCACGTGGTATTTTTGCGCAAAAAATAGTAAATAGAAAGCATACGCACTGACACTGTGGATAAGAATACGCATTTGCGATATCGCATATATTAATCTAATAGTTGAATTCGGATGTCACACTACCTACCTCAAGGGTTTTGACTCCGGATTTTTTGACATTTTATCCGGAATTTTTGCGAACGCAAACCGATAGTGTGCGTGTGAACAGGGTGATGTGAATGAATCAAGACGTGTAGGATAGCTGGTCAACACAATGAATATAATTTTCAAAATCGTACCATAGTACGAATATTTAGATGCTTTAAGGTTGAACTATTAAAACAAACAAACAAAAAAAGAATTGAAATTTTATAATAAACAGACATTCCTGTCAGTGATTTTTTTCCGAAAATTTAGAATATAATATCAATAAACACAAACGTCAAGTACTTACGGATGGACATTTAATATATCAAATCAATCTCTTTTTAAAGTCTAACATTCCACTACATGAATATATTGCGATACAAAATATAAGCAGAGACTTATAAATCCATACTTAAACAGTATAAAATAATTAACATTATGATAGTAATTACATTTTTACAGATTATTGTAAAATATTAATTACGCTTTTGTGAGATGCAAGGATTTAAAATCCTTGTGAATTGAAACCATGCAAGTATTTTTTTCATTCACGACCGTTTAAAATTGAGTTATTTAGCTAACTTGGGGGTACGCATCCCTGCTAATTGGTGCTCATACGTTGTATATAATTTTCATAAATGTAATGACTGTTCAAACCTGTGAGACATAATGCACGTATACATGATCAATTTATTCTGGGACATTATATATATCAATAAACTATTCCCAGGTTTATTGTCACAATGCACAATGTATTAAATACTACACACACAACGCGTGCAGGGACCGTCTCAAAGCATGAATTATATAATTGCTTTATCATTATACTTGATATTTAATAAACATTCACATTATTAAAAACACATATGTTTTGTCAAAAGGCAAATAGGTTCTAACATATAAATGATTTTTTGACTGCAACCTAGTCTTTATTGTTGTACTTTCCAATCTACAAATGAACTTTGATTGTGAAATATACAATGTCACGTGGTAGCCTATCCATAGAGGGACCGTATCAAAGACATAAATAACTACCTGTATAAATGATCGAAAATTTTCGAGACGTTCCGAGAATCTTGATTCCGAAGATATCGAATGGCCCATAGACACTTCAAAAACTCGCCAATATATAAGCGTGTACCTCTGAGGGGGTTCACGCAAAAAACCGCAAGAATTTTTTTTCTTTTTTCCATTTGTATTTAATTTGTTTAAACAGGGTACTAGATACAAGTTTTACTAGTAGACTATTAAAACAAATATTGCGAGTCGCAGAAAAGGATACTACAGCATTATCATTATATATAGATATATTTCGTTTTCATTTTATTTTTCAGATAATTTAGCACGGCTTCTATTTTTTTTTTTTTCGTTACATGTATGTATAACTTATATACGTCACGTGAGAGTTTCGTTATGCTTACATACCTATCGAAAATGACGAACATTTACAGTATATTGTGCTTAGTCAACATTTCTTAAACTCAATTTGCTATTAACAGCATCTGAATTTCTTATAACATGAATAGCACAACAGAAATTAAATATTCATTCTAAAACATTTCATACAAATTAGTAAAATTCAAATGATCTTATATTTATGAATAAAACATAAGTATGTTATATTAAAAGAGAGACAGGATGTCTTTATTTATTCCGATTTAAATTATACATCCGGATTTTTACATTTTTGTACTAAGTTTTCATGTTGTCTTCCTCTGAATAAGACCAGGAAGATTGCGCATATTTATTGTTGTATAGAAATAAAGTTTGATTTTCTGTTCTTTTTCTATCTTTTTTCTGTTTGTTTTATAGAAAGAAAAAGGGAAGAGTTGTATATGAAAACATATATAAGTTTGTAAACATTATTGTCAAGTGAGAGATTTCTATGAAGGGGCGTTTGGGTCTTAATTCATTTTATTACACGTACGCTAGAGGTACGCGTAACAGGTCGTTCACGTACCCTAGAGAGGTACACGTAACACTTTGTTCACGTACCCTAGAGGTACACGTAACACTTTGTTCACGTACCCTGGAGGTACACGTAACTGTTTGTTCGTGCAGCTAACCGCAATAGAAAACCTGTCATCCCTTTCCCTGAATAATGGATTATATGTGTCAACATCATTTCATTATCCAATCAAACCCGATTACATAGATTTTTGCCAAAATGTGCAGGTTTTCGTTATCACAGATAAAAGATAATCACACAAGAAGAAGAAACAATTTAGTTCTGCCAGTATGTCTACTTGAAAGCTACATTTTGAAGGGTCTTTTATTTCATTACAAAATCTGTAGGATGTTGCACCCAATCTTCCTAATTTTTGAGCAAAATATTCCTGATGGAAGCTAATCATATTATACAAATATAGCCTTTGTAAGAAGTCGGTACGGGTTTATATCGACAGAGAGAATATATTGACCAAGGACGCAGTCCGCAGTCGATATGCTTCTCAAGGTCTATATATAACCACCCGTATCGACTTCTTAAAAAGGCTATATCTGTTGTATTATTAATTGGAATTTATGATAAAATTGAGAATGGAAATGGGGAATGTGTCAAAGAGACAACAACCCGACCACAGAACAGACAACAACAGAAGGTCACCAATAGGTCTTCAATGCAGCGAGAAATTCCCCACCCGGAGGCGTCCTTAAGCTGGCCCCTAAACAAATATATATACTAGTTCAGTGATAATGGACGTCATACTAAACTCCAAATTATACACAAGAAACTAAAAGTAAAATAATACAAGACTAACAAAGGCCAGAGGCTCCTGACTTGGGACAGGCGCAAAATGCGGCGGGTTAAACATGTTTATGAGATCTCAACCTCCCCTATACCTCTAGCCAATGTAGAAAAGTAAACGCATAACAATACGCACATTAAAAGTCAGTTAAAGAGAAGTCCGAGTCCGATGTCAGAAGATGTAACAAAAGAAAATAAACAAAATGACAATAATACATAAATAACAACAGACTACTAGCAGTTAACTGACATGCCAGCTCCAGACCTCAGTTAAACTGATTGAAAGATTATGTCTTCATCATATGAATATCTATTTTAGTAACGTGCTGTATAACCTGTGCAGTATAATTTTTTTGATCGACAACATGCTAAATTTAGCACCGTTATATTATTAATTGGAATTTATGAATCTATTTTTAGTAACGTGGAGGGGTATTCTCCAGCAGACGAGTTCGTTGTGCATAGGGTATAAAGGTTATTCCGCATACGTGAACAAACAGTTACGTGTACCTCTAGGGTACGTTAATAATTAGTTACGCGTAACTCTAGGGTACGTGAACAAAGTGTTACGTGTACCTCTGGGGTACGCGAACAAAGTGTTACGTGTACCTCTAGGGTACGTGAACGACCTGTTACGCGTACCTCTAGCGTACATGTAACAAAATGAATTATGACCCGAACGGCCCTTCTTTAGAATTCGTGCCTTGTAAAACCAATTGAGTTAATTATTATTATTCAAAAATTCCTCTTCCAAGTCATCAATGTGGCAGTCAATCGTTTATTGTTCACATCGTTTTTTTGTTTCTTGTCATATATCGAAAAAGTTTTTTTTCTATTGACTGCATTTTATTATCATTTTAAATCTATTTTCATTTTTTTTTATTGAGGGAACAAGAATGGATAATTTTATACTGCATTCATTAATGAAAAACATTATTTTTTTTATAAAATTCACGAAGTCATGATTCGACACCAATGGTTTGCAAAACGATGTCGCAACGCAACCTGAACTTTCGTTGTTCATAATTTCTTCTTTAGCTATAGCATTTAAAGTTCAAACATTGATAAAAAAAATAAGTGTGGTGAATATATACATGTTTGAGAGAACAGTATAATAACTTAAACATACTAAAGCTTATTGCTATAACAGTCAAATTTAAGCATTTGCCTGGGCTTTTTTTAAAATACAGAATTGAAACAGGTTCAGATGATGCATGCATTATATTTGATTTAGAACCAGCAGTAAATATATATCCTATACCAAACAGTATAATTTAATTTCTATAAATTTTGATAAATGTCCCTGATTTCGGTAAGTTATTACAGATCGGTATTAAATGGAGAGTGCACATCTTTGAAGTTTTGAAAAGAAGTTTATTTGTAGAACTTGTGTGATTTAGATGCCACGGTGTGGCTGATTACAGGTGATGCACTTTGTAAGCATGATAACAGCGTAAAAGTATGCATTAAAATTTATTGGGGAAAGGTTGATCTTGCTTATAGTAGGTAATTTATATTTTTAATTTTTCATCCATGATATACTGTTGATGTATTGATGCATCATTATGAACAGTTGGTTTATGAATATTTTGAAAAATGCGGATGCCAATTTATTTTGATTTTGTCGTTGCCCCACATGCAGAACCGTTGGAAAATTGCGATTTCTGTTTGCAATAAAATCGGATCTAGTGCGTGAATATTAAACATATATTATGCTTTGAAATAATCTTCATTTTCACACACACACACACACAATGTATCTTAATAAAAATGTAAAAATAAATATTACTATTAAGGAAATAAAATGGAAAGAGCTGTTAAACAGCCGGTTTTGTTTTAACAAAAATCATATTTCTATTTGGATATTAGTTTATCCACGAAATTTATTATTGTCCCCACTGAAGAAAAAAAAATGTTTTACTTCTATATTGGGACAGATACACATAATCAAGTTGTTTATTCATCCTTTTACAATACTATGTTTCCTTGTTAGTTGAAAGCGTTATCTGTTTTAGATCCATTGCGGGGGACAATGCACACATCTCAAAAAGCAGCAATATATCTGGTATCTCGGATGAGTGTTTTAATCGTAATCCGTTAATCTTTTTAGGACAAATTTAACCAACATAGTGACAAATTAAAAACGATCTTTTGTATTTTTGATCCAGTGTTATCGGGATTTATCTCGTTATTACTATAGGAGGGGTCATCACTTATGTTTTATCCTTAGTGAATGGACTTGATATATCTGTATGGGGTCATCATTTATGTTTTGTATAACAATGAAAAGACTTTAAGTATCTCAATACTGCCTTTCAAGGGGGTATCATTAATATTTGTAACGCAATAAACGAAGTTGAAGATAGAAGCCTCTTAGAATGAATAAATATTAAATGCATGCATCTGTTCTTATGTTTATATAGCCAAAGTACTTTTTGTTATTTATTTGATTACAAAGAATAAGTACCCTGTACAATCGTCGAAATTAAGTTCAAAAAGCAGGAAGGCTTCCTGCTTCGCGACACTTCAATGAAACTGTGTAGTATCACAATGAAATTCCTATAATTAAAAACGCAAACATATATAAAGTATGATATCCATCATGCAAAAGCTGCTTAAATACAAAAACAAAATGATTGCAAGAAATCTATTATTTAATTGTAAATTACACAAACAGACGCCCGTCTTACGCTACATTATTTGGCAAATACTTATACTTGGTATCTATTTAAAAGATCTTGAACTAAGAAATTCGACATATATACAACAACCACATTGTGACAAAAGTAAAAGGGTATTAACTGAAATATGGTATCCTGGCAATCTTCTGTTTAACAGTTAACCCTTTCTTGAGAGGGGAAACCCGTACGTCAGTGCAGGATGTAAAAAAATCTATGTGACTGTCATACATGTGAGAGGTTTAGTTAACTATAAAACCAGGTTTTAATCCCCACCATTTTCTACATAAGGAAATGCCTGTACCATATCAGGAATATGACAGATGTTTTCCATTCGTTTGATGTGTTTGAGTTTATGATTTTGCCATTTGATAAGAGACTTTCCGTTTTGGATTTTCCTTGGAGTTCGTTATTTTTGTTATTTACTTTATACACAGCCACGCCAGCCAAAATGGGGAAGTATCTGATGATCATTACTGAAGAGGGCGTGTAGCTATTTATACATATAGTAGTATAACAACAAGTTTTCGAGAAAACCTATAGATGAAGGCAACCATTTGTACCTAACCTACAAACTTCTTATCTGAATCATTGTTGAATTCGTACCATAAAAATGGTTGAAACATTTTCTATGAGGCTTAAAGCAAACCCCAATCAACAAACAATCGTACATCTGTGATCGATGCACCTATGATATTCATCTCTGCTTTTACGGCAAGCAATTATATATATATATTTATTTAATATTTTCTTATAGCCAGTTTTCATGTTTAAATCTTCATCTTTTCAGCAACCCTACATAAATTCTAATAGCGTCTTACAAAAATCTGAATGAAGACATAGTTTGATTCTCCGTTGATAAATTAAAACTAAGGTTCCAACATCCTCATGCAAAGTTGACCTCGTGTGAATTTGGCATTTTTAGGTCCCTTTTTGCCATATAGCTCTTTTAGTCTGATACATCACTGGATTTCAAATGGTTGTGTTTGAGCGTTCCTGGTGAAGGTAAATCCAGAAAAGCGCTTCGGACAAACAAAATTAATCATGTGTTATCTTCATATATGGTTATGTCTACTTTGACAAAAGGTCTGTTAATAACTAAACTTTACAACAAAGGAGATGATATCAATTTTCCTATTGCGAATTTTACTTGTCTATATAGCAATTCCATCATTGCCTACATGCGGAGTAGATATTTTCAAGTTGATACGATATTCATGGGATTGTGTTTCTTTCCAGTTGCTGTAAGATCTTCAACGCACATACTAAATATATAAATATAAAAAGAAGATGTGGTATGATTGCCAATGAGACAACTCTCCACAATAGACCAAATGACACAGAAATCAACAACTATAGGTCACCGTACGGCCTTCAACAATGAGCAAAGCCCATACCGCATAGTCAGCTAAAAAGGCCCCGAAAATGACAAATATACTTATAGCTTTTGCGTGTTCAATGTTATCAAGGTAATGTAAACAGGCCAGGAACTCTTAATTCCAAAAGGCCACATCATTATACAAGTATTGTCCACTGTTTTTCAAACACTAGCCAGGTTATTTATTTAGATGTATTAATCTATGAAGTGCAAATCGAACGAACGAAACGAACGAAAGAAAGAACGAACGAACGAACGAATATGCTTGTCTCGTTCATATTCATATATATATTCCGGGAACATAAAACCGTTATGGTTGATATATATATATATATTTATTTATTTTGGAAAAATTACTGACGAGAAGTTCAAAGCACTAAATGAAAGCTTGTATTACATTTTCGGAAGTAATATATACAGACACAACCTTTGATGGAAACATTGTCGAATAGTAATTAAAATAATCTGTGCGATCTTACAGGATTATACAAAAGTCATAAATATGTCATAAATTAATAAGTTCCTTAGTATAAATAGTTATTTGATTGGAATATTTGACCTTATATAACTATAGCTTGTAAATATGCACGAAACATGTAATTGGGAGCGTTAAATTTTGGTCGGCAATAAATTTGAACATTTTAAAGAACCAGAGACGTCTCTGAACGAACGTATAGATTGAGTTCGAGTATAAATATCTGCAGTACAAAAACGGTTTAATTTTATTCTGTGTCTGAAACTACTTTACGGTATGGGTCAGTAAGAGCACCTATAACATCAGATATTTGTATTAAAACAGGACACAACTAAATATTGCAAGTATTACAAGTTGTTCATGATTTTAATCCGCCATACTTTATCTTATTTCAACTGTCAGAAATGTGCGCTAAATACGTCAATGGTCCATTAAAGTTAAGCTTATGATTATGATGAAATGTGTTTCAAACTGGAAACATTACTATTTTAATCTTAAAAATTTTATATCTTAAACTTTAGTAATTATAAAAATGTAGATAAATGTAACAGTTTGAGTTTCAAGTATTTGTTATGTGACCCAATTTCATTAATTTAGGCACAAATCTTAAGATTAAATAATAAAATTTGAAAAACAAAAACACAGCTTGATTGTTCAACGTTTAATTTTCTGCTCAATTCCAGATAATACAACAAGTAACCCAATATAATATTATATTTTGACATAGGTATTTCTGTCTATTCCAATATTGCACTGTGAGAAGCAAAAATGTTTAATAATTTGTGTTTGTACATATGCACCTAGATGTGAGGTCGAAATTCTCTGAAGTATTTCAAATTAAAATTTAAAAAATGCGTGTAAGCTACAACAATGACAGATTGAAGGAAGTTTTATTAACCATTTTTCAAGTAGAAAAAAAATATCAACCAAACAAATCCGGTATAGACCAATGAACTTAAATGGTCTTGATATATACTTGCTTTATCAAATGAAAACCGGTATTCATCATCGAAACAGAATTATATACACAAAAACGAAACGGTTTGTATATAGTTTGACCGATTTTTCTGTGTGTAAATTAAGAACATAATATTTATTAAGTGCAAATAAGTTAACATATTTTCTTTCTCAAAACAACGAAGAATAGAAATGTTGTAGGATATCCCCAAAACAGTTCGTCCTTCAGTTTGTTAGTTGTTGACGTCTCCTACAGTTGAAAGAGATAGAGATGATCATGTATAACAGTTAATACATGATAGCGAAATGTGTGTACAAGAAATAAATCCGCGTTTAGGACTTCCAAAAAACTGATCAAAGATACCAGGCTTAAAATTTTGTACTTCAAACGTGCGTTTCGTCTAAACTTGAGACTCATCAGTGATGCCCGAATCATAATGTTAAAAGCCCAAATAAAGTACGACCAAAAAAAAGGTTTAACCAAATACAGATAAGGAAATGGCAAATTAGCATTTTCTGTATTTCAATTAATCAAGCAAACCTTAGATATATATTATTTCATATTGGGAGTAGCATACCCTACAGAATTAAAGTGCAAGATTCGTTGGACATTCTTTTGGTAAATTCTATAAGTATCATAGTGTGCAAGTTTTTATCACTGAAAGTAAATAGTCTGAAATATTAGTAGTTTGATTGATAGGTATTTGCTAAAGAAAAGTGGCAAATATTTCATGTATATTTAGTACGAGAACAAATTAATAATAATTAGGGATATCAACGAGTACTCGAGTATTCGAGTATTCGAGTATCGCTCGGTAGTACCGAGTATCGAATACCAAAACGATACTCGACTAATCGGTGTCCTTTTATATAACTGTCTTCTTTTTATGAAATTGATCTTTTGAGAACCTCTTTCGGAAAATTAAAGAGGCATCACTGATTAATCAAATTAGTATATAAAATACATTTTGTTTCGAATGCTTGTGCTAAACTGTCATTTAAAATGCCTCTTTGGGTTATACCTAGGCTGACACTTTAAACTGAACATGTCTTAGCCATTCCGTCACATCGGTACCGTCAGATCAAATATTTTCGTCTGCAAGACTGTTAGTTACAAAGTTACAAAACCGACTGTCCCCAATAATAATTCACAAGAAAATGTTTCCAAATAAATTAAATTCGTTGCATCCTCTGGTGACCCTCAGTGAATAGTTAAACATCTAATCCTTACGTCTTTGTAAACATTAAATGTGTTTTCTTAACGTTTACCAAATACTATCGTTTGAAATGAGTTTACTTACTTATAGTTACTTATAGTTGATTTCCAGTACAGGATCCCTCAAGGTTCCTCTTCACCAGACTCGTAATTTAATGTTTTTCTATTACTGTTTTGTCCGTGACTTCCGGATATTTCTGCTCTGTAGTCATTATAGTATATCTCTTCGTCTGACCAAAATTTGTCTAATCGGTTTTTAAAGGCATTTATTGATGGTGACTTTGTTATTTTATCTGGTAGTTTGTTCCAGGTTTTAGCAATTCTAACAGAGAAAGAGTGTTTACGGATATTGGATTGGAATCTTTGATGAATGACTTTATTACTGTTGGTCCTGCTACTATATCTTTGTTGAGAATCGTCTGCCGTTCTTAAAAATGAGCTTACTTCTTTGTCGTAGTATCCATTCATTGTTTTGAAGGTTTCAATCATATCCCCTCTTATTCTCCTATAAGATAATGTTGGTAAGCCTAGTTTTTTAAGTCTCTCTGGGTACCTCATGTCTTTGAGACCTGGTAATTGTTTTGTTACCCTTCTTTGGACACCTTCTATTTTGTCGATATCTTTTTTCTTGTATGGGGACCAGACTGAGCTGGCATAATCTAGGTGGGTTCTAACCATGGTTTTGTATAATGGCATGAATGTCTCAATTCCCAAGTACTTAAATGTTCTTCTAAGAAATGCAAATATGGAGTTGGCCTTGTTCACTTTTTCACTTATGTGATTTTCAAAGGTGAGTTCTGAGTCGATAAGGACTCATATATCTTTTCATCTTTAACCTGTGCTATTGGATGATTTAGAAGACTATAATTTGATGGATGGTCAGTGCTATTAGATTTCTTACATATTTTCATATATTTACATTTTTCCGGGTGAAATTTGAGTAGCCATTTGTCACTCCAGGATTCCATCTTGTTAAGATCTTCTTGTAGAATTTGTCTGTCATTCTGGGTTTTTATTATTCTAAAGATCTTAGTATCATCCGCAAATAGGTATGCATCAGAATCCACTTGGTCTGGAAGATCGTTTATATATAGAACAAATAGTAATGGTCCTAGTACTGATCCTTGGGGTATCCCAGATGTAACGTTAGCCCAGTCTGATTCTTCACCATTCACTATGACCTTTTGTTTCCTATCTTCTAAGAAGCTTGTTATCCACCCTACTATATCTTCATTGACACCTAGATTTTTGATTTTGGCTATTAATCTTTTATGAGGTACCTTATCAAAGGCCTTCATAAAATCAGTATATATGCAGTCTATGTCTAAACCTTGGTCTAATGCCTCTGTCCACTTATCAATCACTTCTAATAGTTGAAGACCAGTTGACCTCCCTGCAATAAATCCGTATTGCTTCTTAGAGAATAGGTTGTTCTTTTTCATATGCTCTATAATAAATTCACGCAATATTTTCTCCATTATTTTGCATACTACAGATGTCAAACTGACTGGCCTATAATTTTTGGCTAGTGACTTATTACCCTTTTTAAATATTGCACTTATCATAGCATTTTTCCAATCGTTAGGTACTGTCTTACTTTCAAGTGATTGATTATATATAATACATAAAGGATTTACCAATGATTCAGCGATCTCTTTTAGCAGCCTAGGGTGTAGTTTGTCCATACCTGGAGATTTATCTATTTTTAATGCATTTAAGTGTTTCAGCACTACTTCCTCCTTTATTTTCTGATTTGACATTTTACTTAATTAGTACTTGTAGGTAATGAGCTATTAATTATGGTGTGTAATTCCTTATTTATGTACATGGTTTTTCGTCCGTTGAACAACAAACCACAGAATGTAAAGTACGTATTTTTGTGTTTCCGTGTTTTAGATATATTCCCGAGCGAGTACTCGAGTATCACTCGATAAAACCAACGAGTACTCGATTAGTAATTGTTCACCGAGTTTACATCCCTAATAATAATTTTTAACAGGAAGGTGCTGTTAAATGGGTCGACCGGGATAAAGGATAGGATATCTAGACAGCCACTGGAAAGTGAGAGTATTTCAGATAAGGGCAGAATATTTGTTTTGCAACCGATCACCTACGAAACGATTTAAATGTTGTTGCAAATGTGTCTTAACGTTCATAGAGTGTGGCAGTCTATAAACACAGGTCATTAAGTTAACCTACCCATTCTGACCTGCCATGTCTCTGTATTCATACATCCCGGACACACTAATGGACCCCCCTCTTTCGCAAGGGTTTTACTGCCGGAGGGAAAAAATCCAAGTGAACATATTTCTATACCCATCAAGTGTTTCTGAAATATTTCAAAAAGTTTCAAATGAAATGCATCTATTTTCATTTATTGTACTTCATGTCAAAATGCCAGATTTTGATTGGTTGATAGGAGACAATTTACTCTACCCCATGGCAAATACCTTATTACCCTCCACGGAGACGCTTGAGTTCAAGTGTGCGCTTTAATAAATACGGATGATTGTTGCTCACGACGTCGTAGTTTATTACTTTGAATTTGAAATTAACGACAGTAATAACAGAATATTCAGTATAATAAATTTAATCACACATAGCTGAGAGGGTGATAGAAAAATATAACTCGAAAAAACATTGTCAACCTTGGCTTCGCTTCAGTTGACAATGTTTTCTCGGGGCAACAATCTGCTCTATCACCGTCTCAGCTATGTGTTATTTATATAGTATCTGATAGTCATGACTGCGAGCGTAAACACAAATGTTAAAAATGGAGAAGTGGTTGGTACCGTTAGGATTGAAAAAAATATATATTTTCCCGTATTTATGGATGTATAAATAGTGAGTAGCACATAGAAACCTATGCTTAGATGTCCTTTGTCGCAGTTATTAGCTTTCAGTCTAATTTACATATCTGAAGGATTGACACGGTATGGCAGAAAATTTAGACAACAGTTGCTACTGATGATCAAAAACCTTTACCCATGCTAAAGTAGGGCGTCAGTTTGACTGAGGGATGTATAAGTATGCAGTCACGTTAGGTCAGACGTTATATTAAATTCTTCATTTATAAAAATACAAAAGATGCCTTCATTTTGTTGTAGATATGTATGCAGTCTCATATTAGTGTAAAGTGGATATATCTTTTGCCATACCACTAATCTACAATAAAAGGAGGAGGGTCGAGATCTAAAAAAATAGTTTAATCTCGCAAAAAGTTTGTGTGACCAATATCAAGAACCTCGTCAGTGGCGTATTTTCTTATCATAATGTTTGTTTGTCAACAAGGGAATTTGGTAACGATGCCAGATTTATTGGTGTATTACTAAAATCCGATTTGCAGTCTTTTTCACTGAGAGCTGTTTAGAGCTGGACGTATTGTATATACAGTATATTTTACTCTAGATGTCTTATTTTGTTGTTTTTGTGTCGTATTCCGCCGTCTAACCGTCGTACACCCCATATCTCCTATCATTCAAATTCATCTACATGTAAAAATAACAGAGAAAACTAATTTGACATGGATGTCCATTATGAATCTTCTAAGGAAATAAACTTGAACCAGGCAAAATTTGAAAATTCCAAATTAAAAAATGTCACTCTGTTACATAATCATTTATCTTTTAAAACAAACACTAGTATTTTTGGGGGCCCTTTATAGCTTACTGTTCGGTGTGAGCCTAGGCTCCGTGTTGAAGACCGTACTTTGACCTATAATGGTTTACATTTATTAATTTTGACTTGGATGGAGAGTTGTCTCATTGGCACTCATACCACATCTTCTTATATCTACCTCTATGTCGCGAAGTCTAACAATAGTACAGAAACTCGCTTATTATATACTATAGGGCGCTTTAGCTAAAACTATTGTCAAATGAATTACATGTACTTTAAAAATAAGTAAACTTTTATTATAGAAAAAGAAAGGATATGTGGTATCCATCCATGACACAAAAGCAGTTCATGCACAGCAAAAACACACAAAAGCAAAGGAACAGCACTTTTATTGCTTTTAGGTAAAAACAGGAAAATATATGTCGCCCAATAACCCGAGTATGCATTGAAAGCTTTATTTGATCAATTTTTTAAAACTATTGGTGGAACGGGGTTATAATGCTCACATGGCACAGCTGTTAATTTCTCTTGACCATGGTATATTCATCTTCTTTTATGTTGGTTTTGATTGGCCGTAATGAATCGTGAATAATTTGTATTGAAGAAAGGTAAACAGTTTTCGACGGACCGACTTGAAACATTTTGTAAAAGAAAAAAACTTAATTTGAAGACATATTATCATTTAAAATTTGATAAACAAAAATATGTTTGAATGTAAAAAAATCGACATTATGCAACTTTTAATCCGTTGTCTATGTGCTTTCTGCAAACAGTATTCTCGACATCAAGGATGTTTACAAAAACATCAAAAATAAAACATCTCAGTCGTTATGCTAACAATATTGGAAATATCTTAATTGTCATTATTCAGTCGCAACCATAAGAGAGAAAAAATCTGTGTTTAGAATAACTGGACGACATTTAACAAATCTTGATCTATTTATATATACTTCTAAATATGTGACAACTTTACGACAGTTCTCCATCGGATAACCTGTTGTTAAACAGGTCTTACAACATAATTTATATATACTTTGTCTCATATTAAGCCAAACCATGTTAGATCTGCAAATATGCGTTAGCGTTAGCAAATTTGTGTTCTTCTCGCATCGGATTCCAACCCCTGACGGTCTGTGACATCGTGGCAACACCGTCTACTATATATTTATATAGTTTTTAGTGTTAGCAAATGAGATTCTGCACATGATTAGTTCAAGGGAAAAAACGAATTAGATAACTAGAGCAAATAATGTCAAAGTATTTCAGAACTATTAAAAAAAGAAACAGAACTGCATACAATGATGTAATTGTTTAATAATTGGTTTTGAACAAAACACGTGTTTGGACGTCTTATTACATCCCTTATTCTTTTCGTGTTGTCAAAGCTTCGAATTGATATATTCAATTTTTGATTTCTCTTACCCCGTTATAGGCATATTGGTTCTATATTGTGTAGTCTTTATTTACAGATAAAAATAAAGCAATGAAAACTTTTCTTGCATTGCTTTCTACAAAGGAATATGCGGAGCTTTCTCTTATCTACATGTAGTTCTATTTGGAGCTTTCTCTTATCTAGTTCCATGTGGAGATTTCTCTTTTCTAGTTCTATGTGGAGCTTTCTCTTACTAAGTTCTTCAGTGTCAGCGGAACATGATTGTTAGTAAAAAATACGGAGAACATACAAAAACAAATTTGAAGTTCAAATAGATAAAATAAATGAATAATAATGAATATTTTACAAAATAGGACCGATTTTGAAATAAATAGGGAAAACGTAAAAAGAGAGCAAAATCTCCAGTCTCTATCATTGAGAATTAAGTGAATGGAGCAATGGAACCCTCCTTTCAATCTCCTGCTCCGCCTTCTTTGTCTTCAAATAACACAAGTTCAATACTTAATCCAAAAATGTCCACAGTAACATCCATTCTCTTTTTTCACCTATGGATTGACACTTAAAATTCACTATAATAAAAACGTTGTACTACTGAAATCTAAAACTCGCATAGTAGATGTTTGTAGACAAACTGTCGACGGGGAAGATCAAAATAATAGAATAATGATGTTTGAAAAAGCAAAAGGCAAACAAAGTTTTGCACCACAACAAAATAATGCGATCATTTAAATCATAGCTGGTGCAAGTTGAGTTTCTCCGCACCTTTGGTGTTACGTAGCATTTTCTGAAGTATGCAGATGTCAAAAACTTGTGCATATTGCACTTAAAAACAATCTCTTAATGTTTTTGTATGAATTCGACAACAAAATTATTTACTAAAACAAATATAAGTATATTTCAAACATTGTCAACGAACAGGAAGATTATGTGACAAATTTCTACAGTTTAAAAATGTCAAACTATAAATGCAATGACCAACTTGTAAACTATGGTATTTGTCATGCTCTCTGTAATGCTTGACTGACATGTTTGACACAAAGTTTTCCTATTTTCTATAATCAAACATCCTGTGACTATGATTATAAGTTTACTGAGAATCATCCCGGATTTATGAAGCTTTTTTTTTGTTTACATTTTTGTCAATTTTACGTTTTGTGGTTTGTTCTTTGGTACTTTTTACTGTATGACTAGTTTCACGAGGTGCGAATAACAATTTTTAATAAGGAAAACACATCAATAGGCATACTTCTAATCGTTTAATCCCCCAGTCTTGGAACCTGTTAACCTTTTTGAAAACTTTTGATCTGTTGTCTTTCGATAGTCTTAAATGCATAGGAGTTATTAATCTAATTTATCAAGTGAAACATTTATATGCTTTGTTGTTTCTATTTCAACTTTTACATCCACAAGCAACACGAAAGGTGTCACATGTGGATGGGAATATGCTTACCCTTTCGGAGCAACTGATATATTTGTGGGGTGTATGTTGATCAAACTTATTTTTATGTAGTGTTTTGTAGACTGTTGTTTGACTTTTGTCGTTTTGGGGTTTTTTTTTGTCATGATTTTGTCGGTCCTTTATGCGACCTATGAGTTTTGATTCTTCTATGGTATGTTGCACGTCTTTATTACATTTTTCCGAATTTAATTTCAACTTATCAACTGAAACATATATTACACATAGAAAGGTAGAGTCCGATTGGTCACTGTAAGAAACAAGTACCCTTATTTGTTAGCGAGCGTCTCACAAATTGATAGAACCATTGCATCACTTTTGATGACCAACATGTTGTCTGTCCCAAGAAAAAAATTATGTCTCCTGCGATACGTCCCATTTCCGATAGCATTTGAAATTAACAACCACTTTCCAATTTAAAAATAAGGAGATCTGGTATGATTGCAAATGAGACAACTATCCACCAGAGTTCAAATGAAGTGTATGTAAGCTATTATAGGTCACCGTACGGCCTTTAACAATTCGAAAACCTAAGTCTACTCACTATTCAGATATATATTTTGTTATTATTATAGCCCTGCAGATGCATGGGATATTTGCTGCGGGTTGTTATTACAATTATCTCATTTATAAATTCATAATGACTGAACTGACGTTTTCAAAACAGTTAATATGCTACTACAATTAGATGATAGTATTTTAAAATATTTCAATGCATCCCTCATAATTCTATAATTAACTGTAACACCACTGAAGATGAACAGTAGCCTAAGTATAAAGGGGACATAAGCCTCATATATCTAAGAAAACGAACTGCCTGATTTCGATACCATTGAATTATGCATCAGTTTCGACGATATATGGCTTAACTCCAGAACGGTAAAAGTGACGCCACCCAAATTCGAACTTGATCTGTGTTTTGTGGTAAGCATTGTGTATAAGTTTCATAACATTTGTTGAGGCAAACTAATGTTAGAGAACGGAACGGAAACTAATTTCGGGACGTACGTACGGACAAGGGTAAAAAAATAATGCCCCTTCTGCCGCGGCGGGGGCATAAAAAGTCGTGGATTTTATTGTGCACTGAATTCAACTTCCTCTCTTAACTTTGTAAGCTTAATTATAGTCACTAGATATGAAGGTCACGAAGGTAAGAACAGTTAATATTGATACCACTTCAACTCTTGTTTGTAAATATGCTTTTTGTTTTGAAGAAGAAGTCAAAGTTGTATCACTATAAATCTATTTGATTTATCATCTATGAAAGTGAAACAATGAATAAAGGGATACAAGATATCTTTAGTTTCATGTAGATTCAAGAACACTCGTATAAACATTAAATTTTATAGTGGAGAAGCGTATTACTATTATAGCCATAAATGGCCTCGTAATATTACCACAAGTGTGAAACACGAATGGTACAATATCAGCAGAAAGGTTTATGTGTGCTTGTTTCATTTTATGACCTTTTTCCTGAATAAAAATATACTGTACTATAATCGTTCGTGGGAAACCTGTTTTTCATAATTTGATTTAAATTATAAATATTTTAGTATCCAGAAACGCTAGGAAAAAAACGGGTATGAAAAAAAGTTGTGAGATTAATAATTCTTGAAAACCATACACTAGCTAAAAATTCTTTTGACCTTTCCTAAGACCATGAATATCACTGGGGAAATGCAACCATTTGCAAAATGCTTAAAGAACAGAGGCAAGTGTTTCAACAATGGATATAAAAAAAGTTACAAAAATATAGATATAGCTAATAACTTTAATAAATGCTAGGCAAGGATTATCACAGTTAAAGGAAAACACACGATTAGAAATTTTATTTGCGAGTCCAAAATATGAAACACAATTTTAAATACCGAATTTAATGTGAGGCACCGTTTAAAATTATTTTTAGCATTGGTGACAGTTAAAGATGCGTAAATCTCAAATAACATAAAAGGCGACTTAAAATACTAGCTAAGAGACGACTTTGCATAGGCAGAAAAGTCTTACAATATCAGACTCCTTAATGTTTTATATCATGCAAGTTTTAGAACACAGTATATGTACACAGTAGACGAAGCATTTTAGCACAGCATTCATAATAGCAAATCACATCCCATAAAAATTTTAGACAAGAAAATATTTTAAATTGGGATTCCATTTTGAAATATATTCAAGAGTGCAAAATCTGGAAAATTCATTGTGATGAGTCCAACTCGAGTCCAATCACACACGATTCGCGCAATTCAAAATTATCCACAATCTAACGTGCTTGTGGGACTTGTTCATTTCTTTTGTGAAACGAACCAAAATTCAAAAACCACACAATATTCCCCATGCACCATACACCATAACACAAAACATTATTACACCGTACACATTTTATTGGGAAATTGACACCATTAAAGTATTAACTCTATGAAAAGTTGTTGGAGTAACGTTAATGACAATGGCTACTGAAAATAATCAGCTTCATGTAAATAAACTCATCTAAGATACCAGGCTTTAAATTTTGTACGCCAGACCCGCGTTTCATCTACAAAAGACGCTCGAATCAAAATGGTTTAAAAGGCCTACTAAAATACGAAGTTGAAGAGCAATAAGGATCCAAAATTCATAAAAGGTTTAGCCAAATACACCTAAGATAATATATTCCTGGGGTAGAACATCATTGGTATTTCGAACAAATCTAAATGCCGGACTATAGGCTTCTGAAAATAATCAGCCTAGTGTAAACGAAGAATTCACTAAAATAATAGGTCAAGGGTAAATGACAAGACTTTTGAAAGAGATCTCCATGTTACCAATGAAGAGGCTACCAAACATTATCAGTCTAAAGCGAACGACAAGGCTTCTGAAATGAACAGCCTAATGTATATATGACCAATTTAAGCTGGTACCTGAAAATGGTTTGTTTATTGAAAGTCATCATCTTGCAGAAACAGTTTTACCAAACAAGGATGAAGACGATGACTATCACAGATACGGTCAAAGACTTTAGAAATGAACATTCTGGTGGGAGGATAGAATGAATTAATATTAAAGCGTATACTTGTTCAAATGTATACCTTTCTATACTACACGGTTACTTTATTTGAAAAGTTAAAGCTGAATACAGGCTTACTGCTGCCTTTTTAGTGGAGATGGTATGAGGTACTTTTTCCACAAAATTAATTTTAATTTTAAATTCAGACACGCATGAATCCTAACAATCATTAATTGAAAAATATAATACGATTTGTACGTTTAAGAATATGAGTGAGCAAATTTTTTTTAAAGTTCCTTAGGCGGCCTGTTAATATAAAAATAAGATGTGGTATAATTGCAAAGGAGACAACTCTCCCCTAGAGACAAATGACATAGAAGTTAACTTTATATAGGTCACCGTACGGCCTTCAACAATGAACAAAACCCATACCGCATAGTCAGCTATAAAAGGCCCCGAAATGACAAATGTCAAACAATTAAAACGAGAAAACTAAATAATGAAAGAAAAACAAATATAATTGTAATGCTTTTTTGTTATTTAATGTTTACTTTTTCATGGTTATATCTGGTCTATATACCAGCTTTGATAAGTGTTTGGTATTACTATACATTTTCACTATAAACATCAAAATTATTCATTTTGTAAAAATATTTCCTTTCTCCATTTGAACTGTACACGTATACCGAACAACAAAATTATTTTCATTTACCTGTGTTTAAAGTAATTGCAAATGGCTGATATTTTTGTTCAAGCATATTGTTTTTCTTAAATTGTTTAACATTTCACAGCGGTATAGCATGTTATTTTAATTATTCTTCCCTTAGTTTATTTATTTTGTATTTACATTGTATCATGGATCAAATTTATTTGTTCAGTGTATGTTCACTGGTGTTAATATGTCTTTTGATTGAGTTAAGCCATTTCAATTGATATTTTATAGTGTGTCTTCCTATGTTGTGATGTTACACTATTGTTTCAGATAAGGATGAAGGTTTGGTACCTTTAAAACGTTTAAACCCGTTGCAATTGTTTGCACCTGTCCTAAGTCACGAATCTGATGTTCAGTAGTTGTCGTTTGTTGATGTGGTTCATAAATGTTTCTCGTTTCTCGTTTTCTATATAGATTAGACCGTTTGTTTTCCCGTTTGAATGGTTTTACACTAGTAACTTTTGGGGCCCATTATAGCTTACTGTTGGGTGTGAGCCAAGGCTCGGTGTTGAAGACCGTACTTTGACCTATAATGGTTTACTTTTATAAATTTTGACTTGTATGGAGAGTTGTCTCATTGGCACTCATACCACGTCTTCTTATATCTATATATGATATACAGCAACAAACGACAACCACTGAATTACAGGCTCCTGACTTGGGACAGGCACATACAAAATGTGGCGGGGTTAAACTAGTTTGAAGGCGCCAACCCTCCTCCTTACCTTGGACAATGGTGTAACAGTACAACATAAGAACAAACTATAAAAACAGTGGAAAAGGACTTAACTCATCAGATCGATACCAATCAGAAATACATCTACCAAAAACACAGACCGGATGTGGCAGGGTACTTATACATCCCCACAACAAAAAAGACACTAAGTACAGATCTGAGAGTACTCGCAGTTACTGACAGCTAGTTCAAAGACGAAAACAACTATTAAAAAAATCATGCATCTAAGACTAAAAGCCTTTTCTTTTTTTAATTCTCTCCTTATAATGCTCACTTTTTAAGTTGCAGATCCATTTACATGTCAATTAACTTTTCTGTTAGAATGCACATAACTCGTCCTAAATATATAATGAGCTTCTTTGCTTTCGAATTATAATTGCTTTTAATTTAACTTGATATCAGAATTTTATTCTCTGAAATGGAGAAGTGGTTGGTACCGTTAGGATTGAAAAAATATATATTTTCCCGTATTTATGGATGTATAAATAGTGAGTAGCACATAGAAACCTATGCTTAGATGTCCTTTGTCGCAGTTATTAGCTTTCAGTCTAATTTACATATCTGAAGGATTGACACGGTATGGCAGAAAATTTAGACAACAGTTGCTACTGATGATCAAAAACCTTTACCCATGCTAAAGTAGGGCGTCAGTTTGACTGAGGGATGTATAAGTATGCAGTCACGTTAGGTCAGACGTTATATTAAATTCTTCATTTATAAAAATACAAAAGATGCCTTCATTTTGTTGTAGATATGTATGCAGTCTCATATTAGTGTAAAGTGGATATATCTTTTGCCATACCACTAATCTACAATAAAGGAGGAGGGTCGAGATCTAAAAATAGTTTAATCTCGCAAAAGTTTGTGTGACCAATATCAAGAACCTCGTCAGTGGCGTATTTTCTTATCATAATGTTTGTTTGTCAACAAGGGAATTTGGTAACGATGCCAGATTTATTGGTGTATTACTAAAATCCGATTTGCAGTCTTTTTCACTGAGAGCTGTTTAGAGCTGGACGTATTGTATATACAGTATATTTTACTCTAGATGTCTTTTTTGTTGTTTTTGTGTCGTATTCCGCCGTCTAACCGTCGTACACCCCATATCTCCTATCATTCAAATTCATCTACATGTAAAATAACAGAGAAACTAATTTGACATGGATGTCCATTATGAATCTTCTAAGGAAATAAACTTGAACCAGGCAAAATTTGAAAATTCCAAATTAAAAAATGTCACTCTGTTACATAATCATTTATCTTTTAAAACAAACACTAGTATTTTTGGGGGCCCTTTATAGCTTACTGTTCGGTGTGAGCCTAGGCTCCGTGTTGAAGACCGTACTTTGACCTATAATGGTTTACATTTATTAATTTTGACTTGGATGGAGAGTTGTCTCATTGGCACTCATACCACATCTTCTTATATCTACCTCTATGTCGCGAAGTCTAACAATAGTACAGAAACTCGCTTATTATATACTATAGGGCGCTTTAGCTAAAACTATTGTCAAATGAATTACATGTACTTTAAAAATAAGTAAACTTTTATTATAGAAAAGAAAGGATATGTGGTATCCATCCATTACACAAAAGCAGTTCATGCACAGCAAAAACACACAAAAGCAAAGGAACAGCACTTTTATTGCTTTTAGGTAAAACAGGAAAATATATGTCGCCCAATAACCTGAGTATGCATTGAAAGCTTTATTTGATCAATTTTTAAAACTATTGGTGGAACGGGGTTATAATGCTCACATGGCACAGCTGTTAATTTCTCTTGACCATGGTATATTCATCTTCTTTTATGTTGGTTTTGATTGGCCGTAATGAATCGTGAATAATTTGTATTGAAGAAAGGTAAACAGTTTTCGACGGACCGACTTGAAACATTTTGTAAAAGAAAAAACTTAATTTGAAGACATATTATCATTTAAAATTTGATAAACAAAAATATGTTTGAATGTAAAAAATCGACATTATGCAACTTTTAATCCGTTGTCTATGTGCTTTCTGCAAACAGTATTCTCCACATCAAGGATGTTTACAAAACATCAAAATAAAACATCTCAGTCGTTATGCTAACAATATTGGAAATATCTTAATTGTCATTATTCAGTCGCAACCATAAGAGAGAAAAAATCTGTGTTTAGAATAACTGGACGACATTTAACAAATCTTGATCTATTTATATATACTTCTAAATATGTGACAACTTTACGACAGTTCTCCATCGGATAACCTGTTGTTAAACAGGTCTTACAACATAATTTATATATACTTTGTCTCATATTAAGCCAAACCATGTTAGATCTGCAAATATGCGTTAGCGTTAGCAAATTTGTGTTCTTCTCGCATCGGGATTCCAACCCCTGACGGTCTGTGACATCGTGGCAACACCGTCTACTATATATTTATATAGTTTTTAGTGTTAGCAAATGAGATTCTGCACATGATTAGTTCAAGGGAAAAAACGAATTAGATAACTAGAGCAAATAATGTCAAAGTATTTCAGAACTATTAAAAAAAGAAACAGAACTGCATACAATGATGTAATTGTTTAATAATTGGTTTTGAACAAAACACGTGTTTGGACGTCTTATTACATCCCTTATTCTTTTCGTGTTGTCAAAGCTTCGAATTGATATATTCAATTTTTGATTTCTCTTACCCCGTTATAGGCATATTGGTTCTATATTGTGTAGTCTTTACTTACAGATAAAAATAAAGCAATGAAAACTTTTCTTGCATTGCTTTCTACAAAGGAATATGCGGAGCTTTCTCTTATCTACATGTAGTTCTATTTGGAGCTTTCTCTTATCAAGTTCCATGTGGAGATTTCTCTTTTCTAGTTCTATGTGGAGCTTTCTCTTACTAAGTTCTTCAGTGTCAGCGGAACATGATTGTTAGTAAAAAATACGGAGAACATACAAAAACAAATTTGAAGTTCAAATAGATAAAATAAATGAATAATAATGAATATTTTACAAAATAGGACCGATTTTGAAATAAATAGGGAAAACGTAAAAAGAGAGCAAAATCTCCAGTCTCTATCATTGAGAATTAAGTGAATGGAGCAATGGAACCCTCCTTTCAATCTCCCGCTCCGCCTTCTTTGTCTTCAAATAACACAAGTTCAATACTTAATCCAAAAATGTCCACAGTAACATCCATTCTCTTTTTTTTCACCTATGGATTGACACTTAAAATTCACTATAATAAAAACGTTGTACTACTGAAATCTAAAAACTCGCATAGTAGATGTTTGTAGACAAACTGTCGACGGGGAAGATCAAAATAATAGAATAATGATGTTTGAAAAAGCAAAAGGCAAACAAAGCTTTGCACCACAACAAAATAATGCGATCATTTAAATCATAGCTGGTGCAAGTTGAGTTTCTCCGCACCTTTGGTGTTACGTAGCATTTTCTGAAGTATGCAGATGTCAAAACTTGTGCATATTGCACTTAAAACAATCTCTTAATGTTTTGTATGAATTCGACAACAAAATTATTTACTAAAACAAATATAAGTATATTTCAAACATTGTCAACGAACAGGAAGATTATGTGACAAATTTCTACAGTTTAAAATGTCAAACTATAAATGCAATGACCAACTTGTAAACTATGGTATTTGTCATGCTCTCTGTAATGCTTGACTGACATGTTTGACACAAAGTTTTCCTATTTTCTATAATCAAACATCCTGTGACTATGATTATAAGTTTACTGAGAATCATCCCGGATTTATGAAGCTTTTTTTTTGTTTACATTTTTGTCAATTTTACGTTTTGTGGTTTGTTCTTTGGTACTTTTTACTGTATGACTAGTTTCACGAGGTGCGAATAACAATTTTTAATAAGGAAAACACATCAATAGGCATACTTCTAATCGTTTAATCCCCCAGTCTTGGAACCTGTTAACCTTTTTGAAAACTTTTGATCTGTTGTCTTTCGATAGTCTTAAATGCATAGGAGTTATTAATCTAATTTATCAAGTGAAACATTTATATGCTTTGTTGTTTCTATTTCAACTTTTACATCCACAAGCAACACGAAAGGTGTCACATGTGGATGGGAATATGCTTACCCTTTCGGAGCAACTGATATATTTGTGGGGTGTATCTTGATCAAACTTATTTTTATGTAGTGTTTTGTAGACTGTTGTTTGACTTTTGTCGTTTTGGGGTTTTTTTGTCATGATTTTGTCGGTCCTTTATGCGACCTATGAGTTTTGATTCTTCTATGGTATGTTGCACGTCTTTATTACATTTTTCCGAATTTAATTTCAACTTATCAACTGAAACATATATTACACATAGAAAGGTAGAGTCCGATTGGTCACTGTAAGAAACAAGTACCCTTATTTGTTAGCGAGCGTCTCACAAATTGATAGAACCATTGCATCACTTTTGATGACCAACATGTTGTCTGTCCCAAGAAAAAAATTATGTCTCCTGCGATACGTCCCATTTCCGATAGCATTTGAAATTAACAACCACTTTCCAATTTAAAAATAAGGAGATCTGGTATGATTGCAAATGAGACAACTATCCACCAGAGTTCAAATGAAGTGTATGTAAGCTATTATAGGTCACCGTACGGCCTTTAACAATTCGAAAAACCCAAGTCTACTCACTATTCAGATATATATTTTTGTTATTATTATAGCCCTGCAGATGCATGGGATATTTGCTGCGGGTTGTTATTACAATTATCTCATTTATAAATTCATAATGACTGAACTGACGTTTTCAAAACAGTTAATATGCTACTACAATTAGATGATAGTATTTTAAAATATTTCAATGCATCCCTCATAATTCTATAATTAACTGTAACACCACTGAAGATGAACAGTAGCCTAAGTATAAAGGGGACATAAGCCTCATATATCTAAGAAAACGAACTGCCTGATTTCGATACCATTGAATTATGCATCAGTTTCGACGATATATGGCTTAACTCCAGAACGGTAAAAGTGACGCCACCCAAATTCGAACTTGATCTGTGTTTTGTGGTAATAAGCATTGTGTATAAGTTTCATAACATTTGTTGAGGCAAACTAATGTTAGAGAACGGAACGGAAACTAATTTCGGGACGTACGTACGGACGTACGTATGGACAAGGGTAAAAAAATAATGCCCCTTCTGCCGCGG
Source organism: Mytilus coruscus (assembly GCA_017311375.1). Lineage (NCBI taxonomy): Eukaryota > Metazoa > Mollusca > Bivalvia > Mytilida > Mytilidae > Mytilus > Mytilus coruscus. The sequence continues at coordinate 90,440,639 of CM029601.1, forward strand.
CGGAGGCATAAAAAGTCGTGGATTTTATTGTGCACTGAATTCAACTTCCTCTCTTAACTTTGTAAGCTTAATTATAGTCACTAGATATGAAGGTCACGAAGGTAAGAACAGTTAATATTGATACCACTTCAACTCTTGTTTGTAAATATGCTTTTTGTTTTGAAGAAGAAGTCAAAGTTGTATCACTATAAATCTATTTGATTTATCATCTATGAAAGTGAAACAATGAATAAAGGGATACAAGATATCTTTAGTTTCATGTAGATTCAAGAACACTCGTATAAACATTAAATTTTATAGTGGAGAAGCGTATTACTATTATAGCCATAAATGGCCTCGTAATATTACCACAAGTGTGAAACACGAATGGTACAATATCAGCAGAAAGGTTTATGTGTGCTTGTTTCATTTTATGACCTTTTCCTGAATAAAATATACTGTACTATAATTGTTCGTGGAAACCTGTTTTCATAATTTGATTTAAATTATAAATATTTTAGTATCCAGAAACGCTAGGAAAAAAACGGGTATGAAAAAAAGTTGTGAGATTAATAATTCTTGAAAACCATACACTAGCTAAAAATTCTTTTGACCTTTCCTAAGACCATGAATATCACTGGGGAAATGCAACCATTTGCAAAATGCTTAAAGAACAGAGGCAAGTGTTTCAACAATGGATATAAAAAAAGTTACAAAAATATAGATATAGCTAATAACTTTAATAAATGCTAGGCAAGGATTATCACAGTTAAAGGAAAACACACGATTAGAAATTTTATTTGCGAGTCCAAAATATGAAACACAATTTTTAAATACCGAATTTAATGTGAGGCACCGTTTAAAATTATTTTTTTAGCATTGGTGACAGTTAAAGATGCGTAAATCTCAAATAACATAAAAAGGCGACTTAAAATACTAGCTAAGAGACGACTTTGCATAGGCAGAAAAGTCTTACAATATCAGACTCCTTAATGTTTTATATCATGCAAGTTTTTAGAACACAGTATATGTACACAGTAGACGAAGCATTTTTAGCACAGCATTCATAATAGCAAATCACATCCCATAAAAATTTTAGACAAGAAAATATTTTAAATTGGGATTCCATTTTGAAATATATTCAAGAGTGCAAAAATCTGGAAAATTCATTGTGATGAGTCCAACTCGAGTCCAATCACACACGATTCGCGCAATTCAAAATTATCCACAATCTAACGTGCTTGTGGGACTTGTTCATTTCTTTTGTGAAACGAACCAAAATTCAAAAACCACACAATATTCCCCATGCACCATACACCATAACACAAAACATTATTACACCGTACACATTTTATTGGGAAATTGACACCATTAAAGTATTAACTCTATGAAAAGTTGTTGGAGTAACGTTAATGACAATGGCTACTGAAAATAATCAGCTTCATGTAAATAAACTCATCTAAGATACCAGGCTTTAAATTTTGTACGCCAGACCCGCGTTTCATCTACAAAAGACGCTCGAATCAAAATGGTTTAAAAGGCCTACTAAAATACGAAGTTGAAGAGCAATAAGGATCCAAAATTCATAAAAGGTTTAGCCAAATACACCTAAGATAATATATTCCTGGGTAGAACATCATTGGTATTTCGAACAAATCTAAATGCCGGACTATAGGCTTCTGAAAATAATCAGCCTAGTGTAAACGAAGAATTCACTAAAATAATAGGTCAAGGGTAAATGACAAGACTTTTGAAAGAGATCTCCATGTTACCAATGAAGAGGCTACCAAACATTATCAGTCTAAAGCGAACGACAAGGCTTCTGAAATGAACAGCCTAATGTATATATGACCAATTTAAGCTGGTACCTGAAAATGGTTTGTTTATTGAAAGTCATCATCTTGCAGAAACAGTTTTACCAAACAAGGATGAAGACGATGACTATCACAGATACGGTCAAAGACTTTAGAAATGAACATTCTGGTGGGAGGATAGAATGAATTAATATTAAAGCGTATACTTGTTCAAATGTATACCTTTCTATACTACACGGTTACTTTATTTGAAAAGTTAAAGCTGAATACAGGCTTACTGCTGCCTTTTTAGTGGAGATGGTATGAGGTACTTTTTCCACAAAATTAATTTTAATTTTAAATTCAGACACGCATGAATCCTAACAATCATTAATTGAAAAATATAATACGATTTGTACGTTTAAGAATATGAGTGAGCAAATTTTTTTTAAAGTTCCTTAGGCGGCCTGTTAATATAAAAATAAGATGTGGTATAATTGCAAAGGAGACAACTCTCCCCTAGAGACAAATGACATAGAAGTTAACTTTATATAGGTCACCGTACGGCCTTCAACAATGAACAAAACCCATACCGCATAGTCAGCTATAAAAGGCCCCGAAATGACAAATGTCAAACAATTAAAACGAGAAAACTAAATAATGAAAGAAAACAAATATAATTGTAATGCTTTTTGTTATTTAATGTTTACTTTTTCATGGTTATATCTGGTCTATATACCAGCTTTGATAAGTGTTTGGTATTACTATACATTTTCACTATAAACATCAAAATTATTCATTTTGTAAAAATATTTCCTTTCTCCATTTGAACTGTACACGTATACCGAACAACAAAATTATTTTCATTTACCTGTGTTTAAAGTAATTGCAAATGGCTGATATTTTTGTTCAAGCATATTGTTTTTCTTAAATTGTTTAACATTTCACAGCGGTATAGCATGTTATTTTAATTATTCTTCCTTAGTTTATTTATTTTGTATTAACATTGTATCATGGATCAAATTTATTTGTTCAGTGTATGTTCACTGGTGTTAATATGTCTTTTGATTGAGTTAAGCCATTTCAATTGATATTTTATAGTGTGTCTTCCTATGTTGTGATGTTACACTATTGTTTCAGATAAGGATGAAGGTTTGGTACCTTTAAAACGTTTAAACCCGTTGCAATTGTTTGCACCTGTCCTAAGTCACGAATCTGATGTTCAGTAGTTGTCGTTTGTTGATGTGGTTCATAAATGTTTCTCGTTTCTCGTTTTCTATATAGATTAGACCGTTTGTTTTCCCGTTTGAATGGTTTTACACTAGTAACTTTTGGGGCCCATTATAGCTTACTGTTGGGTGTGAGCCAAGGCTCGGTGTTGAAGACCGTACTTTGACCTATAATGGTTTACTTTTATAAATTTTGACTTGTATGGAGAGTTGTCTCATTGGCACTCATACCACGTCTTCTTATATCTATATATGATATACAGCAACAAACGACAACCACTGAATTACAGGCTCCTGACTTGGGACAGGCACATACAAAATGTGGCGGGGTTAAACTAGTTTGAAGGCGCCAACCCTCCTCCTTACCTTGGACAATGGTGTAACAGTACAACATAAGAACAAACTATAAAAACAGTGGAAAAGGACTTAACTCATCAGATCGATACCAATCAGAAATACATCTACCAAAACACAGACCGGATGTGGCAGGGTACTTATACATCCCCACAACAAAAAAGACACTAAGTACAGATCTGAGAGTACTCGCAGTTACTGACAGCTAGTTCAAAGACGAAAACAACTATTAAAAAAATCATGCATCTAAGACTAAAAGCCTTTTCTTTTTTTAATTCTCTCCTTATAATGCTCACTTTTTAAGTTGCAGATCCATTTACATGTCAATTAACTTTTCTGTTAGAATGCACATAACTCGTCCTAAATATATAATGAGCTTCTTTGCTTTCGAATTATAATTGCTTTTAATTTAACTTGATATCAGAATTTTATTCTCTGCATGATGTTAAACATTTTAAACCATCGAAAATGTACTCTTTTTGCGTGGAAATGTTATTCTTCGCCAATTAGCCAGTCTTTCATATGATTTAACTCGGAAGAAAGGTCTCCACTATTAAGAACAAATCTGTTAACTTCAAAAACAAACATTTTGCAACTTGAAAATTTATTTGTCAGCGATGTTATTTCGAAATTTTTAACAATCTTTTAATTTATAAATCAGACAGTAAACAGGTCTAATCAAAATCAAATGTAAAGAAATATTACACAGATATTGAGACTTTATGACAACTGTATAGACATAGGTCTAATTATATCGTCGCGACACATCATGAGGGCCTTTAAAGGATGGACATTGTTCTACTGTCTTATTCAGTCTTTTGGAAAGTATGTGGTGGGTGGAATTATATGGTCTTTGTTAACAAACAAACACTGTTTTAGAGAGTATACTATGTATTCATAATGCATGTGTTCCTGAAAATAATCAACAAAAAGTTGGTCATGACCTAACTAAACGTGTGGAAATTTTAATACTGTTATGACGGTCATCTAAAGTTTTGACGGACAAACTAATATGACCTCAAAAGTGTGCCATAAAGATAAAACAATTGCTCTTAACAACAGAACTAGGTTCGCTATCAATTGAGTCTTTAAAACTTTTGATCTAAAGGACATACTGTCAAACAAATAGATTTACAATGTGTATGTAATTTTATGTCAATAAATTATTAACATCTGGTTTATTCTCTGGAAGCAGTGTAAAGCACATCTTTGTTTTCAATATTTATTTAGGTGTATAATAATTCTAATTTGTGCAAACATGTCAATTTCATTAAAACAGAAGTGTCGCAATCCGTGACAAGTATTTGCAAATTATCTTTCTTTTATGAATTTGTTCACATTTTGTGCATTTTCATCGTATGATGATAAATGTATACTAGTTCAGCGAAACGGATGACACACTAAACTCCGAACGAACAAATAAACCAAAATTTAAAAAAACCACTTAATTATGTTATTTGTTATATTTGTGCTATATCTTGTTAAAATGTGATATTTCTTAAATTATGCGACATCATATGCGTTTTGACTTTAGAAATCATCTTCTACTTAATTACTTATTTTCCTTAACAGCTTCCTGCACCATAATTGCTGTTTTCATACCTGTTTCAAAGTCACATGCTTCCGTCATCTTATTTAAAAGAGTAAACGGTTTGTCTTTAACTATGTTATAAAACGAATCACATGTACGAAGTGTAACCTACGATTCGGCTTAGAGACAGACAAAAATTTATTCAAACTGAAAATGGGGGCCTCGGTGGCCGAGTGGTCTAAGCAATCGAACTACTGTATCACTAGCCTGTCAACACTGAAGTTGTGAGTTCGAATCCCACACGTGGCAGGTGCGCTCGACTCCAATCTTAATTGACTAGGATTGTCAGTTGTCCTACCGAAGTTCGATGGTTCTCTCTGGGCACTCCGGCTTCCTCCACCAATAAAAACTGACCGCCACGAAACAGCACAATAGTGCTGAAAGTGTCGTTAAACACCAATCAATCAATCAATCAAACTGAAAATAAAAATAACACTTGATTAATTTGACGCGTCCGAAGCACTTTATCGCGATTTACCTTCAGCATGGTCGCTCAAACCCTTAAATTTTAAAGCCAAATTGTCAACTTTTGCACTTTGAATTCGGAATAATTGCTAGATTTATCGACGAAGAATTAAGAAAGTCATGTTATAAATCATGTCATACCGAAGCACTGAGTGACTATCGGGCTGATGACATCCCCGGGGGATAGGAGTCCACCATTAGCGGTATCGACCCAGTGGCACAAAACAACATTAACACTTTATAAAGTTAGTGTGTCCGAAAGGCTTTTCTAGACCTATAAATAATTGGGAAAAAACACCTATCAGACCATAAATCAAAAGATCCTGCTCACACTTAATACTGCTGTATATAGAATGGTGGTTATTCTTTGACATACCTTTGTTAAATGAACCTATAACTTGCATCTGCTTTCAGCTAAAGTATTCTCCCTATATTATATACGACGATATGTATACCATTCCGCTAGCTTTATGAAGCTCAGGTTACTTTTTACTTTGTGGCGGTACGACATGCAATGAAACCATTATATTTTTTAATTCACAAAAAATCATTTTCACATGTATATACGTATTCTATACACATGATTCATCGTTCAACTCAGTTGAATAGGTTTTCAGTTTGTTTGTTCAATTGCAGTGTTCAGATATGAATTACCAGAGTAAGGTATACAAAAGTGCAACAAAGTTCGTGAAAAGTAAAAATTTTCAATTCAAAAACTCCTGCAATCAGCAAACTTATGTACTAATACATACAAAGTCTCCTGTTACCCTGATCCCATCTTGAGCAAACGGTAATGTTAACAGTAATGTTTTAGTAGTGTTCGTAACAGTTCATTCCGGGGTCTGCGTTTAACCATGTCGATTTCGGACAACAATTTGGAATTAAAAACTAATCGAAAAATGCCAGGGTTAAATTGCAGGATAAAAATAATATATGTTCATTGTCTAAAAGTATAAAATTCATGTGTTCTCGCTACGAAACTGGAAAAAAGCTCGGCGATCCTCGTACACATTAATTATTTTTTTATTTTCCGACAATGTACATACTTTATATTGTAAAAATAGATGTTCCGGACCATAAGTATTTTGACCATACGCATATGGTCATGGTCATGTATACTGTTAACCTGGAAAATTTTCACTATAATAATAGATAGAAGAATTTTAATTTGAAATAGATTATCTATTCACTTAGGAAAAAAAGGTCCTTGTCCCAAACGCCTTTGGTTTCTCTTACTGACGAAAAAGTCGAAAGGAAAAAGGCACTTTAAATTGACTTTGGCGAAGCCAAGATCAGAGATACACAAAGATTCTAACAATATGTCAAAGACAGAGGAATTCAGTTAGTAAATTGTCCTGTCTTGAGTTCGGAGACTGATGAGCGATGTGTTCCTGCGAAGGAAATTCGAATTTATTAAAATATATACCTTTATGGTATAAATATTCATATGGCCCGGCCTGTTAATAACCAACTAAGTATATACTCATATGGTCCGACCATACCCGTATGTTCGGACCTTATGGGTATGGTCCAGAACATAGACAACTGACTTCTGTAAGTGACATTTTAAAATCAGTTATACAATTCACGATTTAGTAGTCGATTAAAGAATGATAAAGAACCACTTATATTAGCTCATGGAGACGAGAAGAAAAAGTCTACGAGACAGCACCCAACAACACAAGTATACCATATGAAGTAGCAGTAATTTAACTTAATAAAGTCTCTAAATCATTCATAATCGCTTCGTGCTAGCCTCGAGTGTGGGAGATAGTGGACCAACCCAAATTCCTTTAAATTGGTATTTGCTGATTTTTCGTTAAGCATGCATAATTTTGGATTAAGAGCAAAGAGAGGAGGAATTGTGTATCTGAGTATAGAGTGATATGCATTCCTGCGGCCAGTGCACAATTGGTTCCCATTTAAATACCGCCTGTCTGTTGAAGTATCAATCCTTTAAACTCAACAAATATGTTGTCGATGAAAATGTCCCGCTTTTGATGATAATTTCATCTTTGGTGCATTTGTAAAAATACTTTTAAATTTAATTACAAAGGAAGATAGTCGTGTGAATTTATCTATTCTAAAAGCATAGAAAAAAATATGACAGTGACCGAGTTTTTAGTTCCTGAGATAGAGAGAGAGAGCGCGCACAATTATCGAATGAGAATGACCAAAAAAATGTTGGTCATGATGATTAGGTCCAGAGTTTAGACGACTGTGTAACCGTTATTAATCTCATTTTGTAAGAAAAACATGTTCTAAAATTAAATTAGAGATATCCTGTCGTGTTATAGTCCTGTCAAAGTTTATCATTTTTAAATGTTTGTTTCAATCACAGAAAGCGCTTTTCCCCTTATAAGTTTTATTTAGTTTTATAATTAATAAACTGAATATTGACAACCATAATATATTATTTTAGAACCAAAAACAAGGCGAAATGTACTCAAACAGGAGAACTCGGATCCTGTGACAGTAAAATATTTCAGTGCGCGTGACACGTATGATTAGAAACCACGTGTTCTGGCAGCCAATTACAAAGGACGCAAGGTAGCACCAAAAATGTCGTTCAACTTTATATATATACAAAATGTTTTTAAAGTTCCTTATAGTAGATGTCCACCAAAAGTTTATACTACCGAAACGGTGAATTAAACACGTGGAACAATCTTCTTTTGCAAATCGAATTATATGTACATTATTTGGTTTCGCGGAGGGCATACTTCGGTTGCTCTTTAATCTGTAACATTCCACATGGCTTTACACTTAAATGCATTTATTGAATTAACACACATAACTGTATGTCATAAATAAGAATAAACAGTGAAATAAACATTATGTAGGCGTCTGATCAATCAAAATGGTTAAATTACAATGATTTTACACAAAAAGTGGTTTTAAAAAATTTTAAATAATAAATCATGCCAAAATATATTTTACAAATAAATTGTGAATTCCTGGTTTTAATTACAGCTGGAAAACAATTACGAAACATGTTAAGTTCAATCAAAATAATTAAAATTCAAAGCATCGGCTAACAGGATGTATGTATCTGACAGATCCGAAAGTGCTAACAGGCTACAACTCATCACTGTCAAGCGGTTTACCAAATGGAGTCTTTTTTAGTAGTATCAGATAAAAGTGTGACAAAAATATGTGTTGGACGAACGGTCAGACAATGTGATTCCAATATTGCCCCAACCTAGGGTAAGGGGACAATACAGATTTGCTCAACTACCATGTAATACGCTTTATTACAAGACAGATGTCGCAGGATGATATATTTTTAAAAAGAAACTGCAAGAAATCTTCGACAATCAATTAACACCGGCTTTCCCCACAAAAAAGCAACAAAATATTAAGCATTTTTAGAATTTAAGCTTCAATTAACTTTTATTTGGCAGTAATATAAAGATTAAAATTTTAAATTGAGGACAATTTTATATGCATAAGTAACTAGAATCATACATATAAAGTTCTCTAAATATTGACCTAAATCGTACTTTTTATTTTTCCATAATGACTTGTTTCCTTTATTGTAGAAGAGATGTGGAGTAATAAGACACAATGAATAAGCGCCTTAAAGAAAATAAAATATAAAAAAATTGAAAGTGAAGAAGAAAAGATTCCCAGGAGGTATATGATATGAGCCACAATTTTAAACCTTTTTTGTTTTTGTTTTTCTTTTTTTTGGAGGGGGAATTTAAATTATTAAGTGTAACGAGAAAATTTGCATACAATTTGGGTAAATGCCCCTCACCGCTCCTTTCAATGTCGAGACGAAAGAACAAGTCATGGCATCTGACACAAACTATTTTTAAATTTAAAATAAGAAAACCTAAAAAAAAATCAAGTGTATTTAAATATGATAAAGTGCTTGCAGAATGTTAAATATAACCAATCGGTTTATGTGGATTTAAAAAAAAAATCAAATTAAAACGGATAAACCACTTGCAGGTAATAAATGGAATATACTTGTATTCAAAATATGTACCTGTTATCAATTGTTCCTGCTTGAAACGTCAAAAAGCTATAGGGTTAAACTCTAGTATAGTGACAGCAATAAATGTGAATCTATGTAATGTAGTTAACTAAAACACACATTAAATTCAATTATCAGTTCCCATCATGTTATATGTATAATTTACTGTGAATATATTTACAAAATACTTATTTCTTATTCTTATTTTGTGTTTCATATCTGTTTTATGCTAATTTTCTTGTATGTAGATATCGAATGTCAAAGTCGTTTTAAATTAATAGCTAGAGATGAACACGATTTCGATGGCGATCATTTATCAAGAAGTCTATTAAAATTTTATTCATAATTGACGCATTTCATGAATGAAATACAAATATTAAGCATAACCTGCAGTAAACATAGTTGAAAATTGTACCAGGAACGGCTTCATAACCCAGGTGATCTCGTAGTTATTGTTGTCGACGTCCGAAAATGGGGAATTTATTAGTTATGGAAAACTACAAGGGTGGTATAATGCTAGCTTCTCACAGTGTTGTGTTGCTTAACAAAATACATATCCATGTGCCTTCGCAAGTATTTGTTCCACACCTGGCGTTTCAAATTTGAATTTTGAATAAAATTCTTGAGAGTGCTTTTTAATTGACTTTTCGCAACCTAACAAAATGCTCACTAACATTTTTATTTATCATTCATTCATTCTTCGAGTGCTCTTTTCACATACAACACGATGTAACGGTCATTTTACGTTGAAAATATTCTAATTAAGCTTGACATTGAGATTCATAAGTCCAATGAATTAAATTTGTCAGTCAAAATTTGAAAATAAGGTTTGGTCCTCAGGTGTTTAACAGAAAGAAAATGGCTTAGCATGAGAATGAAGGATTAAAATATAGAACAGGTGTGGGTTTCATACAAAATAACTATCCACCTTGGAAAAAAATCTCTCATACATTTTATTAAAGCATACGTAAGGTTGAGCCAGGGATGTCGTATTTTAGGGTTTTGTTTATTTTACCCATTTATCATAAATATAAGTGTCAGTACAATTCATGACCGAGCATCAACGTACATGTAATTTTTAAATCTAATATAGGATTAATTTTACTTGAATCAAAATCCCTGTCAATGTGGACACTTCACACAAAAAGATTCTTGAATTACAACATATTGCTTTTAAGTTAAAAATGCGCACCTTTTGTAAGATAGTAAAGGACATACGTGTGATTTTTGCATAAGAATGATACAAATGCCTATCGCTATAACTTGGAATTCGACCATGACATAGAAAAAGTAATTTGAAAATTGGTAGGTGCATGAGAGTGATCAAGAGCACAACGTGTTACATTAGATGTGGTAAAAACGTTTTCTTATAAAAACGATCCTTTTTAAGCATCTTGTTTGGGCTTAATCGACGACACGATTTTAAATGGGATAAACTACTATTTCTTTCATGCATCTTCCGTTTTAAAGTAAAACATTCTAGTGAAAGTATTCAACACATTTGTTCTTTATTTGGTTTTGGCTTTTCATACCCAACTAAATTTGCGTACCTAATTATAAGCCTGGTATCTTTGATTCCTTCATCACTTTGTTGTCACCAGGATTATTTTGTCGAATCCTTTTCAAAATTAGATGAGGGTTTCATCTAATCAAAACCTTGGGAAGTTCGATAATCATAAAAATCTATTTTTGGGGCGAGGAACTTATAAAAATATCCAATATTAGTTTATTTTGTCTGGATAGTGCCTTCATTTTTTATCAGATAATTTTCAAACATGGATGAAGATTTCAACTAATTAAATCTTCTTGTTTGGACACCCCAAATTAATTTCTTGTTCCTCGGACTCCTACTGTCGAAAAAGAAGAGCGACCGAGCAAAATTTTATTTTTATTTCTAAAATTTAATTCTTTGGATATGAATTTTCTCATAGCGAGCGACAATATTTTTTAAAATAATTGGAACGAATTGTATTCAAGTGAATGACATTGGTTTTAATTTTTTTTTGTACATAATTAAAAGAAGGATTTTTTCCTGCGAGTAAAAATAATGTGTGCTTTATAATTATATATCTTAGTATAAGATTATTCTACATTGCTTCTCGGTTCATTTTCTGACACATGCACTCAACATCAACGAGTTTACCTCCTTTTAATCTTTGTAAAGAATTTTCCATGCAGTTCTTGATTTACATTAAAAAAAAAACAATGACACGTATGTCAGTTTGAAGGTGATGGTACAGTAAATGTAGCAAATAGTGCTAGTATACATTTACAACTTACACCCATATTATCTTGCATATTCGAAAGCTTCTGATATATGAATGGAATAGAACACTTCTGGACAGTCAATCATCCAGATATGTGATGCATAAAAATGCGTTTTGTGTATTTAAAAATATGAAAAAAATGAACGATATTTAAGATGGAGGAACTGTGAATTGTCAAGCATACAAAATTACCTTTTATTTATCTTTACAAATGTTTATTTGGAAAAAAATAAAACAATGATGGAAATAAACTAGATTTCGTAATTTACATCATTAAAACTAGCTAGATATAAATATTGAAAGTGATTATATTTTAAGAGCGTTTGCTGAAGACCAAGTTTGATTTCAACAATTACAATTTTAAGGATTTTTCCTGCCTTCGAGGGTCTAAACTGTCATGGTTCAAAGAAGAGCAAGAGAAATTATATTATGATTTATCAAAGTGGAATTTTATTTTTATGTTATAGGAATAACAATGTTTATACTGCAACTACGAATTATATTCATAAAAAAAATTTAAAAACTTATATCAAGTAATATAAAGGCCTTGCAGTTCCAAAAAATTCCATTGGTTAAAATTTTGATTTTCCTTGCTCAAGCTAGACAGAGATCTGTTTTGCACAATAAGATACGATAAATATTCGACTCGTGAACACACGTTTTGTTTTATTCGTAAAAGTCTAGATCTGATTTGAGAAGAAAACCATGTTTCTTAAAAAATATACTTTCTTTCTGACCCTTTTCTACGCGTGGGGAATCCGATGAATGTGGTATCGATTCGGCATGGCCATATTTTTTTTTTCGGGCGGTGGAATTGTATGAATATGACTATTATTTTCTATGGATTAAATGATATTTATCACTGAAATCACAACTGAAAAGAAACATAACTCAAACAAAAATAATCAGGTCACTATAAGCCCGACCGCTTTATAAGGGAAGGGGGTATGTTAGCATTTCAATACAATTAATTAAATCAAAATACATTTGTGTACCATGAAACACTTTCGATGAATCTAAAAAAATATGTAAGGTCTTTAGTTACATCACTTAAAAAAGAATTTTAGGGGGCGAATTGTTGGCATTACATTTTGTATCTTGAATCATTTTCTAATTATTTTCCAAAGGAAACAGTTAACTAGTCATAAAATATTTATTTTAAAGACACTGATTTATGCTATATCTGTTCATTGAATTTGCCTAATGTGAGAAATGTGCACCAAAGAACAAACATGTATACTTCATTTATTAATAAGATTTTTATAATTCTATCAATAGAAAAGAATGCCAAAATTTTTTCATTGAAAGTTTATCATAGATCAATATAATTGTATTTCTACTGGTCTCGTCATACATTTAAAAATGCAATTTTTTCTTTACATGCATAGAAGAGAATATCAAGATAGAGCAGTACATCTTTTCTATCAGCCTTATTACATATACTTTTATGTTATGTCGTAAAACTATCCCATACTGTGCAGCCCTAACTGTATAGTCCGATCAAGGTAAAACACGTTCAAATTTTTTATGTTAAGTTATGTCGTAAAACTATCCCATATGACTACTGTGCAGCCCTAACTGTATAGTCCGGTCAAGGTAAAACACGTTCAAATTTTTTATGTTAAGTTATGTCGTAAAACTATCCCATATGACTACTGTGCAGCCCTAACTGTATAGTCCGGTCAAGGTAAAACACGTTCAAATTTTTTATGTTAAGTTATGTCGTAAAACTATCCCATATGACTACTGTGCAGCCCTAACTGTATAGTCCGGTCAAGGTAAAACACGTTCAAATTTTTTATGTTAAGTTATGTCGTAAAACTATCCCATATGACTACTGTGCAGCCCTAACTGTATAGTCCGGTCAAGGTAAAACACGTTCAAATTTTTTATGTTAAGTTATGTCGTAAAACTATCCCATATGACTACTGTGCAGCCCTAACTGTATAGTCCGGTCAAGGTAAAACACGTTCAAATTTTTTATTTGAATTTTTTTTTTTAATATGAAGAAATCTGTTTGTCTATTTGATTGTTCCATACTGTTTGGATTAGTATTTACGTTTCCTAACGTCTTTGTCTAATCAAACGATTGACGAAAAACGTCACAAGGATTGATCCAATGATATAAGCTTTGTCTATGTTAAAACTCAAATCAATGAGATTAAGAGATTTGGGTGTTGTGTGCATATGGATTACACTGGCAAATATTAGCCATTTGGCACAAAAGGAATCTTCATGACTCTCTCTATGTGCTCACTCGCCAAAAGTGCTTCATGTTGCGACTCGTGGCTGATATTTTATATCGTTGTCTGTTACTAACCAGAAGAAGCTGTCAACTATATGTAATCAAAACCAATGTTTTTTTTTTTTTATCATTTGAAAATTCCTACTAATATATAATATATTAAAGCAAGTTAACTAGTAAGTGCTTTTGTAGTTTTATTTTTGTAAAGTGATTTAACCTATCTTTAGTTTTCCATGGATCCAAATAAATAAGGAATGTTGAATACTTTCCAAACTTGTTTAAATTGTCAAGTATTTTTCTTGCCTGTACAAAGCCAGGATCTCGTCAATGGTTGTCGCAACGTTTTTAAGTTTACTGTTGAAACTTTTCCGTTGGTGTTTAATATTTTGTCGTTTTGTTAAGGATTATTCACAGCTTGTTTTAGACCCGGGACAATTTATAAGGCTTGTCGTGCCTATAGTGACCACTTGTCAATTACTTAGGATCTAACTGTGACTTTTAGATGTTTCGGTAGCTTGTCTTGTTTCAATGCTGTCGCATCAACGTTTAACTAAAATTTCCTTTTATTCACAAGCCATAAGATTTGTATTCCTGGTGTTTTCGTAACTTCTGTAAGGTCAGGTAAGGTAATACAATAAGTGAAGTATTCATTTATCAGATATGCTAAAACATACACATTTTGTGCTTCATACTAAATATTAAATAAAAATTTCTGAAATTGTCTTGATTCTATAATCGTTATGTTTGGTAAAAAAAAAAAAAAACGTAGACGTGTGGTTTATTTCAAACTTTGCAATTTTAATGTATAATAAAATCTTTATATGTATTTAGCCCGTCACGGGTCCTTTACTGGAAATATATCTGTATCTTTCTTTATATTATCTAACCCGATTAGTTCAGTTCCTTTGCGTAGTCGATCTCTCCTACTCGCGAGCCATCGTAGAGCAGCGGGATATAACAACTGAATTATTCGGGTTATATATTTTACTGGAGAAAAAAGTTAAGGATAAACGATTAATACTTTCTATTATATTTCATCCTCAACTTATATTTTATCTTTCTAAAATGTGCACCTTTAAATGAGACAAAGGAACTTTTTTTTAATCAAATTTGATTGTCATGTTAAATGCCGCGCTTGAAAAAAGCTAATGGAGTCCATCTGGTTTCATTTTCTGCTAAACTGCAGATTTTTAATTTTAACACGAAAATGTAGCTTCCATGAAGTCTTCTCTATCGTTACTTCGATGTTCATAAATTGTAAATATTAAATTTCAAATACAGTGGTGAAGTTAAGTACCATATACCCTGTTAAATTTTAAAAACCGAAGAAACAGTGGAAATTTTGGTATGGACAGTATATTTGTAATTAATTCCACGTCTAAACAAAACTGACATATCTACCGAGTTAGTCTTTCTTGCTTCATTACTCTAAAACAATAAAAAAAATACTCATCAGTTCATTTCCAAGTTTTCAGTAGTACTTAAAATGATATGTAAATGTGAAAGTTATATTTGTTTAGGTATTGGCGATAGGGAAGGCAATTGAATGCTTGTTTTTGTAATTTTCTACGGTTGTGAAAGCGTTGATCGTGTACACATTTTTAATATGAAGCGCCTCTTCCGCGCTTATTATAAAATGTGCTTCGGTCAACGCTTTTCAACCCTATAAAATTACAAAAAAAACATTCAATACTTATAATTACGTTTGTATGCTACAACCAGGAATTCACGATTATAGCAAAGTTCTCGTTTGTTTTCCTATGCATTGTTGTCGAGAAGCACGTGCTGACGGAATTTTGAATTTTAATGAGAAATACAATTTGATATTGGAATGCCCAGCGATTGCTTTCGACCAATCAAAAGTACGGATTCTTTTGAAACATACATGTAATGTAATTATTTTAGCATCAACGATTCGTCAAATTATTTACAACCAACAAGGTTTAAAGTGAAGGAAAGGTAACTCAATATAAATTTCAAGTACTTAGTAGTATTCAATCCTTATGTAAAAATACGCGGAAAATGTTACATAGATTTGTAACAATCTTCATTTTGAAGGAAGGGGTACGGCGACACTTCCCTTTAATTGTGTCATGCCCAATATCTGAAAATTGTTAAAACAAAATAATCCTTGAATATCACAGAGTCTTAATTACACGATAAAGGCAGTATTGTGATCTCCTCATAGATATAGGAAGATGTGGTGTGAGTGCCAATGAGACAACTCTCCATCCAAATAACAATTTATAAAAGTAAACCATTATAGGTCAATGTACGGCCTTCAAGACCATTTTGGTTATTTGTTGTATTTATATTTATTCTGCATTTCCTTACAGTATTTTCATATTACACAGTTTCCAAATGCAGTTATGTCTTAATACCTTCATAGAAAGGGCAACTCAAGATTGCAGTAACTTAGATCTTCCTCCGAGAACTGAATTCATAAAAACGAGACGAAGTTACCAAGGAATATTTAAAAACTCATTGGCAGAAGAGAAACTGACAATGCCATAGAAAAAAAAAAAATAATAAAAACGACGAAAGACAAACAAGTCCACAAAACAATACATAGAAAAATAGACTGGGCATTACGAACCCCACCTAAACAGGGACTGATCTCAGGTGCTTCTGAAGAGTAAGTAGATCATGCTCCAATAGTGGCAACCGTCATGTTGCTCAAGGTAAGTACACATTTGGTAATTAGTCAAATTTAGTGATGCCACAATGGTGAAAATTGTATGGGATTGTAGTTACGACAATTGGAACATATCCGTGGTCATCTGTGACACAGATATTCTATAACGGTCAACCAACTAGTGACGACGTCCTTTAGAAGAGACATTTATTGTCGAAATGTGCATCTGGTGCAGAAAAATTGGTACCGTTAATGTTATTAAACTTTCGAAGGATTTACTTCAACTTTACCACTTGAAACCTTTTGTTAAATAGCTTCCTTGTAAGTAGCAACCCTCTTTCAATGAAATCATGATAGGAAGCCAAGCTCTGGAGTAGTGTGTAAACTGGGAGATTTATACTCCATATGCAGACACTGCTGAAATGTTGCTACATAGAAATGGAAAGTTCACAAATAGGAAGCTGGAATCACCCTTTTGTAGACTAGCTAGCAACCACTAAAGATCATTACGAGAATCAACAGCCCAGAGCAACAATAGGCGGCATGTTGAAAAAGCACTAATTTGCATTTGGTGACAACGTTAACGTTCAACTAAAAATAAAATTCTTGCTACTAATACGAAATGAAATATATCGTCTTTTAATATTTAATAACCAAACATGTCAACATTTGAGTTAAAAGGGTACAGTGTAATATCAGTGACGTATGCAGTCGAATGAAAAAAGGTTAGCTTGTTTGCTCAAAGCTAGTGCTTTTAAGCAGTTAGTTATATAGTTCGACTTTGATAAATCGGCGATTTAATTATTAGAAGAAAAAAAAATCGAACTGGTAATCGGAGATAAAAATTCCATGTTAATAAAGCAGTTACACGACAATGATTACTTTCTGTGTACTATTTATTTCAATATAACTTAAAGAACATTTTTTTTATACCATTCTTGAAAATACTTTTCCCCATTTCAATTCTCAATTTTATAGATGTATTATGTATTTAGAAGAGCGCCCCCTGGAGATCTCCGCTCACCGACAAAATCGGAAAAGAGACAAATTAATAATAAAAAAGTATTTGAATGTCTGCTTTACTTTCCGAAGTCCAAACTGAGATTTTTAAACATGTAGCAATTATTGTAAATAAAATATTCAAATGTACTAAATATACCTTTAACACATACGGGATTTGCAATGGCCCAAGATAAGGAGGAACAGAAATAAACAAATAAAATAAAAAATATTTTAATTGAACTGAGTAAAAAAGATGCTTCGTGCGGTAGAATAACTATATACTGGCTTTCTATACACTTTAATATCCCGTACATCTCTAAACCCATTTTTTTCTATACAGGAATAGAAAACATCTGGAAGTACACGATGTAAGAATCATTTTTGTAATGTGAATAAGTAATTTTAAATGGAAGTTTTATTCGGCATGTAATGATACTAATTTTATTAATATAGTCTACGTCATTTGGTATCTAGTGGAAAATTGTCTCATACCACAACTTTTTATTTTGATATTGACATTTTCGTTGTCTTCGAGCCATGTTCGGTCCTTTTCTTTGCTGTAGGGAATTGCCGAGGAGTACCGAAAAAGTGTGAGGTCGACTTGAAAACAATACGTGAAGTTGCCCCAAACACCTGCAGTGCGTAAAAGGTTCAGGATCATATTAGGCCGTTAATTGTTTTGTTGAATTGTTTCACATTTTTCATGTCGGAGCCATTTAAAACCGACTATACGGTATGAGTTTTTTCATTGTTGAAGACCGTACGGTGGACTATAATTGATTACTACCACTTCATTTAAACTCTGGTGGATTATGGTCTCATTGGCAACATACCACATCTCATGTTTATATGAAAAAAAATGTAAAGTTGTGTTAATAATGGTGGTTGTTTTTCTATTTTACATTTATATGGAGAATAGCTTGTACACGGCTTTATGGTTGTTTTGCTATGAGGGTTTGCCGATCCATTTCTGATGGGACCGGCCGGGACACCCTCGTTCTGACGATGTCCGGCCCGTGCTGCACGGAAGATAATGACGTCAGACTTAACGGGAGTTGAGTTGGAATATGTCCGTAACCTTGTTGATAGATAAATTCACTTTCTTTAGGGGAGATATTGTTCTAACCGTATACTATATGAACATCACTTGTAAATTTGATTGCTAATTTAATAATTTTATTCACGTAGAATAAAATATACGAGCTTGAAACGCATTTCTTATTAATCCGCATATTCCATGAACTCGGGGAAAATCCATTCCCGTTACATTGTGGGCTCGTCCGGGATGTGAGGAATATAGGGCCAACAAATTTGCTTCCCGTACTAAATATCTAAGACATTGGGAGGAAAAACACATGAAAGTATGTGTGACATATACTTGTAGTATGACCGGTTGTCAGGCCACTTGTAAGAGAAGACATGACATAAACCCTTACCTCAGCAGAATCTACGGGGTTTATGAGGAACTCCCATTAAAGACATCAGTTACTAAAATTATAGTCTCTGGAACTTCTGCGTGTGTTCTGTCAACTTCATCCACAGCTCCGGTTTCACCGACTATGTCAGCTTGACTTCTTCGTCTTTGCCTTCTTGTCCTGTTTCGGCACTTACACCATCTTCTTTGGCCAACCCTTCAGGTGATGCTAACGGGCTGAGTTTACTGTATTTGTACCTAAGAATCGTCCTTCTAGAAAACCTGTAAGCTCCAAATACTCTGGAAGAACATCGTCATAGTCCTCATTCCCAGACATCTGTATTGTCGGCTAGGAGTATAGATACCTCTTTTGGGTGTTTTGCTGTTACATGCCAATTGTTAAGTTCGCAGACCACATGCAGAGATTTACCGCAGATTGTTTTACCTTCCATTTCGAAGGGAAAAAATGAGCTGGAGGAATATTTGGCATATCTCTGTAATGCTATTGATTGTGTTGGTAGGACACGAAAGGTCGCAAAGGACAGACTGGAAACATAAAAGAAGGAAGGGACCCGCCTCGAACGGGAACGCCAGAAGAGGATAGTAGTTGGAACAGAAAACAGAAGACTGAATACACACCTCACAGAGATGAAAATCAGGGATCTTCTTTTCCGTGAAAAGGAACCATACATGTTTTAAAACTCTTGGACATTTGTTGCAAGGGTTCCGAACGGACGTGGCTGCGTACTTGATACATCCCGCATCAATTGTATTGATAATAATGTGTAACTTGAAACTGAATTTATAAGAAATTTGAATATTAAAATGAATTGTCCAAATGTTATTGAATTTTTCTTTAACTGGGTAATTAATGATCATTGATTTGGGGTACAAAGAGAATTGACAGTTGAGCTTTATTGAATTTGCTTTCGTCAATTAAGTGTACAAAGAAAAAAGTTTTCAAAATTGATAAGTTGTTTAAAGACAAAAGGAAAGGTATGCTTTTTGGCTCATTTGTTGACTTTCTATATTAAATATTTTGTATATATGTTATATTATGATGATATGTTTCATCTATAATTGTTTCTTTATATAGATATGGTTCCCACATGGGGGACTGTAATGGGTTTTCTCCCGTTCTGGCGATGTCGCGGCCGGCCCGGTGGCATTTGGCTTACCGGAATTGAGTTGGAAGAAGACGGGAACTACTGTCCGTAACGTTGATAGATAAATAAACTTTCTTTCGATGAGATATTGTTCCAGCCGTATACTATATAAACATCACTTGTAAATTTGATTGCTACCATTTATTAATGTTATTTCATTCACGTATAATAAAATATACGAGCTTGAAACGCATTTCTTATTTATCCACATATTCCGTGAACTCGGTAATTTCAATCACGTTACAGTTGCAACAAGTCTGTCAATATCGTTCATTTGAACCACATCCGGCCCAGAACTAGAACCTGGACATTTATTCAAGGATACATGGTCTATAGTGAAGATCGTAGGTTACTGAGAACAATAGTGTCCGAGTTCCAAATTATGTCTCTTATGGAGAAGTCTGGCCCTTTAACTAACAACGACTGTTTATGAGTTCATCTCACATCAAGGTTGAAAATTGTTTTTGTCAGGATGTATTGGATAGATATTTTGAAGATGAACGAATTGAAGCAACTTTTTATAATGGTATAAAGTGATGGAAACAACAGATGGACATATATCTGTCTATTAAATCTTCCATCCGACTTTTCAATCTGTCTGATGCTCCACAGTACATCAAACAACATAACAACAAAGAACCAGAAGCCAATATCAATAGACAGAATATTCAACATGGGAAAATATGTCTTCACAAACCGATAACATATACAGACTTACTGGTGTAGTAATTCACCATGGAACCAGTCCGCGAGACGGGCATTATACTTTTGTAAAGTCAAATGGTGGTAATGACATACAAAAAAAAAGATTGTTCTTTTATAATATATGATGGTGCTAATCTCTTAAAGGATTCATACCTTCTTCAATATGAACACATTTCTGATGATTAAGCTATTTTCACCCCACCTACTAGATGTTGTAATGTCCATAATAGAGTGTAAAGGCTTGAACAAATTACATGACCCTATTCAATTTTCTACTGGTCTCAGCGTTATAAAAAATAATCTTCTTGACCTGATGTAACAATGACAATCACAGATCAGTTACAGAGACACTCTTGGAAGGCATACAAAATACTCCAAGAAGCTATTGAGCAGGTGGATGCTACATGCATTTAAGATATTGCAAAATCAGTTTTTTATTACTTTTCCAGTATCTGTCCTGCTGCACTTTATGAAAGTTGTTGAATTACCAGCATTAGAAATTACCATTGCAATACATGTGACAACAAAGAAACAGGCTGTCAGCAGTGCTTGAATGTTATTCCTAGTAAATTTGACATCTCATAAGCAAAAGATCTGCAGTGAGAGTGGAGAAAGAGTCTTTGATTGAGGAAGATTACGTAATAAACCGAGCGAGTACAATAAATATGAGGGACTGCCTCGAAATAGTGAAACCTGAGCAGTTGGAAATAATAGAGTTGTCGTTTAACCCCAGGACAATCATCTCTAACTCTGGACAATTCTATTTAGATATATTTTGGAAGACGTGCAAATACTTCTGATAGAAAGATATGGAGCAATTAGTAAATTAAACGCAAGTCGGGTGTACGAGGCTATTGGAAATACTAGCTAATGCCTGATTTTCATTCAAAAGAACACGCAGAAGTCGGGAAATAAAACAGCAGCCAGAACTTTTGCTTTCTGAAGATGAAAGAAACCTTATCCAAATAATTTTGTAGCGCCGGTTTGCGTTGGGTCCATCCAATTCAGCAGAGAGGATTTCAAAAGATTTTACAATGAGAATATCGATGCTTTTTTGAACCTTTGGTGGCAACATTTGGGAAACAACATGTTCATACCTGCCGTTTGGTTTGACTCCAAGTTTTCATCTACTTTTGTGAAGAAACCAGATACTTATTATGAATTATGATGCAGGAAGACAAAAGATTGATGGTAAACAACGTTACCCCTTTACAAATCAGACAGTATATCTTTAAAGAAGTCATACACATTTACACGAGGGTATCATCAGCATGATTTAACAAACTTTTCTAAAATTGTCCGTTTATAAATTTTGAAATTATTAAGAAACTAAGGTTTCAACTCCCTCAGGCAAAGTTGACTTTAGATGAATTTGGCTATCAATTTTAGTATTTTTGTCATATAGCTCTTCAACGGTTTCGGTACTTATACATCCTCGGATTTCAAATGTTTGGCTTTGAGCGTTCCTGATGAAGATAAATCCAGAAAAGCGCTTCGGACGCATTGAAATTATTAAACGTGTTGTTTCCAATTTTTTACAAAAAATCAATCAGACTGCGACTTTTCATTTGGCTTAAATAAGTTATCTTTACTGAGGATGTGGATAGGCAGGATTTAATAGGATTCCCCCATTAAAATTACCTTACAAGCAATAAATTTTCACTGATGTAGAGGTACGGAATACCAAACTTCAGCAAAATTCCATGTTCGCAAACTGGTATGAAGAATGTGTTTTAGCGAAAGAGGTTATTGCAGACGCACTTGGACGGTTTCATAACATATCAACTATTGAAATGAGAGAAATCTGCTCAACTAGAGACATAATCAAATGCTTCAGAGAGGCGAGAAAGAAGGTGAAGATGAAATAATGAGAAGATCGATAAACAAATTGTAACTTAATGCATTTCCTTTGTTTTTCCATATTAGGGGACAGTAAGCAATTTATGTGAATATCATACTTAAACGACTTTGTACAGTATGATTTACTGATGATGGTGGTGCTGATAATGATGTTGATGAATATATTTATAGTGATTAAGATTATAATACAATGTTGACTGCTGTACCCCTATTTTTGACATTTTTACCTATTATGTCTGTTTGTTTTGTTCACACATTGTTGTCAATATAATGGAATGTTATGCGACTGTCATACAACATTTTCTACATAAGAAATGTCTGTACCAAGTCAGGAATATGACAATTGTTTTCTTTCGTTTGATGTTAGAGATTTTGATTTTGCCAATTGTTAAGGGACTTTCCGTTTTGAATTTTCCTTGGAGTTCGGTATTTTTTGTTGTTTTACTTTTTATAATGATGATGTTGCTGCTACTAGTGGTGATTATTAGTATTACAGTGATGAATATTGATTATGACATTGATGTTATATTTTTTATATTGTTAATTGTGACTATTTTCAGGCTGATGAATTTGGAAATGGTGTTGCAATGATAATCATTTTGATGATTTCTTTTCGATTGTAATACAAATTGAACGGCGGAGTTGATGACATTGATGTTGTGAATAAAGAAATAGAAGTGACGATAACTATGCTGTTGTTGGCGATAATAGTCAAGATGATAATGGTGATGATCATAAATGAGGTTTAACTGAAAGTTATGAAACAGAAATAGAGGTTGAGGTAGTTTGTAATACAATAGCTAGAAATGCATCTTTTGACAAGTTTGTGACTATTGAAGTACACACAGAAGAAAAACAAATGCACTCAGGTGATAATTACTGACCAATGATTAGATTACGAGAACTGAAGATCTCGAACTCCATTTGATATTAAGATTTCAGATCATCAGCATTATGTAAAAAATAGAGACGATCCTTTGCCAGGCACGAGTGAATGTGTAGTAAGTACAGAAAAAAAAAATCAAACAAGAATATATTAGAGAAGTGTGCTGAATTAAGGCGAGAAAGAAAGAACTAGCTGAAACAAGGTGTTGTAAATGTGAACTTGTGGTCCCCAATTAATGATTTAATATCAGTTTTATGTTTTGAGAGTGTAAAATGTGATGATATGTATTTATAGTTTCTGTGACAGAAAGCGTACGTTACACTTTTAGTTATTAACTATATTATCAGTGCCAAAAATGGCGCAATTTCGTCATGTACTGTTCAAAGCGCAGCCATTTGGTAAATATTCTAAGTAAGGATCCAAAATTACACAAGAAGCATAAGCTAAAGTTAATATATGCTTTATCTTAATAGATTTACCTATTTTCTTACGAAGAAAGGATCATTTTGAGTCGAGGACTACCATGTTTTTGTCAGCGTTTGACGTTTCATTTCTGTTCCGACTTAGAATATTTACTTCCGGTATTTTCAAAATAAATACCAGTGCAAAGGGCAAATTCCTCAGTCTTTGCTGTTTACATTTTGGCAAGTGCAAAGACCCCGGGTGGTTCCCTTAGAGGTAAGAAGCAGCTATCTTTAAAAAGGGGGGAAGGAATATAAATATTACACAGAAGGAAGATATAGAATCAGGTAATTTGATAGACCTAGGTACGGAAGACATAGACAATATGTCAATCTCAAGTCCATCCAGTCCAATGGTTAGTCCTATACACACGCCCCTACACCATAACAATACCAGTATGTATCAGGAAAATATTGAATCAAGTACAAGCTTGCCAGGTACCGATATTACGGCGATTCTAATGGACATTCAAACACAATTGAAAAATCAAAATGATAATTTTTCTGAGTTGAGCAAGCAAGTTAAACTAAATCAGGAAAATATAGCGCAACTGGTAAGGGGTAACCATGTGGCTGAAAATAACGCCAATATGCATGACTTCAGTCAAAATAGCTGTATAGACTTTAATAGAACATCCAGCAGCTAATACAAGTACTAATAACCCTTATACATCATGTCCAGTTAGCACAAATCCTATAAAGGTAAGTAGTCATGTTCAGCAACTGCAAAATGAAGAACCAAAACCTAGAAGCCCATTCTTTAATGGTAAGGGAGATTTCAAGGCCTTCTGGACACAGTTTAGGCTATTGAGTAGTAGATTCAAATGGTCCAGCGACAGACAAGTGGAGGAGCTCATTTTAAATAGTCTTAGAGATGACGCCTTGGTATTCGTAAATGAGCTTCCTGCTTCCTTGCACAGAGACATACAACAAATACAAGATGCCATGTCTCAGAGATTTGGGGATCACATTTTACCAGAGACGTATAGGACCAATTTGCAGTTTATCAAACAGGGTCAGAAAGAAAGCATACAAGAATATGCAACTCGTGTGGAGAGACTAGTTGGTAAGGCATACCCTGAAGTAAATGATTTAAGTTTGCTGGACCGTTTCAAAACGGAACACTTTATTAAAGGTCTGCCAGACCAATCAGTAGCGTATGAGGTTCTCATACAAAAGCCAGTATCCTTGCAAGAGGCAATTAATCAAGTTTCATGGCTCGAATGTTGCAGGAAGAATGTTGGGAAAAAATACGAAGTAAGACAGGTAAACGCGGGTGATGACGTGGCAGGCCAGGAAGTAACTGAAACCTTGCAGGTATGCAGGACGCAAGATCAGTATGTTACTCATTCTGAGTTAAAATCTGGATTAGATGAGTTGCGAAAAGAACACCAGGTTGCAATTCAAGAGGTAAAACAAGGTCAACAGGAAATATTAAATGTCCTAAAATATGAGAAAAAAGGAAATAATAATTTTAACCGAGACTCTGGGGGGTATTATAATAAAAGAATTGGCAAAAATTCACCAAATGATAACTCATTTACTTGCTATTCCTGTAATCAAGAGGGACACATACAAACAAACTGTCCATTTAGAGCAAATGGGGATAGAAAGTGGAACAATAGAGATCAGTCACAATTGGCTATGCAAAATCAGACGAATTCATTAAACTCCAGTGGGCTGGGTCTGTTGGCCAAGTCTCAGTCCAAGTAAGTGAGTGTGACAGGAGTTTAGAGATTAAAGGGGATAAAAGTAAAGAAGATAAACAAGAATATAAAGAAATTCAAAATTTAGAGACCCAAAGTACCCACACCTTGCCTAGTAATGATGGTTATATTAAGAAATCAGACACAATTGACATAGAGCATTTTGATGGCTCAGAAGAGGACACAGAGTTTGAGGTAGTTATTGATAGAGTTAGTGCAGTTACGATAAAGGCTCCATTGTCTATAGGAGGCCAGCCAGTAAAAGCTGTTATAGATACAGGGGCAGAGGTAACTGTAATCAATGAGTCCTTACTGGATAGGTTTTCTGAAGAGACAAGACCTACACTAAAAAGGCGAAAAGGAGTTTAGTTGTTGCCGAAGCAGGGAAGAAAATGAAAACACAAGGAGTTGCTGTAGTAGATATAGTAATTGGAGACTTGTCATTTCCCTCGGAGGTTTACGTTGCTCCAATAAGAGATGATGTTTTATTAGGGTGTGATATCATAGACGAATTTGATATCACCATCAATACGAGACGGGGTATAGAGGTGGGGGGTACATGGGTTGATTGTGAAGTTATGCGCAGGTCTGATAATATCTCAAGAATTTTTGTAAGCGAGTCCATAACAATTCCAGCAAACAGTGAGGTTATACTGGAGGGTAAAGGTCACCAATCTGAATTGATTGACACTAGATACAGTGTGGAGCCATGTAATGAAAAGACTAGTAACATTTTAATTGCCCGGTGTCTTGTGGATCCCTTTAATGATAAAATTCCTGTAAGGGTGGCAAATTTGGAGAATTTTCCCGTAAAATTGAAGTAGAATGTTTTTTTGGGGGAAATGCATCCTGTTATTGACTTTGAGCAAGTGGTTGAGCTTGATAAGGAAGCTTAGTTATGTAATAATAGAAATTCCCGGTTGATAAATAGAGTTTGTTCGTCTGACATATGCAATCTGAGAGATGAAAAAGGGGACTTTTCTTACCCTAGAATACCTTATCAATGGAAGAGTCCGGCTCCAAAAATCCAACAAGTCTATACAGGTGATGATATTAAGGGGGCTGATAGCCTGGAGAATAAGGCCAAAATTCCCAAGCTACCAGACCACCTTAATGATCTATATGAGAAGAGTTGTGAGAATGTTAAAGATGAGGTTTTATAAAAATCAACAAGCTTTTGCTAAAACAAGCTTGATCTGGGCACATGCTCAATCGTGAAACATCGCATTAATACGGGAAATGCAATCCAAGTTCGACAACCGCTTAGGAGAACTCCAAAGGCTTTTGAGGGGGAGGAAGAGAAATACCTTAAGGACCAACTTGAGGCAGGTGTAATAACTCCTTCTAAGTCCAGTTGGGCTAGCCCAATGGTGTTAGTCCGGAAGAAAGACAAAACAGTACGCTGGTGCATAGATTTTAGACGAGTCAATGACGTAAGTGTCAAAGATGCATACCCGTTGCCCCGCATTGATATGTGTCTTGACTGTTTGGCGTCGGCGTCAATATTTTCTGTCATGGACCTACAAAGTGGTTATTGGCAAGTTGAAATTGAGGAGGCTGATAGAGAAAAAACTGCATTTACAACTAAATATGGATTATTTGAATATGTTAAAATGCCCTTTGGGTTATGTAACGCCCTAGTACTTTTCAACGATGCGTAGAGTTGATATTTAGAGGTCTCCAATGGAAAAGCCTTCTTTTTTATATTGATGATATTATCATCTACTCGTCAGATATGGTAAACCATATAAAAAAGCTAGATGAAGTTTTGGGTAGACTGTCAAAAGCAGGGTTAAAATTAAAACCATCAAAGTGTGATCTCTTTAAAAAAGAGGTTTTATACCTAGGACATATAGTTTGCGATCAGGGAATAAAACCAAACCCGGCCCTGATAGATTCCGTAAAAAATTGGAAAGTACCAAGTTCAGTTAAACAAGTCCAACAATTTTTAGGGCTCTGTAACTACTACCGACAATTTGTATACAAATTTAGTGAGAAAGCAGCCCCAATCAGCAAGCTCACCAGGAAAGAGGTAAAGTTTAAATGGGACTCAGACTGTCAGTCTTCTTTTGATACACTGAGGTCAGCATTATGTACTGCGCCAATACTGGCTTACCCCCACGACACGAGTACTTATATACTGGACACTGATGCTTCCAATGTCGGTGTTGGGGCTGTCCTTTCGCAAATTCAGAATGGTGTAGAAAAAGTAATTACATACGGGTCGAAGAAACTAGATCAACACCAACAAAGATACTCTGTCACACGTAGGGAGCTTTTAGCTGGTATCACCTTTATAAATCAGTATAGGCATTATCTATTGGGGGCTAGATTTGTCCTAAGAACAGACCATGGCTCTTTGCAATGGTTATTCAATTTCAAGGATCCACAAGGTCAAGTAGCTCGTTGGCTAGAGGTTTTATCCCAATATAACTTTGAAATCCAACATAGGGCAGGTAAAAAACACCAGAACGCAGATGCTCTTTCTAGGAAAAACGTTGAAGATGACAGATGTAGCCACTTAAGGGAAGGTAAAACTGACGCAACTTGTCAAGAATGCCTAGAAACAGGGCACGACTGGGATAATTTTAGGACAGAGTTAGACGATATAGGTAACCTTAGTAAAGGTAAGGTAAGTACTCATGGGCTTTTTGACTCAATACGTACAGTTACAAGGAGTCAGACCAAAGATACTCCCTCCTCAAAGGTAAATGTGTCAAACTGGTTCACTGGGTACACCTCTAAAGAAATTGAAGCAGCTCTACAAAGAGAGGATACAGATTTAGGTAGGCTCCATGAATGGAAAGACACCGGTCCCTGCCCTACTCGGGATCAAGTTGTACAATATAGCCCAGCTATACGTAAATACTGGTTAAGTTCAGTGGGGTCTTTGGTATACAAAAGCAATACATTTTATAGAAAGTTAGATGCCCCATGGTCAGGTCCATATGTGGTGATGGAAATACTAAGCCCTGTTGTATACAAAATTCGGAACCAGAAGAAAACAGAAATTATACATCATGATCGATTAAAACCATACTCTACACAACAACCTCCAAGTTGGGTACACAAAATCCAGAGCTCCATTAAGCCAAAAGTAATATAAAGCTTATTCCTCTCATTAAAAATAAAATCATGTTTGCCTGTAATGGGAATCTGTGTTCTTTTAAAACTTCTTCAAAGAAAATAATTAAATGGCATGTTATTAGACATCATACGCCACTAGAATCTGTTCCGTTCCACTGCACCCTCTGTCAGTATAGAGCCAAAAACTACATTCAACTCATCAAGCATTTCGATCAACAAAAACATAAATTGATGAATTTACAGCAGAACCTAAGTCAGCAACAATGTATTGGAACCAGTAAACCTTACGATGTGACCTTCACCCATGATAAAGGAGGAGACGTTCAAATATTGCAGGCAGAGTCGATACCGAGACAAGAAATGGTTGTACAAACTGAGGAATCAGTTTCTTTGTCAGATGTGGTTGCCATGGAAAACCCAACCAATATTACAGAGGAAGATATTTTACAAAAAGCCGTAAAATATGCAGAAATTCAGGAAGAAGAAGACTTTATTCCAGATTACGACGACTACTCATCAGATGATATTCCAGTAATTAATAAACCAAAAGACAACTGTCAAACAGATGAAGATCTTCCGCAGCGTGTAAGCCTGTTGGAAGAGCAGTTAAAAATAGAAAGGGAGACACATAAAATTGAAACTAACAAATTGGCAGATTTCATTAAGAGGTTTCAAACCAGACTTGACCAAAAAGAAGTCTTAATTCAATGATCGTAACAATAGACGAGTATGAAAATTTACCGAAATATGACACACGCAGTTCGCATGCTTTAGATGGTTTCGAAGAGCTTTGGAATAATCCAGACGAGGAAACAGTAAGATTACAAGAGATATTCCAGGATACAAACAATAATACAACTAAAAGACCAATGAATAAAAGTCCCAGTCCAACTAAGAAGAAACTAAAAAGTGTAGTTATACGGCCGAAGTCAAGTGTGGAAGTATGGAAAGAATTTGCACACAAAGTTAATAAATCCTATAAGAAGGACTTGTTACCCAGAAAAGGATACCGTTTTTAAATGATTTTAATATTTATAATTACTTATGGTAACACATGATATAAATATGTTCTGATTTTTCTTTGTATTTTTATGAGTACATTTCTATATATGATGAAAGGGAGGAGTGCACATGAACTGAAAATTTAAATGTTTTGAGTGCACATGAACTGAAAATTTAAATATTTTTTTTATATTCAATGTAAGGAAATCATTTTTAACACTCGTAAACAGGCGCATTAGTTTGTTTATACATGCAATTCTTTAAACGGGCGCATTAGTTCGTTGTTATCAACTAAAATAAACTTCAATATTTCGAGGACGAAATAAATTCTTAGGGAGGGGCAGTGTTGTAAATGTGCACTTGTGGTCCCCAATTAATGATTTAATATCAGTTTTATGTTTTGAGAGTGTAAAATGTGATGATATGTATTTATAGTTTCTGTGACTTTTTAATGCACAGAAAGCGTACGTTACACTTTTAGTTATTAACTATATTATCAGTGCCAAAAATGGCGCAATTTCGTCATGTACTGTTCAAAGCGCAGCCATTTGGTAAATATTCTAAGTAAGGATCCAAAATTACACAAGAAGCATAAGCTAAAGTTAATATATGCTTTATCTTAATAGATTTACCTATTTTCTTACGAAGAAAGGATCATTTTGAGTCGAGGACTACCATGTTTTTGTAGGCGTTTGACGTTTCATTTCTGTTCCGGCTTAGAATATTTACTTCCGGTATTTTCAAAATAAATACCAGTGCAAAGGGCAAATTCCTCAGTCTTTGCTGTTTACATTTTGGCAAGTGCAAAGACCCCGGTGGTTCCCTTAGAGGATAAGAAGCAGCGCAGATAGCTGTATGCCTCGCATGGTCTAAATTATTTACTATACACATATCGTTTGGCAATTCCTTATCCTAGTTCCAAAAACACATGCGAAATATTATTATTGAGATCAGCTCCGCCTATTTATGCAAATTTACATGACAAATTATTTATAGACAAGTATCTTGAGAATACGTTGGAAATTACATGTTAAATATATTACGATAGTTTATTCTGTACATTGTTGCATTGTACCGTAATAAATATATTATTTTACTACGAATTATTCATTTACGCTACCAATAATACCGTTGAGAACATAGGCCTGATGAAAGACAGACAACACTGTAGTTAATCAATTCAAAGAGTTTCCGTCGTATATATTTGCTTATAACTATATATAAACATAGCAAAAAGCAGAAATTACAACACAAGGGTAAGGCATGAGGCAAAAGATGCAAAAATAAAGCGTTTGATCAGATGTAGGAAAAATTAATTAGATTAAGATTAATTTCAAGACAAGCCTAAAACACTGGACAAGAGTTTAATCGTACACAGCAATTTTCTTTAATAGAGTTGAACACAGAAATAACCATATTTCTGGTGAAAACAAATTCAAAATACCATATTTTGATGGGAGTAAATTTTGAGGGGTTCTGGACTGTTTTTGAGCTTAGTGCTAAAATGTGCCAGTGGAACAATTAAGCAAGAATTGAGAATTTATGGATGGTGTTCCCTTAAAGATGATGCTTTGGATTTCGCATTTAAATTGTCCCCGGAGGTGCAAGATAATTTTAGAAATGATTTGCAAAGACGATATGGAGATAATCGTTTACCTGAACAGTACCGATAAGATTTGGCAAATATTTAAAAACACTTTAAAGAGACCTTGCCCGACTAATTTCTGAAAACGGGATTAGTCCTGAAGTGTTGAGTACCAAAACTGATAGTATTGGAACTGAGTCCAAGATTACCACATTTTCTTTCTGAACTCTATCAGAAAAGTTGTGAGAAAAATAGTAGCCAAGACCAAAAATTGAAATGAGCAAAAGTTTTATAGAAGAATTAGGGTGCTTTTGCAAAAGACAAACTAGACTTAGGATCTTGTTCCAGTATACAACACCAAATAGATACTGAAGGGACAGCACCTACTAGACAACCCTTGAGACGTACATCTTAAATTTTGAAGAGTAGGAGGCGTATTTAAAAGACCAATCCAATTGGAGAGGGGTCATTAAACCTCCATCAGCATTGAGGTCAAATATATGTTTGGTTCGTAAGAAAGACGGCTCGGTTAGATAATGAATTGGTTACAGGAGTCTCATTTGGTCTGCTATCAATGAAGCCTTCCCTATACCTATGTGCCTAGATTTTCTAGCCTGCATGGACCTTCAGTCGGGTTATTGGAAATGGCCACAGAAGATCGCCATAAAACTGAATTCGTTATGAAATATGGTCTTTTTAAATAAATTTAAATGCCATTCGGACTCTGTAATGCTCCGTCAACTTTCCAAAGATTTATGGAGTTCATTTTTTGTGGAAATCAGTAGAAAAACCTCTTGATTTATTTGGATGATATTATCCTTTAAAGTTCGAATATAAGAAACCATTTTAATACTAGGTAGATTACAAAAGATGGTTTGAAATTGAAACCTTCTTAGTGTGAAATTATTAAAGATCAAGTCCTTTATTTATGCCACACGGTTAGCAAAAATGCCATTAGTCCCAAGTCCAAATATTGTTGAATGTGAGAAAATGGCAGGTTCCAAAATCAGTCAAGGAGACTTGAGGCTCTTTTACAACACATACCAGGGATTAAACACCAAAATGCTGACTCGTTTTCACGACGAGAATATGATCTCCCTGTAACCATATAAAACAGGTAGTAAGAGATCCTGATTGTATTTTTTTTCAAATCTATAGCTGCTGATTAGGCAGAATTCAAAGATGATGTAGATAATGTCACTAATTTAAGTGATAATCCGTTTTTCCCTTAAAGTTCTGCAGTCACAAGAAGTCAAAATTCCAAGTTAGATGGTTCAAATTAGTCTGCTTGTTACACTACAAAAGAATTAGAAATTTCTAATGAGAGGACAACGAATTAGGGCATATCCATAAATGGCAAGATAATAATTGTTAACCAGACAGAGATGAAATTGCTTGATATAGTCCATCAAATATTGGCTAAATTATGATCTCTAGATTAAAAAAAAACAAAAGTTCATAAACGATAACAACCATCTGGCAAAATTTACCAATTATAAGTTCATAAAGTCTTGAGAAAGTAAATAATACTATTTATTCTGCACATTTTTGTGTAAATTAAACCAAAGGGGAAAAAAACCTGTTTCCAGTGGTACAAGATGGGGGAGGATATTCAATAACGTATAATCACTTGTTCTGTTTGCAATCGATTTTATCCTATGAATAGGAAACCTAAAGCGTCTTCACAGAGTTGCACTGTAAGTTATCCAAATGACCGTGTGGTCCTTTACCCAATATGTGTCAAACAAATCGATTTATATTAGTTATTGCAGATCATTCTACCAAGTGTATATAGGCGTTCGCACTTCCACACCAGCAAAATATTAATGCTAGGCAGGAAAATTACTTAACCCTCCTTCCAATATATTTCCTTTTTTTAAACTGTAACAAGTCCAAATTGGGGAAATTAACCAATAAGGACTAGAGAATCTTCGATCATCTGATGTACGACAGAAAAGAGATTACGACACCCGTATATCTCAAACCCAATTTTTTAAAGACTCACTTATTTACAAGTTTAATAGTATATTAAAAAAAAGGTGAAAGATGGTTTGGTCCATTTGTATTGTTGATGTCTTGAGTCCTGTCTTTTATAAAATAAAAAGATAGACAAAAACAGAGACTGTACATCACGATAAATTAAAGAAAATCAATCTGATGATGTTCCAACCTGGGCTATTACTGCCCCAAAAGAATTGTAAGATGTTCATGTGAAACTTACCTGATGCCAGTGATTTTTTCACAATTCTATAAATCTAAATTAATTTCAGTAAAATGTCTTAAATCTATAAATGTAATTAGTCTGGGTGTCCCTATGATGGCAAGAAAAGAGAAATTGTATGGCATGTAATAATGGCTCATATAGAGGATGACCAGGTGCCAATTTCATGTAACATTTGGCACTATATGGTCAGACATTTAACCAGTTAAAACCTCATATTGAGAGGATGGAAACTTTTAGTTTGTATTCTTGTAATAAGTGTATTGTGCAATCATGCAATCCGTATTTTGTAAAATTGGAAGCATATTGATTTTGTGATGCTTTGTTAAAGGATTCCTCGTGTAGTTTTATTTAAGAAGTGCCAGAGCAAATTCTAGAAATCATTGAGAATAGTAACGAGTTCAACATTAATAATTGTTGTCAGACAGAGAAAAAATTTAATAATACAGGTAATTGAAAAAAGAAATAAACGTTTTAAAAGGAAGTCTTCTGACAGAATTGAAAAGATTTGGGGATTATATTGCCCGTTAAGAAAGAAAATTAAAGATAAAAGACGAAGACAATAGTGACACGAGTAAGAAACTTCAAGAAAAGACGATGATATTAGAAAACTTGAGAGGAAAATACGACACAAGGAGAAGTTGAAATATTGAGAGTGTGTGAGGGAGTAGATAACTAAAAGAGTAACCAAAAATTGGGGGTGGGAGAATGCGATACCTAGAAAGAAACTAATAGAATATGTTGCAAAAAAAACTTGTAGACATCGTTTCAATCTCTTCATTTTTATATATTGAATATGTCATATACTTACATGCATTGACATAATTGGTTCCAGTTATTTTTGTATGAAATTAGAAATTGAATGGTCCACTGCAACTACTATTACATTGTTTAAAAAAAAAGGAGATAGAAATGAATATGGTAACTACTGTGGTATCTCCCTTTTAAGTGCTATATGTAAAATATTTATGGGTTATATTTGTAATTGATTAAAATGGTCAGATTTAAAAGAGCATATAATAGAAACTAGACAAAGTGATGCCCCAATCCCCCACACACACACACACACACTCCACTCTGAAGTAACTGTATTATAATAAAGTCAATGTGAGACTTTCTTTGAGATATTATTGTGTCTGGGAGACACAAATGATGCCCCCGCAGATGAAACGTTTTATTTCAAAATACACAAAGTTGAGCATGGGAGCACATAGGTTTATGGTTCACTGTAGGACTACCTCTTATGCAAGTATATACTCCAAAAATGACAAAGTTCAATTTTCTCCCAAAAGAGCAATTATTAATAAAAATCAAAACCCTGACCACATGCACACCTTCAATATATGTACAAAAGCTAGCAAAGTAAAAACTTCCTAGCATTCAAACTGTCGGAGGAGTTATCCGGAAATGCTATGCACCTCTTATGCAAGTATATACTCCACAAATGACAAAGTTCAACTATCTCCCAAAAAGCAAATATTAATAAAAATCAAAACCCTGATTACATGCACACCTTCAATATATGTACAAGCAACCTGCAAAGTGAAAACTTCCTAGCATTCAAATTGTAGGATTAGTTATCCGGAAATGCTATGCACCTCTTATGCAAGTACATACTCCAAAAATGACAAAGTTCAACTATCTCCAAAGAGCAAATATTAATAAAAATCAAAACCCTGACCACATGCACACGTTCAATATATGTACAAACAGCCTGCAAAGTGAAAATTTCCTAGCATTCAAACTGTAGGAGGAGTTATCCGGAAATGGTATGCACCTCTTATGCTAGTATATACTCCAAAAATGACAAAGTTCAACTATCTCCCAAAAGAACAAATAGTAATAAAAATCAAAACCCTGACCACGTGCACACGTTCAATATATGTACAAACAGTCTGCAAAGTGAAAACTTCCTAGCATTCAAACTGTAGGAGGAGTTATCAGGAAATGCTATGCACCTCTTATGCAAGTACATACTCCAAAAATGACGAAGTTCAACTATCTCCTAAAAGAGCAAATATTAATAAAAATCAAAAACCCTGACCACATGCACACCTTCAATATATGTACAAACAACCTGCAAAGTGAAAACTTCCTAGCATTCAAACTGTAGGATGAGTTATCCGGAAATGCTATTCACTTCTTATGCAAGTATATACTCCAAAAATGACAAAGTTCAACTATCTCCCAAAAGAGCAAGTATTAATAAAAATCAAAACCCTGACCACATGCACACCTTCAATATATGTACAAACAGACAGCAAAGTGAAAACTTCCTAGCATTCAAACTGTAGGAGGAGTTATGCGGAATAACTATAAACCCACAATGGCACGGACGGAAGGACAGGTGTAAAACAATATGCCCCCAACTTTCAGTTGCGGGGCATAAAAACAAGCAGTTTTCGCAGATATAGATATCAGAAACTTTCACATGTAATTCTGGCATGACACAAGGTTGTACTTTAAGTCAATGGTTGTTTGCAATATATATAAATGAACTTGCAACTGAAATTGAGAAAAGTGGTGGAAATGTCATTTTTATCAAGAGAACTTTCATAACGTTATGCTATTTCTCGTCGCAGACGATCTTGCGCTTATAGCAGATACCAATTGATCTAGAGACGATTGAACAGTTTTGAAAAGTATTATGCCATGTGGAATATGGCTGTCAAGATCGACAAATCAAATATTGTTGTATTTAGGTATGGAGGTAAATGTCTAAAATTGATAAGTGGTAATTAAAAAAATGATCTTTTAATAGTTGTCAGTAATTACAAGTATCTAGGAATACAATATCCTAATTGACTGAAATGGACTTGTTGTTGCAAACATTAAGAATACTATATGAAAAAGCTCTGAACATGATAAACCATTGTATGTATAAACTCAGAACTAGAGATATAAATCTTGGATTTAAATTGTTTGACTCTATCGTTGCTCCCTTACTTTATTATGGTGCTGAATTATGGGGTACAGATAAAGTGAAAGACATTGAAACTGTTCAAAACAAATAAGTTATTGTGGTGCTGAATTATGGGGTACAGATAAAGTGAAAGACATTGAAACTGTTCAAAACAAATAAGTTAATCTCTAACTCTCGGGTAGGTGACCATAACCTAGACGTTGAAATGGGATAATATAGAAATATACCCGAGACCAAAGGTTGTATAAATTCTGTAATAAACGTGAACACCTTTTTTTCTTGTTTGTAAACTGAATAATTTTTTGTTCAGATATGATATACAGCAACAAACGACAACCACTGAATAACAGGCTTCATACAGAATGTGGCGGGGTTAAACTAGTTTGCTGGTGCTTAACCCACCCCGTAACCTCGGACAGTAGTACACATCAGTACACATCCAACATCAAATGGATTTAGTGTGAAGACTTCATTAACAGTCAGAGAAAAACACGACCTTGTACAATGCTAAAAAAATATAGCTATCGACAAATTGTAGAACCGTGAATGTTTCATATGTGTATAACAGTAATATTTAGTATGGTTTTAATTTACTGATGACAAATCAATACTAGTAGTTGTACCAATAAAACAATATTCAAAGATCTAATTACAGTATTGAATTCGTAACCTTTTAGAAGAAGTTTATTTAAAGGTACGACAAGTTTATACTTGTAATTCTTCACTCTTGTATTAATACTTTTATATTTCGTGATTTAGCTTGACCCAAATGGGTGGAATTTGCAAATAAAATTATTTTATTATTGTCAATAATTGATAATATGTGAAAAAAATCAAAATTATTCTGAAACTAGGTGAGCACATTCTCGGTCAAGTAACTTGAGATCGAAAATTATCATACAGAAAGATCAAAGAGAACTTTAAGAAAATAGCATTAAAGATAACAGTATACAAATAAATTTATAAATTGTGTTTGGTAAATAGATTCTTTTTATTGTTGTCAAATTAAGGTATGCTCCATTCAGGAATATGAGAAACACAGCTGAACAACCTACTTTCTACAAGGAACCTGCATTGCATTGACCACACGTCCCTTAAAGCCAGTGAACAAGAGGTGGGAAAGATGACTGAAACATATTAAACAGCGAGTGAAACCATGTACGCCTATTAAAAATTATTCAGTTTCTTTTTTTTTTTTGCACCAGTAAAAGGTGTACAACCCATAATTTTAAAAACAGCTATTTTCTGTATATAACTTTTAAATATTAACTGTCAAATAAATACCAGTCATATTAAAGTAATGACTATGTAAATCTTATGTTGTCCTGTTTCTACAATAAAATATGACTTGAATTGAAAATATTTGTTTTAAAGATAATCACCATCAAGACAATGTTAGCAGAAAAAAGGCTCATGAAGAACTTACAACATTTTGTCAGGCATGGTTTTTAAAATATTTATTTCGTTCTTTTCATGATATAATTCTTGTTCTATTTTAAGCACATGGGCAACTCAGAAAATAGCTGCTCCATTTCATCTACCAAATATAGATGACCAATTAATTATAGTGAGCAACTGACCAAAACACAAAAAACAACATTGACCAATGATCCATGAAAATGAGGTCAAGGTTCAGTTAAACCTGCTAGACAGACATGAACACCTCACAATAATTACAAACACAAAAAATAGTTAACTATTGCATAAAGAACTGAGATACGGACTTCACCACAAAACCTTAACCATAATTTACCGATTATAGAAATGTGGTGTAAAGGTCTTGTTTGAGCTGTGTGAAAATCATATTACTTATAAAGGAAACATTCACTGGACTTAAAAAAAAAGTTTTAAGCAGTCTCCAATCCAGTTAAAATAAAGATATAGAACATCTTAATGGGAAACAAAATGATTTAGTTTTTTTAATTGTCAGACCTAAATTGATAGTTCACTTCTATAGTGTTAAGAATCTGCATCTGTAAGTTGATTTTTATCCATTAAATTAGGAGGTGCATCTTTAATTGTAAAACAAACTGGACGTGCGATACATCATGCCATGAAATGCCATCAGTGTTGAATTTGTTAACATGCTTCAAGAACAGCAATACTAACAAAAAATCACAACTGTAAAAAAAAAAAAACTGGACAGGATCTGCAAAGGGAATGGAACCAAGTAAGGTTGTGCAAAAGGTCACAAATCTAAATGAAGAAGAGGGTTGAGATTTCCGAATTACCAGGAGATGGCACTACAGGCTTCGAAAAGGCAAAGTAAATGTTATCCAACTCAAAAAGGATGACAAGTCTAAAAATCATGTGAAAAATTGAATGCCCTTAAAGCGAATCATAAACTACTCTCTGTAATGGTTATAAATGCTATCACCTAAAACTTCAACTTCATGTTGGACCAAAAATGCTGGAAATCCTGTAGGAATTGAGCATGGAACAGGATGAGTTCAGTTATTTTGCAAAAGAATGTTTATCTAGTTTCAATTGAAAAGTGGCCTATAAAGAACGTTGGACTGTATTAGTAAGATTGCCAATGAGATGAATATCCACTAGAGACCAAAGAACGAGAATATACAAAAAAAACTATAAACCACAGTACGGCTTTTAACAAAGCAAAACCCAAATTGTATAGAAAGTTATAAACAGCCATGACACGACAAATGTGAAACAAGTCATTAGAAAACACAAACAATCTGATCTATGTTCATAACAATAAAAAAATAGTATGACAGACTGCAACCAACGACAACCATTGAACTATATGTACTGTAAACCAACTTATTTTCGCGGATACTTTATGTCGCGTTTATCACATTCTAGCCATCTTCACGGCGATTATATTTCGCGATTTAGTTAAAAGAGGAAATATCCAAGTTTTACATATTCGCGTTATTTTTCTACTCGCGACCATTAGTTGGTTTACAGTATTTACTAGAAGCAAACAACTTCCCGAAAAAAAGCTATTTACCGATTAAAAGTTTCAAAAACTAGGTATGAACTCTTTACTGGAAGCAAACATTTTCCCGCACTTTCTGTGTAATAAAAAAATTAATTAACTGTCTATTCGGACAATAGCGATATGAAAAATAAGATGTGGTATGATTGCCAATGAGGCAACTATCCACCGAATTTCAAATGAAGTGGATGTAAGCAATTATAGGCAACCGTACGGCCTTCAACAATGAAAAAAAAAACCCATATTATATAGTCGGCTATTAAAGGCCCCAACATGACAAATATGAAACACTTCAATTAAGAAAACTAACGGCCTAATTAATAAAAAAACAATTTTCGAGAAACCAATATAACAAACATGAACCTGTCAAATGAAATGAATGAGACTCTCTCATTTATTTTAAACTTACTGTTAGTATTTTTGTTGTTTGTCATGCATTAAAAATAAATTTTACTACATTCCTCACCATGAGAAACCATGTTGAATCCGCAAATAATAATACTAAACAAGTTGATAAAATTGCAGAAATATAGTCTCCTTAAAAAAGGCGTTGTTCAG
This sequence comes from Mytilus coruscus, assembly GCA_017311375.1. Classification (NCBI taxonomy): domain Eukaryota; kingdom Metazoa; phylum Mollusca; class Bivalvia; order Mytilida; family Mytilidae; genus Mytilus; species Mytilus coruscus. Next base: position 90,480,714 of record CM029601.1, read on the forward strand.
TTCAAGTTTAGTTTTTGGGAAAATTTAAAACATGGTTTTCAAACAAACTATGAGGAAATGTATTCGTCACAAAGAATTCATAACACAGCAAGCAAAGATTATAATACAAAAATCACAAACATTAAATACAAATCTCATGTTTTATTGTGATTTTATTTGTCAATGTTTTAATGGAAGTGTAGCGGTGCTTCTCTTGGCCTAGTATATATATTACCGCCTCCCTTTAGACGCGCTGGTGGAGTATATCTTACGGTCGGATGGTTAAGCTGTTATTTATTGTGTCTAGGGTCCCGGGTTCGAATCCGGTCTGGTACAGTGGTAATGTTTCGGTTACAGAATCCGTATCTATCTGACACATTTGAGACTATATATATTCATTTGTGAACATTGTTCGTTGTGCTTTCATGAAAATATAAACATGGTTTCTTAGCAAAATGTATAAACCTTAGAGATTACAAATCAGTATAAAGAACAAAACTCAATTTGAATCTGTCACATCATGTTATAAAACGAGAGGCTCTCAAGAGCCTGAATCGATCACCTGTAATTTTTTGCTTAAATCTTTCATCAATGATTATTTTTGCTTTTCAATATATATCAATGAGTGGCTTAAAATGCCATTTAAATGTTCTTTGTATCCGTCATATTTTTTTCAAAAGCAAAAAAAATGCATTTTACCCCTATGTTCCATTTTAGCCTCTTGACGTACAAGTAAATAAAATACAAAATTTATACTAGATTCTCTGAAACTCATTCAGCCCAAGTTTGGCTGAAATTGATTCAGCAGTTTCAAAGAAGATTTTTTAAAGTAAGCAAACTAGATGAACAAATTGTGAAAATTTGTCTTTAAAGGGCAATAACTCCTTAAGGGGTCAATTGACAATTTTGGTCATATAAACTTATTTCTAGATCGTACTTTGCTGAACATTTTTGCTGTTTACACTTTATCTCGACACTTATATTTTAAATATTTAAAACGCTCGGCGAGCCTTGCGTTTTAAATTTGAAAATTTAACTGTCTCGAGTGGATAAATATCGTATCACACTCGATACAGTGGTAGAATCTATATAATTTTATATACATTGCTCGTGCCATGTGAATACAGTAGAAAGTGTCCCCGTGCTATGGTTTAACTAAAAATTCTAATAATATTATGTAATTGCTTTGTGTTTTATGTCTTTTAGTCGGGCTGTTTATTATACTTTTATAAGTACTTTCCAATTTGTATTGTTCATATATTCCGTAATTGTAATCCATATTCAATGTTAGAACTTTCGGCCTCATTTAAGTTTTTCAATACCCTTTAAATGTAAATGAATATGATTTTAAGAAATGGAAAGAAAACTAAATATACTGCAACTTCACAGATATCCACGTGCTAAAATAATGCCTTCGTCTTCGCATGGAATATGTAAAGAAACGAATGTGAGAAAAGAAAATAATCGCCTGCTAGGAAGGATAATCAAGAGAAGACTATTTTAGGAGAATTTTAACCTTTATATATTTTCCTGTATTTGATCAACCCTACATGTCTGAAACGAGAAAAATGTTTGAAAAACCTTGCTTGTGCAAAGCTAACACATCAATCAAAGAAAATAACAATCAACAAAAGATTTCTTAGTAAAGTATGGAGGAATTGCAAGGGATCAAGGAGAAATGTGTCGCAATTGTGTAAGAGGCTACAGACTCTTCACACAATTACTGAGTTTAATTACGGGTGTAAAGGTACCGCCAGAAACAATATAAGTGAATTCATATGCAAAACTGTTAACAGTTTGGGAACACAACCCATCAAAAATAAAATGTAACAGTTTGGGAACACAACCCATCAAAAATAAAATGTAAAATTAAATAAAGAATAAAAACGATATATATGTTCATTGTCACAAATATAAAATTCATTTGTATTAGGCGTCTAAAGACAGGTATGAACATTTATCAAAGCCAATAAAAAGAAAAACAATAACCTTTTGATGGTACCTCGACCAATAGATATATGAAAGACAATAAATTATGTAATAAATAAAGTAATATAAAAAAATATTGCAATACAGGCTTTATGCGTATATATTGTTCGTGCCATGTGAATACAGTAGAAAGTGTCCCCTTGCCTTATGTTTTACCGTTAGGGTTTTATTTGCTTGTGAGAGAGCTATCTACATCTTCCATTATATTAATGTACTATTTTTGTTATGTATTACTGTGTATTTTCCTGCCCCGTGCTACGGTTTAACTAAGAATTTTTATTACATTTTGTATTGCATGTCTTTTAGTCGATCTATTTATTATAGTTTTTTCGCGTGTATACAGAAACGGATGTTAGAATGTAAATAATCGCCTGCTAGGAAGGATGATCAAGGGATTGCTATTTTTAGGAGAGTTTTTATATAAAATTACCTTTTTATATTTTCCAGTATTTGATAAACCATAGGTATCCATATCTGAAACTAGCCAAAATAATAGTTATGACTTGCTTGTGCAAAGCTACCATATCAATCAAAGAAAATAACATCAAAACTATTGGAGTTAACAAAAAATAGAATTGTTGGTAAAGTAAGGAGGAATTGTAAGGTATTAAGGAGTCATTTGACACGATCGTGAAAGAAGAAAAGACTCTTCACACAACACCAGCCGTGTTCTATAGCGAGAGTAGAGATACCGCCAGAAACCATGAAATACCACCAGTCAGGTATACGAGACTACCAACGTCACCCATTGTTGTGTTTAAGCCTTAAAGAACATCCATGGATGAGGATAGAAATCCAGTGTATTTCATCCGAATTCAACAAGTACACTTATGCAAAACTGTTAACAGTTGGGAACACAACCACAAAAACAATAAAAATGTAAAATTAAATATAGAATAACAACGATATACGTACGTGTTCATTGTCACAAAATACAAAAATTCATTTGTACTAGGCGTAAAGACAGGTATGAATATTAATCAAAGCCAATTAAAAGGAAAACAATAACCTTGTGATTGCACCTCGGATCAAAATATATATGAAAGAAAATCAATTATGTAATAAATAAAGTAATGTCATAAATATTGCAAAACAGACTCTAGATGCGTATATATTGCTTGTGCCATGTGGATGCAGTAGAAAGTGTCCCGTGCCTGTGGTGTATGCCCTTACGTTTTACCGTTAGGGTTTTATTTGCTTGCGAGTGAGCTATATACATCTTCTATTATATCAATGTACTATTTTTGTTATGTATTACCGTGTATTATCCCTACCCCGTGCTATGGTTTAACTATGAATCTGTTTTTGCTCTGTGTTTGTCTTTTAGTTGGGCTGTTTATTATAGTATTTATAAGAATACTTCCACTTTGTATTGTTAATATATACCGTAATTTTAATCCTTATTCAATGTTAGGACTTTCGGCTTCATTTAATTTTCTCAGTACTCTTTAAATAATCCTGATTTTAGAAATGGAAAGAAAACTAAATATTCTGCAAATTCACGGATATCCACGTGCTAAAAAAACGCATTCCTCTGCGGAAACGGATGTTAGAAAAGTAAATAATCGCCTGCTAGGAAGGATAATCAAAAGATTACCATTTTTGGAGAATTTTTATACATCTTTACCTTTTTATATTTTCCTTTATTTAATAAACCATAGGTATACATATTAGAGGAATTGTAAGTAATTTGTTCCAATTGTGAAAGAAGGTTCGAGACTCTTTACACAACAACAGCCGTATTCTTTAGCAAGTGTCGAGATACCGCCAGAAACCATGAAATCACAACAGTTGGTAATACGAGACTTCTAATAATACTATTAGGTCTACAGTAAACGGAGATTTTTTTGTACTCCTTTTCCTGTGACATTACTTGGAAAAAACCCAAAGCCTCATTTAGCTGGTTACTTGAACCAAGCCACAGTGTGGTATACCTTATGTAGGACGAACAGGACGGGATTTTTGTAGAACACTGGAACATTTATACCGCTTCCGTAAACCTAAAATATGCAGACAGTTTTCACTTTTCGACTATCTACACTAAATTAAATCTTAAATTGTCCGTTAAGAAATTTAGAAATTATACAGAAACTCCCTCAAGCAAAGTTGACCTTAGATGGATTTGGATATTATATCAAGTTACTTTTTAGTCATATAGCTCTCCAATTGATTATCGGTTCTTATACATCGATTGCTTTCAAACATTCGGCTTAGGGCGTTCCTGATGAAGGTAAAACCAGAAAAGTGTTTTGGACGCACGAAATTTATACAGTGTCATCTTTATTTGTTTACACTACACTTCCACACAATCGTAACAAATAAAAGTTTTTCTTTATAATGAAATGGTCGTGAAAAATTCTGATTGCAAATTGATCTGCTGCAACTCAGATGATGCCTTCTTTAGTAATGAAAAAGGTATATAGATATACTTGCTGAAAGTGGAATAAGATGATGAAAGCTGTAAATGTTCTCTTCGACGACATATCTATGTACGTTTCGGCAAATAAATTTTTCGACATATTGAAGGAATTCCAATGGGCACCAATTGCGCCCATATAAAAACAGACTTATTCTTGATTGTTATGAATCAACAGTTAATGGCCACACTCCGTAAAGAACTGTCTTAATTTTATTTAATTGATAAATTCAACAAGACTTAAGCAGGTCATGCTCCACATGTGGTATCCGTCGTGTCGTTCATTTTAAGAGCAAATTTTGTTTTATGTCTTATTCGTCGATGATTTCCAATATATTATTATCAAAAAGGAACATTTGATGCTAAGCATAATCGATAGATTTAAAGTCTGTTCCCTGTGGATAAATTTCCGAAGAAACCCAAGGGTTGAATAAGCGTGCAGGCATATGGTCATTCCTGGACTCCGTCCGTGCAGCTGTGCGGATGTATAAATAAGCAGCCACGTCCGATCGAAATGGGGACGTTATATTCAATGCTTTATAAATGGCGAGTGCCCCGCAAGCTACATGACAAAGAACCCTTATAACAACTTCATGATGTTTCTTCGGTGGCTTGTTGCAGATTGAACTAGGATAAAAGGTGGTCAATTTCAACCGTGTAAGAAAACTATTCATATATACCAGGATTAAGAGTGGACATAAGATAAGGACAGACATTCCGCTTTGATACATTTGCACCAGGCATCGACGGACCCCTCAATAAGAATTAATAGTTTACGTAAATTAATGTGCAGACGTCGTGGTACTCGCCCCTAAACGAGGCGATTCCACATTCCGATCAGTTGTGGCTGCGTATTTTCGCATCCCAAAAACCAAAACGTATTCGCTCTTAGTTTTCAAACAGTTTTTATATTTCACTGCCTTATGTGAAAAGTGCAGGTAGCCATATTTCAATATTCCCATACAGGGGAGTATAGAGACTAACTTTTTTTAACGAATTTTTGCGATCAACGTTCGCACTCTACGTCCACCTCTAACTTAATATGGAACATGTTTATACTGATGAGACACGAATTGTTTAAATATGCATTTGATAACTGGTACATTTCATTGTGCACATATAGCCTAATCACTATGACTTATTTTTACACTTTTAATTTTGCAACTTTTTTTTTCCAGATTGATGAAAATGAATATTCTGCAGCATAAAATGCAGGATAGTTGAGGATACAAATAACCTAATATAAATAGACAGGAAAAGCGGAATAAAATGGCTGCTAAGGGTAAAAGCTGAAAATAAATAACATTGCACAACACTGGATATAGACAAAATGTACCCAATAAGAGGACATAAACGGAATTCTCAAAGAATTGTTGCATGGCTTTTTTATTAGTTTTCCCTATGCAAAGAAAGGGATAAAAGTCATCATTCCGACTAGACGTTACTTCGTATTAACACATCTTACACAGCCAAACTGATCTTAAAAGGGTCACTTGGCGTTTTACAGCCGAACGACAGAACTTCAGGTGCGAGGCATATATATATTGTGAATAAAGTTATGTAAAAATGAATTTATTTGATTCCTAATTTTCAATGGTAATATTAAAGCTATTTTTAGCAAGTTATTTAGAATCAAACAATGTATTTATAAAAACCCCAAGAAACGAGGTCGGTGTCTTATCCATTCTGTCTTCAAGCTGTTAAAATATCGGTTTACCGGTTAATATGAAGACAAATCTTACTTGTATTTTGATGATGCCAATTCTCAATAAAGTACAGTTAAAATGGTCAATCGGAACATTTAAGTCCAATCTTGAACTGTATACATATTTAACATTACTAGTATCCAATATAGTTTTTGTTCTAAATACGAAATATACTAAAAGGACATTCAAACTCGTTAGTCGAAAATTAACTGACAACGCCATGCACAGGCACTTGTTTCTATCCATGGGAAGCCCCACTATCAACGTATATTTACGAGAAGGTACCCAACTACTTTTTTCAACTCTCCGCTTAAAACCATTATTTCTCTGTCAATTCATTCTCAAATTTCTTGTTTCATACATCATTCTATTCGTGAAAAGTTTTTCTTTCAGATGGTATGCATTGTATTTACCCTTACAGCACCCCTTACCTCCAACACACAATCTTTGTCAATAAATTTTCATGTGTTCATTTTCAGTCCGCCTACAAAATACAACAAGTTCCGGTTTAAAGCAGCAAGTTTCAATATTGCTAGTGATTGGTCGGTTCATAGGTCATAGGGTCATTCAAAAATAGAAGGTTATTAGAAAAGGAAAGTGAAAGTTATATTGTATGATAACACCATGGTTTTGACACAAACTCAAAAAGGAGTCCTTAACAAGGCAAATAAAGGACATTATATGGTTTTACTAGGCCAAAGTGGGACAGGGAAAAGCTTTTTAATTAAAGAAATTTCAAAAAGTTAAAAACAGAAGGGAAAAATGTATCAGTGACAGCGTCAACAGGAATAGCTTCTTTGTACGTAAATGGCCAGACTATACACTCGTGGTCCGGAATAAAGGACGGTAGATTTTCAAATCAGGAACTAGAAGATAACCTTAATAAAAATGAACACTATATACAGTACAAGCAAAATATTTTATCCGCTGATTGCCTAATAATTGATGAGATTTCCATGATATCAAAGAAAATATTTGAGCAAATAGAAAGTATATGTAGAAAAATATTAAAAAATGATAGTTATTTGGAGGCATACAGGTCATTGTAGTGGGGGACTTTTTTCAACTGCCGCCTGTCCCCGATCATTTAAAAAATGATGCTGGGGAATACTGCTTTAAGTCATCAACTTTTCAACAATTATTTAAACATAAATTTATACTGACTGAAGTTATACGCCAAACTCAGCCTGATTTTATCCAAGCCATTAATGATATTGCCAGAGGAGAGCTCCAAACTGAAACCGAGCATTTGTTAAATAGACTACGCCGCCCTTTACCTCCTGGTCCAGAACCTATCAGATTGTGCGCCAGAAATTTTGACTGTTACATATTTAATGCCACAAAATTAATGGATCTACCAGGGGATTATACTGTATATAATTCAATTGATGATGGGCAAATTTCCAAACTGGACAAAAGTCCAGTAACGAAACAGCTGCACTTAAAAATTGGATGTCCTGTAATGCTTTTAAAGAATTTGAATGAAAAGCTAGTGAATGGTTTACGGGGTATTGTGTCATCATTGTCTAGTAAGTGTGTTACTATAAATTTCACAGGACTGAATGGGGAAATCTTGACAGCTAATTTGAAAGCTGAAACATTTTTGGTATTCAGTTGTAATGAAAATAGGGTCATTGCTTCGAGACAACAAATACCTATCTGTCTGGCCTACAGCATTACCATTCACAAAGCACTGGGCCTAACATTACAAAGGGTTGAGGTTGATGCTTCAAACATTTTTGCGCCTGGCCAGCTGGGGGTTGCTATAGGGAGGGCTACAGAGAAGAAAAGACTGCTGAGAGTCATTGGATTTAATAGGTCATCAGTCCTTAAGCATGAAGCCAGCTTGTATCAGTTTTATGATGCAAGTAACAATAATGAATTTGATAATTCTGGGAAACTTACTTGTTGTAAAATTGTATTCAATAATACAGAAGGGAATTCTGTGGACAATATTGAAAATTCAAATTTGGATGACGAATTATCAGATTTTAGCGATGGGGAAATTGAGGAAATAGATTTTTTATTGTCTAAAGATACTGATATAACTGAGCCATGTGAACCAGATCAGATTCAAGAACTCTTTATAGACTTGACAGAAATATCAGCACTTTTCTCAGACTTGAATACAGCACCAATTGATAAGGTAGTAAATGAACATTATAAAAATAATTTTGAAAACGTCTCAAGTAGATTGAAGACATTTGTTAACAATTTATATTTGAAAATAAGCACAATTTTTGATGAGACTTGTGGTAATATTTCGGAGAAATCAGCCGAGCCTAAAGTATGGACAAAATATTATACTGAAGTCTATCAGTATAGTTTCATCTGAGTATGCTGGTCTTGCTAAGTCACTTTTTCAAAATGAACCATCTTCACTAGATTTTCAGCTGTGTAGCAAAATTTTTGATAAAGTAACATCAGCTGTTTTAAAAAAGCATGCGGATACCATAACATCGCAGGAAAAATGCATTTCCTCTTCAAACGAAATGTCAGATTCTGGGAAAGGAAAATTAAGGTACATTTTTGGAAGATGCATCGCTAAATGTCGTTATCACATTATGAAACAGGCCTTGAACAACATCTACAAAAAAAGTAACCGACATAATTCGTCAAAATTATTCTTAAAAGTTAAAATGCTAGACTCTCTAACTGCAAGATATTCAGAATTAGAAGTTTCATCAAAGTACAAGGACACCCTATACCAAACACAAAGGAAGCAAAATCTTTCTCAGGGTTTAACAAACATTGGTGATAAAACATTTCAATTTGCCATAGAAATGGAAAAAAAAAAGGTTTTCAATCCAAACTGATCAGTCGTTCAATTTATATGGTGCTGGAATACTTAATTATACTCATGGGGAACTCTTGAAAAACAAGCCATTATTTGAACTGTGGAAGAACCTATTCTGTGATTTTGAAATAGTTGATAGTATTTTTATGGTCTGTAGTCAGGATTCAGAACAGTGTTTGATTGAGCTATATACTGATGTTGTTCTTAGATTCTGCAGAATCTCAGACAATTAATTTCGAAAAGGAATCCTACGCCAATTTGGGAAAACTAAAACTGAACGATTGCGAAAAAAAGTTGATAGCAAAGTGAGCACATCAGGAACACTTACTATGAAAAACATTTTTGGTGATAATTCTCAAGGTAAAGTAAGCTCACATTTAAAACTAAAATCATTGGTTTTTGATTCTTCAAAGTCTGCTTTTAGTAATGTTGTAAAGAATGATCTCTTGAAACTGTGCCATGCCTATGCCATTCAAATAGCTTCAAATTCAACAAATGACAAAATAAAAGACAAATTATGTTCCGTGTTAAGTTCTGCATTGGAAATTCCTTTTCCTGAATATTTAAAGAATCTGGGCCTACAAAATCACCACCAACTGATCAAACACTCGATTCAACACAAACAATTGTACAGTCAGTACCTGATGTCAGTGATGTGCAAGTGCCTTCTACATCTGGACAATCAGAAGTGACAATAAAAGCTAAACCAAAGCTAAAGAGAAAACGAAAAAGATCAAAACTTGTTACAAAAACAATAATGAAAATTCAGGGGAGAAAGACACCATATGTCCTTTATGTCAACGAATATATGTTGATGGCGATGAATGGATTGCCTGTGACATTTGTGATGTATGGTATGACAGACAGTGTCTTAATTTAAGTGATAGTCAGTGGAGTGAAATTGAAGGGGATGACTGGTATTGTCCAAAATGCAAAAAACAATTTTGTTATAAAATTCATTTCTTGCAGAATTTGTTATATTACTTTCTGATTGTTGACCTTACACCCTTTAGATCTGATTACAAATAGCAAAGAACATTTGGAATGTCAAATTTATATATATATATATATATATATATATAAAGGAAGATGTGGTATGATTTCCAATGAGACCACTCCTCTATACGGCCTTCAACAATGAGCAAAGCCCATAAAGCTGTAATCAGCTATAAAAGGCCCTGAAATCACAAATTTAAAAGAATTCAAATTAGAAACCAGACACTGCTGAAACAGTACAACATAAGAAAAGGAACTATTAAAAACAACTAACAAAGGCTTAACTCATCAGATGGATATAAATAGAAATACATCTAACAAAAACACAGTGGAGGTGGCCGGGTTAATCTTTTTAGAATATTTTCAATCGGGAATATAAAGTGTACTAAAAAAACAAAGAAATAATGCTGTAATTCACTGATTGCTGTTCTTTATTTCAAAGTCACTTTGAGGTCATTGAGATAAAACACAAAAAAGTTTCAGATCACTGAAAGTTAAAGGTGACCATTCACAGTAATTAAGTGTAGAAGTCTTATAATAATGTATACATCCACTGCTCAAAATACTGAAATCTTATTTGAACTGGTAATTTTGGGGTGCTGAATAGCTTATTTGAACTACATTGTGTCTTGGATGGAAGGTTGTCTCATTGGCACTCAGGCCACATCTTATTTTCATATTGAAATGTGTCATTGGCACTCAAGCCACATCTTCTTATTTTTATATTGAAATGTGTCATTGACACTCAAACCACATCTTCTTATTTGTATATTCATGTATAGCTGACTAATGATATTGTTTGTTTCATTCATTTTTGAAGGCAGTTTTGTACCAAGACATGGTCTACATAATTTATCTTTGTTGGATATTTTCAGTTGTCTCATTGACAAATAAATCCCCCTCCCTAATTTATGTAGATTTATAAGAAATGAAATAATGGCTTTATTGGATAGAGTTTACAAAACTACAATCACAATATCTTCCTCCCCCTTAATTAAATGGGTACACATACATCAGATGCCATATCAATCACATAACATACCATGTACATTTGTACCATTTGATAAGTAAGAGTCTTTAATAACTTATATAAAAATACATAATAATTAATTTTTTGCATTTTAATGGTCTAGTTTTTGTCTCTTTGGTGGAAGTGAAAGGGCTAATGGTTTTTGCAGAAGTGCCACCAACATTAGACTTTTTTGAAGTGGTTGTTTGACCAAGAATGATACTGTATTCGTTATAGTTTCGGTTAGAGTTTGCCCCATGATATAGTGCACGTTGCTGGCAGAATATGTTTTCTATAATGTCACTATTTATACGGCTTGGTACAATATCTGTTTTAAATTCTAAAATTGATACTTTTACTACAGACATGAATCCATGATAAGTGAAGTCAATATCTTCTCTTGTCTCCATCGTTATTAAACTTTTGTTGCGTTTTTTTTTTTTTCATCCCCTTGCAAATGCTCACTTTCCCATGCCTTAAAAAAGTTATATATTTCAGACAACAGTTTAAGCCTTGGATCACACATTTCTTTAATAGGCCTTGAATCTGTGAAAAAAGACACCAAAGCACTTGTGTATTTCAAAAACTCAAGAACACTGACCATTTCAGCCTTTGCATATGAATTTAGTGTATCACTATAGCATGTCATCAAGTTGTACATATCAGATTCAAGTGTTTGAAAGGCGAGTTTATTGCGCATTTTTTTGGGCGTTTGACGGAAAAATATGTTCATCAGTCAATTTATGATGTATTCTGCAGCTATTTGTGCAATCCCACTGATACGCATCGACCCACATTTTCCAAATAATCACATGCTCATTTACAGTCAGAATTCTCTGGTGACTGTCTAAAATCCACTACTTAAAACACTGTTTCTAATTTTTTTTATCAGATGACAAGGATCCATCATGAAAATCATTGAACGAGTTGGGTTTTTATAACTTTTAGCCACCATTTTACTATTTACAGGATTGCTTGAAGGAAAATGCATTTTTATGAATGCCCTATTATTTGCAGATCCATCTAAACTGGTATATATTGGTTTAAACCCCCAATTATAGAGTACATCAACACATGTCCAAAAAGTAATAAAAATGTTAGCAGGAGGTGCTTGTGTGTTAGGAAAATTAGCAAATGGCCATCTAAATCCAGTAAGACCACTAAAAGCATACTGCAGTACATGATCAGCCAATTCAGATTCAGACTTCCCATTTTTTAGCACTTGCATATGTTGGACCTCACTTCAACTATTACTTAGTCCAACCAAATTTGTTTCAGATTTATAATGAACAATTTGCAAGTCCTCCTGAATGGACATTTCATCCAAAATAATTCCTCCATAAAAACCCTCCCTTGGTAATTGTTGGGATTTAGCCTCACTATTCATCCACAGCATCATATCATGTATAATACCTGGTTTTTGTTGAACAGCATTCTTATATCTTTGCAATAAGGACTCTGATGGCAAATGTAGCCAATTGTTAGTTGTTATATCTCTATATGCTGCTGGATTTCTATTGTATAAAGTCAGAGACATACAAATAATGTCTTTGTCCCATCTTACACCTTTTTTGCTTGTATTTGAATTCAATATTTGGGTTTCAATTAAATTTAATTGATTTGATTGCAGGTTTGGGGCTAGTTGTCTTAATTTATCTTTAATCTCTTCTCGACTTAAACAATATGTATTTTCTTTATCATCATCCTTCTCAGCATTATAATGCCTGTACTTTATGTGTTTTTCACATTTTTTACATCTTTTGTTTTTTGACCTGAGTGGATTTATAAATGAACAGTCTTTGTGTCTTAAAATATTAGTAATAAAGGTTCTGTCTTGAAAAGTCTCAATAGTACATTGTGGAGAAGTTCCATATTGTTTTTCCTCTTCAGATTTGATTATATAACCTTGGCACGGATTAATAAGTTTCATACAGCGAAAAAGGGATGCTATTGAGCTAGATGTCAGTTCTACTGCACTTGGTATTAATAATGATGAACAGTCAATTTCTTTATTGTCTATTTTGACTAAAATGTTTTTGTTTTTATTTATAACTAACTGTAGAAAAGGCTTTCTTCCATTAAATTGTAATTCAAAAAAATATCCAAATATAACTTCATCTGTGTTCATCTTGAAAACAAACCAATTTTTAGGTACCATTTTGTGTAATTCTTTAAATATAATTTCTTTGTCTTTACATGAATTAATTAATAGATTCTTGAAACTTGTTATTGGCTTTCCGGTTGTTTGACTCCTTATTGTAGATTTTTTTGAATTTGGAAACATTTTAGTAAGCATCCCACTAACACATCTACATGTTATCTGTTCTTCATCATTGTTGATTTCTTCACGTAAAGACTTTGAAATTGTTTCAAGGCTTGTATTGCCACCTTCAGGACATTCAATTAAATTTTTACCTAACCTGCAAGAAAAAAGATTTTCTTGATTTTAGTATTAATCTAATTTTATTTAAGGAATTATTTATTCTATAATTTCAGAAATAAAATATTTTCATCCAAAGTTTGGTATAATTAGATGCATATATCTAAACTCCTGTGTGGTCTCTGGCTTTAGGAATCTACTCCCATATCAATGATATCATGATATAATGCTGTGAATATATATAGTGAGGCTAAATCCTGGGCTAAATTTTCTTGTGTTGGGTAAAAATGAATTACAGAAAAGTTGGTCAATTTAATTTCACTCTGAAAGCTAAAGGAGAATCTGAACCCACCCCTGACCCCTTTTGGTGGGGAAAATTTTGGTTGATTATATAGGAAATCACTGAAGCATGACAGGAGCTGCCCCCTTTTTTGGTGGGGAAAATTTGGTTGATTATATAGGAAATCACTGAAGCATGACAGGAGCTGCCCCCCTTTTTTGGTGGGGAAAATTTGGTTGATTATATAAGGAATACTGAAGCATGAGCCTCCCCCCCCTCCCTTTATGAAAAGTTCTGGATCCACCACTGTTGCCTATCAAATACTGACATATTCTATTGTACATAAATAATGCTTACCAGAAAGCTACATGGAACATATTTTGTTCTTTTTCCATTTTCAGTTAATAACTAAAAGTTTTCTTTTTCTGTATTTATAATTTCCCTCCAAATTACATCTGTACACTCTCTAGACTTTACTTATTCATTTGTGACTCTTTAGATTTATCATGGTTACCGTTTATGCAAATTATCTAGGACTAAAACTTTAAAGACAAGATGAATAAATGCATCCAATATATTTTCTGTTTTCTAAAATTTTACTTAAAAAAATCCCAGTGAGATGATATTTCTAGCATCGTTTAATTCTTTTTAAAAAGTATTCAGTCCGTGAAATTCTCAAACCGGAACTTGTTGTATTTTGTAGGCGGACTAAAAATGAACACATGAAAATTTATTGACAAAGATTGTGTATTGGAGGTAAAGGGTACTGTAAGGGTAAATACAATGCATACCATCTGAAAGAAAACTTTTCACGAATAGAATGATGTATGAAACAAGAAATTTGAGAATGAATTGACAGAGCAATAATGGTTTTAAGCGGAGAGTTGAAAAAAGTAGTTGGGTACCTTCTCGTAAATATACGTTGATAGTGGGGCTTCCCATGGATAGAAACAAGTGCCTGTGACGCCATGGCTAGAAAAGAAAGACAAACAGACAAACAACAGTAGACAAAACACAACATAGAAAACTAAAGTCTGAGCATCACGAACCCATAACAAAAACTGGGGGTGTTAAAATACATTTTATTGTCAATCACGGCGCCCATTACTGAGCAGAATAATCATCGTTATTCCAAAATAATATACAATACAATAGATAAACTCAATAAAATAACTAAATAATTGGTTATTAATGATTTATTTAGTATGATTGTTTTAAAAGAAGTTTTAATACAAATTGAATGTAGAAAAAATAAAATTAAATAATGTAATGATAAAATTGACAAGATTTTTAAAGGAACATACTGCAGTCATGCATGTGTAATCATGGATTATTATTATTATTATTTTTAAATATTATCTATCAGTTCTTGTTTCGTTTTAAATAATTCTGTAAGCAGCTGCTGAAGGATATCAATGATATGCACATTATTCGATTGAATGGTGATTGTTGCTAGCTTAACGTACAGTGGCAAATATGTCATGCATATTCAGGACGCAAACATTTTATCATTCAATACTAAAAAGTATGACAAAAATACCAATCTCAAATTCAAAAAAGGGGAAGTCCTTAAAGACTGATAAAAATCTAATGTTCTCAATCGAGGAAACGTGTGGAAAACAACGGTCATATTTTCGACTTGGTACAGGCATTTTCCGAAGAAATTGTAATTTAATGTAGGTCGGAGGGTGAAAATTTGGACTACCTCTGAAAAAAGAAGCAGAAGATTCCAAAAGGGACATTCAAAAGTCGAAGAGAAATTGACAATGTCATAGCAAAACACGACGGAAAAACAAAGTTTACCCCATAACCATTTCTCATTGTTGAAGGCCGTACGGTTGCCTATAATTGCTTACATCAACTTCATTTGAACTTTGGTGGATAGTTGTCTCACTGGCAATCATACCACATCTTATTTTTATAGTATGCTGGATAGGGACAGACATTTTCCTCGCAACATGACACCAACGCACCCCTCAAAGCGTTGCTGCAAGACTTCTATAACGTTCTCTACATTCACTCTGATTCAGAGTACGTATTACTCGCCCTTCGCGGATTAAACGCCCAAATTACAACGTGACGTGTCTGTATATTTATACATCCTGAACAACTGGACTCCCATTTACAGTAGTGGGTTTTAAGTGTTTGACGGGAGAAGTTTGGGGTTTCCATATTTCTAACCCCAATCAACACTTTGGGTGTGCGATCTCAACTGAAGTAGACTAAGAGCGAATTAAAGCTATATGGTATAGGATTGGATTAGTGATGTACATTCCATACACCATACACATAGTTGACATACTGCTTATAGTATCTGAGATACGGACTTGATCACGTAAAATGTAAAATAACAAAAATATCGAACTTCAAGTAAAATTCAAAACAAAAAAGTCCCTTATCAAATGGCAAAATTAAAAGCCCAAACACATCAAACGAATGGAAAACTGTCATATTCCTGACTTGGTACAGGCATTTACTTATGTAGAAAATGGTTTTATAGCTAGCCAAACCTCTCACTTGTATGACAGTCGCATAAAATTCCATTATATTGACAACAATGTATGAACAAAACAAACAGACATAATAGGTAAAAATGTCAAAAATAAGGGTACAGCAGACAACATTGTGTTATAATCTTAATCACTATAAAAACAAAACAAATATGTAAACAAAGAAAACAAAATGGCATATAGACGAAGCACATAAGCAAAAATGAAAGACAAGAATACAAAAATGACCATAGCACAATAACACAATGGTGGGATGTATAAATACCGAGCCACGCCAAAAGGATAACTTTAACCTCGATCACTGATCCATAGAATGAGGTCGGAGTCAGGTGAACCCAACTTGACGTACATTAACAACTTTCAAGGAACCCATATACCAAATATATTTATCCTCTTACTCATCATAAGTGAGGATTACACTTTTAAAAAAATTTTTTTTGTCGAGCAGTCACTGAATAAAACATGATAGAAATACCGAACTCTAAGGAAAATTCAAAACGGAAAGTCGGTTATCAAATAGCTAAATCAAAAGATCAAACGAATGGAAACGAACTGTAATATTCCTGACTTGGTACAGGCATTTCCTTATTAAGAAAATGGTGGATTAAACCTGGTTGTATAGCTAGCTAAACCTCTCACTTGTATGACAGTCGCTTAAAATAAGGACAATGGACATATGACAGACGGAAATTTCGTAACAAAAGGTATCTGCATACAAGGTATGAAGCATCCAGGTCTTCTAGCTTCTGAAATATGAAGCTTTATACAAATATTTTAACCGCCGCCGGGATGAATACTGAATATGAAATATATATATACAAATTATTTCCTCTATTTGTCATTCAATATATAGCTGTAGAATTAAAAATTTCAGAGCAATTCTGGCTAATCATGCCTGGATAGATCAAGAGGAGAATACGTGTCATTAAATCCCATTCTTGTCCTCATGGCAGACCCGGAAAAAAATAATAAATTGATTTTCGAGCGGAGGTAGCTTATATAAAAAAATGTACACTAAAATAAATGTTCTATGGTCAAATAGAATATATCATATTCACTATAATAACAAGGGCGTTATAATAATATACTAGTCGACAAAAATAACATAACCATCGGGAGTAAACTAAACTGAATCATAATTAGTCATTGGGGGTATGTTTTGTTTTAATATGTTCAGTAAGATCAGTTCATATGATGAAATCTCTGGGTGAGTTCATTTATTCTAAATTCAAACACAATTAACAGTAACCTGCTGAAAGATGCAACCCAACAAATAAAAAAATATACATATCTTTGCAATATTGATGATTATACATTTTTGTGCAAGTCAATTTGACGACGCTGCTATTGTAGTACGTCTGCATTCAATTAAAATTGAGAATGGAAATGGGGAATGTGTCAAAGAGACAACAACCCGACCATAGAGCAGACAACAGCCGAAGGCCACCAATGGGTCTTCAATGCAGCGAGAAACTCCCGCTCCCGGAGGCGTCCTTGTTTAATTGTTTAGGAATTGTTTAGATATGTAGGCCTTATAAACAAGTATATCTAAATTGCAGTTTGAACCACCTTTTTAAGCATTTATATTTTTCATTATTTGTTCAGAAATATAACTTATGTTATCAGAACTCTCATAAAGCTGTGGATTTTAGCTTAAAAAACCCACAATACAATAAGTTCCTGTCTTGCATCAACGTCCTTGAAGCAATGTTTATATGACTTCATACTACAGTGACATCGGAGTAGTTTTTTAAAAGTACGACGTGTCTAAGAACAAAATATTTGGTTTGTGCGACAAAATAGCACAGACACAAACAAACAGTCGATTTTCATTGAACTAGTACACATTTTTGTGTAGGGGCCAGCTGAAGCCCGCCTCCGGGTGCGGGATTTTCTCGCTGTGTTGAAGATCCATTGGTGGCCTATGGCTGTTTTCTGCTCTTTGGTCGGGTTGTTGTCTCTTTGACACATTCCCTATTTCCATTTCCATTCTCAATTTTTATTTTAATTATAAGTTATATGAAATAATTAAACACATTACTTACGAGAAACATTTACGATTTCATTAACAAGACAATACAATACTCGTACTTCATTTAACAGCAGACACGTATGTGCACAGGCGAACGCTTACAACAAATACTCAGATAGAGGATTTCTGATTTCTTATTTTATTGTTGTAAGATATTAAAATATATCAAAATTATTTGCCCTGAATGGATTTAAACTTTAATTGATAAATTCTGATAAAGCACATTTACTTTTGCATTGATCTGCATCGTTCTCTTAACATTTATAAATTACAATTTCAATGGTGTTTAATCTACTGTTAAACTGCACTGGATTTTCAATCTTATTTTTAAGCTAACCAAGTTAATGCAATTATTAATTTAAAATATTATATTACCAGTATCTGTGTTATCCTATATACACAATACTTATTTTACATATTCTGGTTAACGGATGTGGTTGTCTTGTTGATCGTTGCATCGTTGCAATTAATTTTGCAGCAGGTCATACAACTTTAAATGGTGGGACAATATTTTCATAAATAAATTGAAGTATTTGTTTGCATGACAGAATCTGTGATCTATAGGAAGAATATTGTTCTATAAGATGTTAAAATGATTAATATATATATATATATAATTAAATGGTGAAAATTTGAAAAGTATTACTTACATATAACTTCTATTCATTACAGTTGTCCTCTCTAGTATTAGATACACGTTTTTGTTTGTATTACAGTTATTAAGTACATATTGAAAATACTTATAAATTAATTTTAGAAAGTATTCTTTGTCATTAATAGTTAGGAAGTAGCAAATAACCAATTATCTAGTTAATTTTAATGACAATTAGTATGGGGTTTGTCAGAGTTCCAATAACAACATCCTTGTTGTTTATGGACGTGTTTCCTATATTATATATTTCTGACTATAAACACGTACCCATATTTATTATGTGTATGAAAATGCATTCTTGCATTCTTGATTGATTGTTGTTTGGATAACAAAATGCATATTCAGAATGAGAACGCATTAAGTAAGTAGGTTCTGTAAAATGAGATGGCAGAGCTGAGGAAGAGATATTTGGACTGTCAATGACAAAGGGTACTGTGAAAGTACTTTTATTCGTGGGGAACCAATTTTCGTGGTTTTCGTGGATGACTTTATCCACGAATTTAAAAGTCCAACGAAATAAAACAACCGTTGTCCAAATCAAGACATGGAAAGATCCCTATGTAGGTTTGACTACTGATATGATCTAGAGAATATATTGAATATCGCCAAATCTGAGAATACTATGATAGTAGTCACAGGGCAAACGCACCATGAACTTTAACTGCAGGCAGGATTATACCCATTTAATCTTTTAAAATCTAAACTATATAACATTTGATCCTAATAATTCTCGTAAAAAAATATTTTTGATCGATCAAAGTCAGATTTCCGGTATTGATATGCTATGATAAAGTGTTCATTTTATATCCTCATAATTCTCGTACGTATAGGAAATAATAATTTCATGCTGGGCTTGCTTTTGATAAGAATTATTTTACCATTCAATATTCAATGTTGAATCGGGACAGAAATTCAGTCTTTGAACAAGCCACCTACTAACCCTACATGTTGTTATTGCAATGATTCTTTTTAGGTGCAGAGCATATCAATCTCGCTACACGATACAACGGATGTCCATGAGACCGTGGCTTCGTATTTATACATCCCACACACACCCTCAGTATAAGGCGTTGCATTATGAAAAGAACATTCTTATAATCAGTTTTCCAATTAAGATTGGATTAATTTTAACACATAAGATGACCACCTTCAGTTTCGATCGTTTAATAAAGTTTCATAAAAAAAAAACATTTTTTAACCATATAAAACAATGGTATATTACCTGTTCATCTTCTAGTTAAACAGAAGAACTGTCCACACATCAAATTGTTGTCTGCAGTTCGAGAAGCTTCAAATATATTGAGATAGCTTCGATACTTTTTAAATTTGCAGTACTGTAGTTGGGGCATTAACGAAATCTTGATTCTGAAACTCGAAACTTAAAAGTTAAACTGCTGTTGAAAAGAAATGATTAATAAAATGAAAACAGTTATGATTAGAACAATTTTTTGTGTTAAGTCATACTTTCATATGATGTGTTTGAGCTTTTGATTTTGTCATTTGATAATGCACTTTCCGTTTTGAATTTTCTTTGGAGTTCGGTATTTTTGCTATTTTACTTTTTTATAGTACTTCAAAACGTATTAGTATTTTCACAAAAGTGTCCAGTATGTCAATGCTTGAGTTTTTCTTTGACAACATTTGTTTTATTTAAGGGAGCAAATATTGTATAACGTCACACCGTCATACCATTAGTGGCTAGTGCTCCTCTGTTCCTATATGCATTATATTCGTATGGATCAAAGCGGCCTTATAAAGGAAGTTAAGTCCTCTTATTTAACATTCCGATATATTACTTTTGTTCTCTAAGGGAATAGAAAAATGGTCACCTGGACTTATCCCTTCCAGCAGTTAAACCATAGAAAAGAGGGACATGCGGGATGTATAAGTACGCAGCCACGTTTGGTCGAAATAGGAGCGTTAAATCAAAGCCTTTTATAGGAAGAAAATCGCGCTCTATATACGTTAAAGAATCTTTGCTACAATTCTTTGAGGTCTGTAGGTAGCTGTTTGCAGGGCATATTATTGTTCCTATCCAACATACGCTCTGTTTAATGGCAGTCCCAATTTGTCGCCTCTTATCCTTGTGTACTCACTGTAGGACCTACCTATTATAATTGTAAAATTGTTCTTGTCCCGGAAATGACTAAAATATGGTGGTTAGAAAATAACCAAGATATTCTTGATACATTAGTAACCTACGTGAACACTATTCACAAGAGTCCACGCCATTTTAGGGCTTTGATGTATAGTTGTCTGATTGAAATAGACTTCTAGGCATGCGTTGTTTTGTTTCCCGAGGTCTTTGAGTGATACAAATTTTACCGCTTCATATGAGTATGTGCTGCTACACTAACATTTAAGAAGCTAATTTCATTAGATCAGAACTTGGGTAAACATCATCGAGTACTCACGGCTCCTTAAATCTCGTTGAAGTCAAATGTTCAGTTAAGAATATATCACATTTCCGAATATTGGATTTATTTCGTTTGTTTATGTAATAAAATAGGTTTGTTGTCCTTTATTTGGACGAATGATATAATATTGATTCTGATACTAGGTAATATTGAGTAAAATTCTAAAGTCTATTCTAGATCCAATGTGAGTTACTTTATGTTTGGAAATATAATATTCCACGATATCAACTGATATAAAATTAGATGTGGTAGGATTGCCAATGAGACAACTATCCACCACAGTTAAAATATAGTGGATGTTAGCAGTTATGGGCAACTGTACGGCCTTCAACAATGATCAAACCCCCATACCGTATAGTCGGCTTTAAAAGGCCTTGATATGAAATATATGAAACAATTCAATTAAGAAAACTTACGACCTAATTCATAACAATACAAGTTACGAAAAACAATTATGAGACATGACCTAACGACAACCACTGAACTACAGGCTCCTGACTTAGGACAGGCACATACAGAATGTTTGAAGGCGTCAAACCTCCCCTAACCTCGGACAAAATCATCAGATTGATACAAAGCAGAAAACATCTAACAAATAACACAGACCTGACGTGGAAGGATATTTATACATCCCTAAAACCAGATTAACTAACACCCGAATTAACTGCCTTATTCATTCATTCTTTCCTGTCCTAACATTTATCTCAAATTGCCCGTGATTGTCTAAACATTTGAATTGGAATGTCAGTAATTGTAATTCCATATGGTGCTAAAAAAGAAAATTCTATGCGGTGGACGATAAATCATGATTGAAATGCATCCTATTGTATACTCCATATGGAGAAAAAGTATTACTAAAAATATCAAACTACACAGTAAATTCAAAAAGCGGGAAGTCCATAAAAACTGACAAAATCAGACGTTAGACTATATCAACTAACAAACGAATGGAACATTATGGAGATTTTCAAAAAGTGGATACAGAGATATTTATAAGAAGCTAAAAATCAGAAAAGCGCTGATGTAAAGTCGATCGCTATATGTATAAAGTCCAGCGCACAGTTATCGTAGACTACTTTACATATCCAGCGCTTGAACTTATATCTACAGCACTTTACTTCAAAAGATATGCTGTATTTTTGAGAGTTTTCATGGATCTGGTTTGAAATGTGCAAAAGGATTTTGGTACAATAGATTTTACCATCTATTTTTAGAATTGGCTTTTACTATCTATTTTTAGAATTGGCTTAAAGGGACTAAGTTCCAAAGACTGGAAAATGAGGAATAATAACAGGTTTACAACTTCAATATGTGCATTATTTTCTGGGACGTTTCCTGAATCTTGGTAAAAACTGTGGTTTGAGTTTGTTGCACTAAATTGGTTCCCTTCGACCGTCCGAAATCACCGTACTATAAGGTAGCTTTGTATGTTGTGCAACCCAGCCAAAAACTGATAAAACAATCAAACTAAATAAAACGTATATAACTAATGAGACAAAATGTATGTTTCGCTATTTTTTGAGACAAACAAAAAAATCTGTCTGGCAAATTTGCTTATTCTTTGTTTTGATATACTAGGACATAATTTAAATCTTTTACAAAATGCGGGCATTATCCACTGGGGTAAAACTGATGACCGTAATTCGATTCACGGTCATCCCAAGATGGCTGACGCAGAATCGGTAAGAATATGTACAGCAGAATACACACTTCATCAAAATTTGCATCGACACGAAAAAATTAAGCACGAGAGCCCGTCTATAGATGCACAGTTTGTGAAAAAGAGTACGACTATGAATCATCTTTGAATACTAAACGCATAAAAATTTAACAAATTTTTGTTATCCCAAATTGATTGATCTGAAGATCGATTTATTAAATTTAAAGCTTAAAAGACTATGGATCCTATTTTGGAAAGACATATTTGTATATCTATTTATCCTTAAATAGTCATAATTTGAAACCAATAGTAAAATCTATTAGTGTAAAACTTTCATCCAGTCATTGCACTTACAATTTTTTTGTAAACGCTGATTTTGTATCAAAATTATCGAGGCAAATAAGAATGACATACACAAGAAAATAACAGTTTTGTGTAAATGCACTTTACACTTGCTACAAGTAAAAACTTTAATTCTGATAGGCAATATAGCGAGACCATATTTTTCGACTGATTACGTCAAGCACACATTTTTACGGTAGCGTTTAAAACATAACTTATGTAGTGATAATCACTGGGGTAAAGCTGATGACCTTTATTCGATTCACGGTCATCCCAAGATGGCGGACGCAGAATTAGGTTAGAATCTGTATTGTCTGTTAAAGTGTTTCTATGATATATTCTATATAAAGCATACATTGGTAAGATATAAATTTATAAAAGGTTCACACGGATATCACAAGATACTACCGAGAAATGTATATGAAACAGGAAATATCCGTAATTTGTATTAACAACTGTTCAACCTTTTTGTATCAAATAATTGATCATGTTGGTATAAAATGTATTTATATGAGAGCTTTATCCTATAGCTAGACAAAAATAAGACGTGCTTCAAAAAAGTTCACCTTATGTATCTTTTTTTACGGTGGAGAATATAATTTTTTAAATAAACATACAACAAGACATGCACGTGAAGACATGCAACAAACAGCGATTAAATGACACCTTACAAGTACATTGAAAAATGGGGTGCACAGCCTCCAATTGAAAGCCAAAAGACTTATTTACGGGATGCCTTTTAATGCCCCAATAATAAATACACCTTTTTTAAAAATGCCAATGCATGTACGCCCATTGATATGGTATCGTTTCAAATCATTGCAATGGGCCATTCGATATCCTCGGAGTCAAGATTCTCGAAACGTCTCGAAAGTTTTCGATCATTTATACAGTAGTTATCTATGTCTTTGATACGGTCCCTCTATGGATAGGCTACCACGTGACATTGTATATTTCAACAAAGTTCATTTGTAGATTGGAAAGTAAAACAATAAAGACTAGGTTGCAGTCAAAAAATCATTTATATGTTGGAACCTATTTGCCTTTTGACAAAACATATGTGTGTTTTTAATAATGCGAATGTTTATTAAATATCAAGTATAATGATAACGCAATTATATAATTCATGCTTTGAGACGGTCCCTTTACGCGATGTGTGTGTAGTATTTAATACAGCGTGATGTTGTGCATTGTGACAATAAACCTGGGAATAGTTTATTGATATATAATGTCCCAGAATAAACTGATTATTTCTGAACGTTTATTATTTGATATTTTGTATTTCAATCATA
Organism: Mytilus coruscus; assembly: GCA_017311375.1. Classification (NCBI taxonomy): domain Eukaryota; kingdom Metazoa; phylum Mollusca; class Bivalvia; order Mytilida; family Mytilidae; genus Mytilus; species Mytilus coruscus. The sequence continues at coordinate 90,505,171 of CM029601.1, forward strand.
GCATGGGAAAATGTCGGAAAGCATGAAGAAAATTAAGAAAACAATATTTCTGTTATAAATATTTATCTTAGGTCGGAAACACAGTGGTCGGAAAGGAGAAAGAAAATTAAACAAAAGGATTTTTCTGTCAAAAATATCTAATTTTATTAATAAATACTACCAGACCAAGAGAATATTCATTATTTAAGTTTAAACTGAGACTGAATTTATTCTTAATAGAATATAATTAAAATTGTCATATATACGTGCATTATGTCTCACAGGTTTGAACAGTCATTACATTTATGAAAATTATATGCAACGTATGAGCACTAATGAGCAGGGATGCGTACCCAAAGTTAGCTAAATATCTAAATTTTAAACGGTTGTGAATGAGTAAATACTTGCATGGTTGCAATTCACAAGGGTTTTAAGTCCTTGCATCTCACAAAAAACGTAATTAATATTTTACAATAATCATAACAAAATTTTATTACTATGTTAATTATTTTATACTGTTATGGATTTATAAGTCTCTGCTTATATTTTGTATAGCAATATATTCATATAGTGGAATGTTAGACTTTAAGAAGAGATTGATTTGATAAATAAAATCCATCCGTAAATACTTGACGTTTGTGTTTATTGATATTATATTCTAAATTTTCGGAAAAAAATCATTAACAGGAACATGAGGAAGGTATGTTAATTATAAAATTTCAATTCTTTTTTTTTTTTGTTTGTTTGTTTTAATTGTTCAACCTTATAGCATCTAAATATTTGCACTATAGTACGATTTTGAAAATTGTATTCATTGTGTTGACCAGCTATCCTACACGCCTTGGTTCATTCACATTATACATCACCCTGTTCACACGCACACTATCGGTTTGCGTTCACACAAATTCAGGATTAAATGGCAATGAATCCGGAATCAAAACACTTGAGGTATGTAGTTTGACATCCGAATTCAACTATTAGAATAATATATGTGATGACGCAAATGCGTCACTGTCCAGTGCGTATGCTTTCTATTTACTATTTCTTGCGCAAAAATACCACGTGCATGCCTAAATATTAATTTCACTCGTGAATGCGAATTTTCGCTTTCCTTACCTAAATTCAGGACACGGCAGTAAGAGCTTCACATATGACTTCCAAGCATGGTCATCATTACTTGCGGTATTCTGACCTCTAGCTGTTTTCTTTTCTTTTTTTGAGTCACTGTCCTATTATAAACTTTGACATTTTCGAAATGCTAAGGATTTTTACCCCAGGAATAGATTACTTTAGATGTATTCGGCAAAATCTTTGTTTCGAAATTTCGGGTCCTGAATTCCTTTCAACTTCGTACTTTATTTGGCCTTTTTAACTTTTTTTATTCGCGCGTCATTTCTGAAAACAAGATATTCTTCAAAACCAAGTTTTCCTGTAGAATATTTGGATTGATTTAAGTAAAATCAGGAAATCCTTAAAATTTGAGATACTTTATGAGACCAAATTAAGTCTCTATATAAGAGGTACCAATGAAGCTGGTGTGTTACTCTCAAGAAAAAATATACGAAACCTTCTTATAAGTTGCATGCCACAGGATTTCACTTCACATGGAAATTGGACTTTAAATTTATCTATACGACATCTACCATGAGTACAGACAGCTTCAATAATGAGTTGAGAATAATTGAAGGCTTCCAGGAAACAAAATATGAAGATATGATAGATAAAATAAATGCATCCAGATTATAAAGCAAACTGAGTGTTTAAATTTACATTGCGATTGATTTGTGCAATTTGCATTAGACATTCGGTTTGTAGAAACTGGGATTTGCAAAAGGGTTATGAAAAAATGATGTACACTCCCAAGTAATAAATAAAATAGTCGAGCCTTAAAATGTATATTCAAATAGTAGCTGTATATATACACTTTTCTATTCACAACTATCCAACATTGCTTTCAACTGACTTGCGCAAGAATCTACACACACTTACATATTTTTAATACAGGTGTTTTATCATCATTATTATCTTATTCTATTCACAGTCAATTATTTCAATTCAAAAGCAAACAAACATTCAGCAACAATTTTTTGGTGACCAGTCAGCGGTCTTGGGTTCACGTATTGCTTTTCTTTTTTTTAAAGAAAGCAACTTGTCTTTATTTCAGATAAGTACATGTGCTATCATTATACCACCTGCAAATTCACATCATCGAATGTAATCCCTTATTTTCAAGTATTCCTCCTATTCCTACATGGATTTCTTACAAATGACATACCAGATTTTAAAATGTGGGAATAGAAGGAATAAACCATTGCTTATATCCGCTTCATTTGAAATTGATGGATAGTTAGTATTATTGGAAAGCATTCAACATCTCCTTATTTTTATAATATATTATCGTTTTTTTTCTACTTATCAAGCGCATCAGTAAAAATAATAAATAAAAAAATCCAGTTGAATCCAGAATCATACTAACTATTGTTTTTTTCAGTAAACTCCTGGATCCTACTAGAAATTTGGTATAACCCAGAATCCTCCTAGTATAAATCTGGATATCCCAATTTCCACCAGTAGATTTTTAATTTTGATTTGTACTAGATTTGCATATTCAAATTTCTACTAGCAGATATTGGAATTCTAATTTGTACTAGGAGGATTCTGGATCCTCCTGAATTCCAATTTGTACTGTAACATATACATTGGTTGGATATTTTAAATACATGTATGCCGATAATATATATGACACAATTGTTTGGGAGGGGGTACAGCTCGAGCATTTTACTGTTACACATCATCTGAATTTATTCTTTCTTGATTAAACTCGGGGATTATTATTTGATCTGTGATGTGGTAGTTTGTCGATCGTTTCTCCAGATTAACGAGATTAAAAAGAGAGGGGATAAAAAAAACTATGCCAGATCTTCAGATAGACATTCTGTTTTATTCGTTCACAGTGACACTTTTGTTCTCCGTGTATTTTAGAGCTTTATATATTGTATAGACACCTGTTTATAGCTATTATTGAAGCAAGCTTTACATATTGTATAGACACCTGTTTATAGCTATTATCGAAGCATGTATAATGTTGGCCTCTAGGTGTTTTTAGTTATTGGTGTTCCGTTGCTGTCTCGGCATTGACGTATTTACCTATATCTCCTTTTATCTATATTTGGATGTCTCTTTTTTCGAAACCTGTGCAGTTGGGTTATTGTCTTCTTGACGGTTACGTCACATCGCCATGTATTTACATTAGTTAAGTATTTTTCATTAAAATTTTTTAATTAAGATTAAAATGGTTGACAACATTTCTAATACAATAATTCAGAATAATGTTTCTTTTTGTTTTTAATCACGTGATACAAGTAAACTTCTTATTTGATTGCAGACTATCTAATTATATCTCTAAATATGGATATAGCTGTCGTATTTTCACTCTTTCTCGATGGGTTTAAACTGAGACTACTATAAATGTTATAGCAGTTTCGGGTTTAAATGAGTATTTCTTGGTAACATAAAATTTTGAATGTGAAAAAAAAACCACAAACGATTCATTTAACCAAGGATTTGTATGGTATATACAAATCCTTGATTTAACAGTTAAAAATATGTCGGACTGTGACATTCCTGTTTTACCAGATGATATACATGTAAACTACTTGTATTATATGTACATGTATAGACATAGACGAATCACAGATCTAGAGTTTTCTTGCGTACGTACACGGCTATTTTGTGTACACGCAAAAGCAGTCAACGGACAAATATTGGACATTTTATAAGAGATTGTGCGTTGGGCAAAAGGAGAAATCAGAATTTACAATTAGGCCACCAAAGATAAATGTAGGAGCTCAGTGTTAACATACATTTCCAAGGATGTTTTGAGAATAAAGGCATTATTCAAACATTTTGCTGTATGCTTTTTTTAACATTTTCACAGCATTTTAACCTGTAGAAATGTTTTTTTTATGTTTTAGAAATGTTTTAATGATATTTTTTAAACAAGCATATATACAAATTCATTCATAACATTTAAATATTTAAATAAAATTGAGAATGGAAACGGGGTATGTGTCAAAGAGACAACAACCCGACCAAAGAGTAGAAAACAGCCGAAGGCCAACAATTGGTCTTCAACACAGCGAAAAAATCCCGCACCCTGAGGCGGGCTTCAGCTGGCCCCTTAAAAAATGTATACTAGTTCAGCGTAAATGGAAGTCACACTAAACTCCGACAATCATTCAAAACATTTATAATTTTTTACAAACAGTGGCGTAGCTTGACCCTTAATTCTAGTGAGGCAAACCATTTGAGGCTTGGGAGTCAAAGCCTAAGCGCGTTTCAATGACCGGGAAGCGTATATGGAAAAGGGGTTAGAGATTTATTAATATTAATAAATAGGGAATAAATTCCACAACGGCTTGCTATAAAAGGGACTATAACGGGCCAATGACAAACAGGCGTCGTAAAAAAAGTTTTCAGAATTTACAAATGCAAAAAAATCGAATTTTATGCAGGTTTGATTGATTGATTGATTGTTGTTTGCCTAACATCACGTGACAAATGTTGCATGCATGTTTAGGAAAAAGCACATTGATTATTATCTAATCGATAGGTTCTGTAGAGTGGATCGACCAGGATAAGAGCATGAATTTCGGCTGCAACTGGGGAAGAAAAGCATGTTAGACATGCAGGGGCATGCATTTCGTGCAACAGACCTCTTGTGGGTCCCCGAGTTGTTTCAAGGGTTATGTAATGTGCATACAGCATTGCACTCTTTTTTTTACATCAGATTAAACGTCCCCATTCCGGTTGGACATGGTTGAATATAAATACATCCCGCACAGCCAAATGACCGTCTATTTTAAGCCCTCTCTAGCTCTCTCTTGTGGGTATGATTTAGTCTGATTTTTCTTTTTCTTTTGTTTTTTATTTGTTTTTTTTTTTTTGTGGGGGAGGTATGATTGACTAAATACTAGTACACAGTTCTTGTCAAAGAAAAATCCAGATTTGTGTACTTTTGAGAATGAAAATATCCTTTGTGCAATGTGTTTGAAAGCAACACATTTAAATGAAGCTAATATTGGTTAAAATTTTAATATCGGTATTCAAATTCCTGACATGCTATATAACTAACACAAATATAACCCCTACACGCTTTTGTACATATTCGGGGATATTCAAGTTTTAGATCAACATTGTCTTGTAACTTTATACGTTTAAAAATGGTGCATGGATATATTATGGCTGGCCGAAATATGAAGTCTGACACATATAAATCAAGATGTATGCCAGTGGGAAAAGGAGCACAGTTGTTTCAAAAAGGAACATGCCGTTTTTGTTGAAACCCAAGTCCATCAAACGCATTAAGATATGAAGTATCATGTCAGTTGCACAGTTCTGACCGCTTGTTTGAATCAGACTTTTTTTACAAATTACAATTTGTCCGTTCCTTAAACAAGAAATTTGTGTCTTCCTTGGTAATTCTTATGAAATAAAGTTGGGACTAACTAGTTTTTGAATTGAGGACTGCGTATGTAAAAGATGGGCGAAAGATACCAAAAGGATAGAGAATTCAAATATTTGGAACCGGCATTTTCACTCGATACTCTATTTTATGGAATACACGTCTTTTTATCTTCTCTATTTTCTGTTGGTAAAAATTGGTAGGCAGTTGCCTCAAGGGAAGTTACGCCTCTGACAAACACAAATTTCAGTAAAATTTTAATGATGTTTTAAAGATATCATAGAAATGTTATGGAACATTTTTTGAATCATAAATTTAAATGTGATTTGGTTATTTTTCTGTAATATTTTTAAGACATTTTTCAAAATGTTTTAATAACATTAACAAAATCTTAATTGACTAGGATTGTCAGTTTTTCTGACGAAGGTCAGTGGTTCACACCGGCACCCTCTATCAATGAAAACTGACTGCCACGATATAGCCAGTAGTGCTCAAGGTGGCGTTAAACACCTTCAACCATTCCATTAATCTCTATGGTTTCTGCAAAAATGAGCAAAATTCATCTTTAAAGGGCAATAACTCCAATTAGTCTTGATGGGCCATTTTATTTACTTTTTTGCTTTTTACAGTTTCTATTCATTCAATATTGTTTCTGCACAAAATGCATAAAATGTGTAAAATCCATCTTTCAACTGTAATAGCTATTATAAAGGATCAATTTTAACTTTGTTGACTTTTTTATTGATCCTATTTTGCTGAACATTTTTTTCAATTTACAGTTTCACTATCTATCATGGTTTCTGCAAAGGCATTGAGAGAAAAAATTCTTTTTTAATGTTTAATAACTCCTTTAAAGGGTCGATTGACTATTTCGGTAATGTTGATTTACTTGTAGATTCTATTTTGCTAAATATAAAATTTCTGCGAAAAAGGGTTAACATTAACTTCAAGGGCAATAACTCCTATAAGGGTTCACTTGATGATTTGTCCATGTTATTTGTAGAACTAATTGTTCTGGTCATATTCACTATTTCTCTCTATCCATATGTATTTTAGTACTTAAAAAATGAAAACAACTCTTTATAAATTTCTTGAGTACAAAGTGCTTCTCGGGATTTACTTCCATCAGGAACGCTCGAGGCTGTATTTTTGAAAGTCAGTGATGTATAAGAACCAAAACAGTTCAACGGCTATATGACCAAAAATTAACCTAAAATAATAGCCAAATCCATCTAAGGTCAATTTTGACTGGGGGAGTTGAAACTTTAGTTCATCAACAGCTATATAACCAAACTGGATTGTCTAATTTTCCTAAAAATTACATAGAGATAAATCTAATCTGCTGATCATTTTTTCCCTGCTAGTTTTGCTAACTGCTTTAATATTTCCCTGTTCTTTAAGAAACAGTGGCCATGTTTGTTGATGAATCAAATCCACGGATAAAATTTTGAAACTAGATATCCTAAGGAAATTCAAATAAAGTCTGGTAAAGAACAAGGTTCACTTTAGGCCAAATATGACCTTGATATTCATAAACTATCAAAATGGCCATAATTTGGTTATTAATCATTGTTAATTGGATCTATTCCAAAAGCCTTACTATTAGTTTAAACAAATCTATTCATTAAAGTACATTCTAGGGTTGAAAGTCAGCACATTTTTGTCAAAAACCGAATGATTTTTGTGCATTTTTCGAACGAAAGAGCTAGAGGAAACCCTTGGTCGCAACCTAGGATCCAAAATGTTCTGTGGCTAAAAGTTGCCAATGATGATATTGAATCCCTAGACACAAAAACTTTCTGGATCATGGGTGGCGGCCAAAGAAAATTATGTTAATAAACTGTTGACACAGAGATATGTCTAGCTTTTTGTTTTTTGATAGTATTATACAAATCTTGAAATCAAAATGGCAATATTTAAACATGTAAACTATGCAAAACATTCAAAGTCAATGAACCTTAACTGAAGGGGTAGAGCAAATTAAGCTCCATGGAAACGAGAAATGCCATTGCTCATACAACTGCATACCAAATATCATTGATCTACCACTAGCTGTTTCCCATAATCTGACCTAATCACCAACTAATACATGTTAACTAAGCAAAAATTTCAAAGTCAATAGACCATGACTGAGGGGGCGGGCCAATTAATCTCCAAGGAAATAAGATGTAACAATGCTCATACAACTGCATACCAAATATCATTGACCTAAACTGGAACGAATCACAAACTAGTACATTGTTGATGCCGCAACCGCAACCACCGTCAGGAACAGCACGCCTAGGTCTGTTTTTTTTTATACTTTGTCAAAAGGAAGCAAAAACTGTCAAAATTATTTTTAAAAAATTTGCTTATTTGAGAAGTCATTTTTAATGTGATGTGCCAAAAAGAAGTTATTTTGTATTAATAGTTCTATCACAACTATTTCTATGTGAAATTTGTAGCATTTTTGCCTATTAAAAAACATAAAATTCTGAATGCCAATTTTAACCCTTCATGTACATGTACTTACTCCTTTGGCCTAGTAGTTTCACAGAAGGTTTTTTTTAAAAGTTTACAAAGAGGGAATTAAGCCAAATGATTACAAAAGCTCTTTTTCAGCAGAAAATGCACTACACAATATGTGTCAAAAAGCATGTGAAACCAAATATACAAACTGAGCAATAAAAACACTGCAAAAGATCTCATTTGTGTACAGAGGAGCACAGTGTAGCATGAAGGAGCATAAAAATTATTTTAAACCAAGTGTACTGAGCGTGTGCTTTGAAAAAATTGTACACTGGTTTATATCCTGGATCTGAAATGAAATAATCATAAACTTTGTTTGCACCTGTCCTAAGTCAGGAACCTGTTTCAGTGGTTGTCGTTTGTTGATGTGGTTCTTAAGTGTTTCTCGTATCTCGTTTTTTTATATAGATTAGACCATTGGTTTTCCAGTTTGAATTGTTTTACACTAGTCATTTTGGGACCCTTTATAGCTTGCTGTTTGGTGTGAGCCAAGGCTCCGTGTTGAATGCCATACTTTAACCTATAATTGTTTACTTTTTACACATTGGGACTTGGATGGAGAGTTGTCTCATTGGCACTGATACCACATCTTCTTATTTCTATTTAACCAAGTGATTGAAATAAAGTACTGTGAAACACCATTCGGAAACCTCTTTCCTGTGACCTGCATTTGACATCCAGATTCAAACTATATTTAAGATAATCTAGTGATCAGATACACCTATCTACTTGCAGAAAAAAATTAAATGAAATACTGTAAATTCAGAAATTATTGTGTGCATTTATTATTGCCATTTTGTCATTTTAGACTTAAATGCGATTTTAATATTTGCGATACTGAGACAAATCCTGTCTAATTCATATAAAAAATTTCAAAATGTGAGTTTAAATTATTGTGATTATAACCATGTCGCATTTTTCGCAATATTAAAAACATCGCAATAATTTCTGAATTTACAGTACTAAAAACTCAAATTGAATGTGACCTGTATTGCCCTTGAACTGTATTTGATGATTCATGATGTTGTGTACAATTTCAAAGCATTGGGTCAAATGGTTCTGTAATTATTATCCAGAAATTAAAGAGATACCAGTCTTCTCTATACTTAATATGTATATTTACACTCAAGACTATTCAATAGCTTATTATGTAAAGAAATAACTTAACTACAAACTTAAGTTTGTTGACTAGCTCGCTGCTTGTATCTTTTTTTTGAGCTGCCGCTTTTATTACAATATACAGCAATAATGACATGACATATATACAGCAATAATGACATGACATATATACAGCAATAATGACATGACATATATACCAAGTATTATTTGCTATCATCTCTTAAAATATCAATACCCAAAACACACAAAAATCTGTTTCGTGGCCAATCAGGAAAAGCCAAATTTGGAAACCTGTGTCCTGTTGTCAATGCCAAGCGAAACTTAAGTGTAGGACCTCACTTAAAAATGCGCATGTACAAGAAATGCTCAATCTGACTAACAATTTGAACAAAAAGGGTTTAGTCCTAAGACTACGGCTATAAAACAAAATTTTGAAGACACAAATTGTATAATCCAAATCCGATTACGGTTATATAGCCATACCTTTAATATAAAATATATATATAAAAAAGGCCAAATTGAACATTCTTTGTGCTGATGAAAAATTTGATGTACACAGTACAAAAGCAAGGCTAAAAGTAATAATCATTTAACTACCTATTTACCACTAATATTTTACAGAGAAGACAATAAATCTGCTTCCACAATGTGTGTATAAATTTGAAAAAAAATCAAATTGCAACCAGTTTTTGGCCACTGTAGTACATCATCTTACAATAAAAGGAAGAACAAGATCTGCACAATGGGTAAGATATCATAAGGAACATACTAGTTGTACAAAATAAATTACAGTATTGTTGATTCATTTTTATTTGCTGGATACCAGCACAATCTGGTTGTTGGAAAAAACTAGAAAAATGACATATGTCAGGTAGGGCAAGCACATTTTTGTGTGGCACATGTCACATTAACAAATAAATAATTCTGACACAAACAAAGCTATACATTTAATAGGGTTTCAAGTTTCCTAGACCTAAGTAAATATAAAACTTGACAACATTTTGGTTGTAGGGAATCAATTTAGAATAGCATATTATTCCTTAAACACAGCATATATGCATCAACAAAACAGATTTCTACACATTGTGTTTGTTATAACAAATGAACTGTCCGACTTGAATATATAGTTTATGGAACCCTGATTTCTTTTGTTTCCTTGGCCTAATTGTGGTTAAAATGTTTTGAGGACTTTCACAAAATCCCCTATTTTTTACCTAATTAGGCCGTTACCAGCAAAGTTTTGTTAGAAAAACTTGACAATAATCTTTAAATAACGGATTAAATATTTGGGGCCAAAAAGGGTTCTTATGGAACCTACTTTCACACTGGCAATTAATTTTGAATTACATATAATACCTATATATATGTATAAATTTTCATTAAAATCCTAGCACACAAAGAAGTTACCATACTCAAAATTTTGGATTTTTTTTTTTTTAACAAAAACTAAGTTTTAACAGCAATTTCCCCCCAAAATTTTCACAGAAATGAATTTTTCCACCAGGAATCCATTTGGAGTAGAATTTTCAACCAATGGATTGGTTTTCATTGAAATCCTAGAACAAAAAAAAATGTTTCCCAAATTTTTTGATTTTTCAACACAAAAAATAAGTTTTCCAAAATCAATGGGCCAATTTTCACTAAAAAGTATATGCACATTGGCATAAGATGTACAACTACTGTGCAAAACTTGATTAGCCTCCTACCTATATTTTTGGAGATTTTGCGATCACAAAAATTGTTGACAGATGAACATAGTGAAAACTGTAGGGCTCCCACATTCCCACTTGGGAGTCCTTATCATGTGTTTTTAGACATTGAATTTGTGGTGATTTGTTTCTATCAAAGTAATGAGAATTTTATATCCAAACAATAGAGAAACTCGTATAGCAAATCTTTTTGAATTGTTTTAATAACGCCACTTTTAATTGCTGGAGGAAACCAAGCTATCTTTTTGGTGGGGGTTCAAAATTGAAAAAAAAAGCAGTTCAATCCTCAAAAACCAACTTTCAGAAAATTCATTTTTTTATACTAGACCTGAAGATTGAAAAAAAAATCATCCTTTTGTCAAAAAAACAATTACCAATTCCAAGTATGCAGCTAGAACATATAAACATCAGAAAACTTTAAATTCATTCTAAAATAATTAATACTTTCTTTAACTACCGGTACACATTTTTTTCTTTTTCTTTTTCTAGATTTTCTATTCTAAAGCTTACTAAGGAGTTGTTTAGAAAAAACACTAAATTTCGAAATTTATTATATCAAACCTCCAATTTGGAATTAAACTGAAAACTGTCACAACTTTTTTCTTCTTCATTTCTTAAAATTCAATTTTAAAGTACATGATGTTATTTTATGAATTGGTTTATAATTCACTACTGTTTATGTGAAAATGGAAACCCTTATAATTATTTCTTTAAACTATTTCATATCAAAATAATTTCTAGTAAAATCTATTTGGTGCCATAAGTACTTTTATTTCAAGGATAACACGATTATTCAAGACCACAAATATTACCTAACAAACTGATATGATTGCAAAGTCTGTTCTTATGAATTCATAAACCCAAGAACCACATAAGAACAATGATTCTTCCCCATCCTTTGACAATTAAATCTAAAAAAAATCATTTACTGTATTTGACATTTAAAGATACATTATGTGAAACTCACAGTAAATTAAATTACCACTTAAAACTGCATAAACTAAAATTATTTTTATTTGAATGGTTCTAAAAGATTTTGCCCTTATAACAATACATGAGGGATTGCTGCAGTAATTTAATATGATCTACATGTTTCGGCTCTTGTAGCACCTTCATCAGGATAAAAACCACCAGCGAGTACAAAATGGTGGTGATAATTTGCACGTCACAATGTCAACAGGGTGAGTAATTATGAATAGATAATAATGGTTGATTTGAAAGTAAACTTTAAAAAGAATGTTAAATAAAATTTGTGTATTAATAATAGTGTTAACTTTACTTTCCAGAGGTTACTGCTTCCAATTGGCTTCACCCAGAGTTACATGCTTCTAATCGGCTTCGGTCTGCCAGTGCTACGTGCTTCCAATCAATTAGCTACAATCGACAGAGATACAACTCTCAATTGGCTTCGCAACGACAGACGGTACGTGCTTCCAATTAGCTTCACTAAGAGTTACATGCTTCCAATTGGCTTCGCTCGGACAAACCGTACTACTTCCTGTGACGTATTGGTACGGATTTACAAGTCTGTCCTATTTCTATTGTTGAAATGGAACATAATTGCAATAAATTGTCGCCCAAAGTTGCAAAAACATATTTTATTTAACATTCTTGATCCAGTTTACTTTCATACCTACTTATTACTCTCTATTTATAATTTCTTCTTATGGTGACAAATTGTGCAGTGCAAATCATCACTTGGGGATTTTGTACTCTTCTGTAATTTTAATCCTGATGAAGGTGCCATAGGAACCAAAACATGTCTATCTTATTAAATTACTGCAGCAATCCCTAAAGTGTTGTTGAAATATTAAATTCTGTGTTTTAATGTAACCAACTTTGCATATATACCCGAGGCATCCACTTTAAGGATTATATCGTATTGGAGATTTGAATGGGAGATGATAATAGACCAATAAATAGACATTATCCCCTATAACAGAACATAACGAATTAAAGAAAGAAAAAAACTTGTTTTACAGGTCAGTTTAGCAAATATTTTTGAGGGGTTTAAAAAATTATAAAAAATTTGCCTTTAAAAAACCTGATGAACAAGAAAAATATTAAAACACAAACACACAAATAATTAAAACTAATATGCAGTTATTTTTCTACTTGAAGAAAATTTATGAGAATAATTTCAACAAAAATGGGAAACTATGAATTTACTTTATATCGAGGTTACATAAGAATGATATGCATAAAAATGTTCCTCAAAATAACAAGTTAACAACATTTAAACATTGGGAAACCTCCCATTTGTTCTTAAATTATCAATAACTTTCGAAATTTACACTTTTTTGGAGACTTTCTTTACATGTACCCCCATTTGCAGAAAACATTACTTTTTAAAGACTTGGAGGCATTGACCAGCATATTTTGACTGTTTGGCTAGGTATAAAACGAGGTGTTTGATTAATTAAGTTAGATTTAGACCTATTAAAGACTTGAGGCTGATGATTTGATAACTGTTCAATTTATATGTTTTGGTCACGAATATATAAAAACAGATTTTATCATAGCTGTTGTGTGTTCTATATGAACTGTGTACAGAATATTCAATTCGACAGTACTAAGAAGAAAAATGTATAGCCTCTGATTTTTTACGTAATTTTAATATTTTATGGGTATTTTGGCAACATGATGCAATAAACAATACAAAAAATTCACTTGAAGTCAGCAAAAACATACCCCCCCCTTTTTTTTTTGATATGCCTAAATACATGCAATTTTATCAAAGATGAGGAGAAATGCTTAAAGACAAAGTCCTTGACTGGTTCTTACAGTGGGTTAATGAATCCTACCCCTTGAACACAAGAATTAAAAAACAGTAAAAATTTGATATAAACTATAGGTTCATGGTGATCAGCAATTTTCTTCTGATACAGTTTACTACCTAGTACCTTATCAATTTATCTATCCATTTCTTATATCTCGATAATTACATAGATTCGCCAGAAATCGTTATTTCGCTTTATAAGGATGACATGCTGTCAAGTTTGCTTTTGAAAACTGATAAATTTATTCACATGACATAATTAATATATAATCCTTACATGACAGTTGTATTTTAAAAGACAAACGTATCAAGTAGTTATTAAGCATCATCTAATGTAATTCAATGCCTGTGGTAAACTTCAAAAACACTAGAAAAATCCTATTCAAAAAGTTTATGTAAGGGCAGACTAGAAATTTTGGAGTTGAAGACTAGTTACCCTAGATAACACACACAAAAAATGAAATTTTTCGAAGTAATGCATTTTCAAGATCAACAAGTAATGTAGGTGGTCAAGGGCTTTTAATTAACAATTAAGGGTGGTGTTATGGGTGTGTCAGATTTTTCTTTTTTATGTACATTTCATGAATAAAAAACTAAATTTTCATGGACAATATAGATGAATGAAAAAAAAGTGTTAAAATTTGTAGTAGCAGAAAGCTTTTTTTCTTTTTATCATATCAACATGTAGCCAAAATATATATTTAAAAGAAAATAGATGTATCAAATATTTCTCTTTTGTATGTTTTCAGAACAAAACATTAAACTCAAACATCCCAGTAGATAAAAAAAGTGTACCCGACTTTCTCTTTACGATAAGATTATTGAATTTTAGAATATTTTCCCAAAATTCTGTTGCTTGGGACAGAGACATGCATCTCTGCTGGGAGTGATGCAAATTAATGCTTTTAAAAGATCAATCTTATCTTTCTGTGGAATCTTTTTAGTGGAATTTATGCTTTGGCATTTTAAGATTGAGAAGTAATTGCACCAACCAGTTCACATGTTTAGTGAAAATTTTTCTCAATTTTAAAGTTTACAAATATATCTAAGCTGCATACTATAATTTCAGTACATACACGAATATAAGATGCAAAAAATATCACAAATCATGCACTTACATTAGACTTTTAAATGCCATTGAAACAGATATAACCAATAATAAATATACCAACTTATAGCTATTTCTACCTCCTCTTTTAAAGAGTTCCATTTTTTTTTTAAATTTCAATTTGATATCAGCCTGTTTGGTTAAAATTGAACTTTCATGATTTTATTCATTTTCTATCATATTTTCTATTTCTAAAATAAGGTGGAGGGATTTGTCTGCATTTGTTAACTTTCAATGAAGAAGAATATGGAAATCCAAAGCATTTTAACTACTTTACAACAAAATTGTTCCAGTAAAATTTATACAGTGGCAAAAGTACTTTTTATTAATGGGAGAAAAATCACAAATTCTGATAACCAAGTTGATTTTTTATCACCACAAACTGCATGAATGATAAAGTTATTAGTATTTGATTGACCTCATTTTCCGAATGGTTCATTTATAGACTGTAAATAAATCTGAAAAGAATCTTGAGGGCTATAAGTAATTTCCTTGTTCATATCCCAGAATGGTTTCACAAAAGTTCGGATACAATTTATAAAATGATAACCAGAATGCATTTGATTCTGAAATAATGGCCAAAGAACACACAGTTTTTTCGTAGTGAATTTCTTTCAGACAAAAAAATACTAATTAAAAAATTGCACCTGCTCTATCCAAAAAAAGATTTTTACAGTGTAGTGTACTATACTTTTGGGAAAATCATATCAAAATTATAGAAAAGTCTATCAGCTCCAACTCAAAATATAGACAATTATAAGTTAAGGGGTCTGTAATTTTTGACCTTTTCAAACTCAGGACCAAATCACTACTTTACCTAAAAATTCATGCCCCACATATTTTTTTTACATGTAATTTCATCCACCTCCTTACTATTTTATGCATAAAATATAAAGAAATAAACTTGGAAGGTGTATGAAAAAAATTTGCAAGTTATACACTGTCCACATTAGAGACTCTTTTTGAAGGCAACGAAAATCAAAGGATGATAACCATGTCCCTAGACCTAATGGGTCAACCTTTTTAATATAAATTTTTTACATTCTACAAATCATTGTTTTACAGAAAGTATTTTTGGTGCTTCCATCAATATTCTACTTGTTTTTGGACATGACAAATATCAGCCAAAGATGCACAGCATAGCTCAATGTATGAAAACAGTTGCAAGTCTAATGGATATTTTGTAAAACAAATCCAGTTCTCTGGTACTGCTCAAATTACAATAATTTTACAGTTTTATTTATCATCAATCAAAAAACAACAATATGATGCAAGTAGAAATAATGAACACATATACATAACTGGTAAAAACAGCAATAAAAAATTGGAGGATGCCTGTGTTGCTGCTTTCACAGTGTAAAGTTGGCGGTAAAAACCAAATCACTTTACCAATAAAATATGGAAAGATAAAATATAAAAATGAATCGTTTTTTCTTGATCATGAAGATATTTATGTTAATGTTTCCCCAACATTCAAGGGAGGTTTTAAGCAGTTATTGGTGTCTTAAAAAACATAATCAGAGGCCAAATTTAAATCTTGAATGCAAAACAAAAATAAGTCCTTTTTTCAGTAAAATACTGAAAAACGAAAAAAAATATATTTTCCAATATTACTTCAGACATTTTCTCTTACTCAAAAGCTTCTGTTAAGGTTTCCTAAAATTCTATAAAGCTATTGATGTCTAAAATTCTTAAACCCAAGATTAAGATACAAAAAATTGAGTTCCAAGTATTGCTTTTGATACTATCTTTGGATAAAAAAAAGCTTCTGCTTTTATGTTCACAAAATTCCATGAAGGTTTGACAAATTTATTGATATTTGAGAAACTTGAACAATGGACTGCATGATATTGTAAATGTTAACAGAAAAAAAAACCCAAAACCATGCTTAGTCCATTTACCAATAAAATATTAAAAAATCAACAAAAAAATGTCTAGTTATACTGGCCAACACTGGAGAAAATTCAAGTATAAGGAGTTAAACAGGGGTATTACCTCCCCTTGACGCTGTAAGACTTATCATCCATTACAACTGAGCGATAGGCTTGACATTTAGTCAAGACACATGTCTGTGACTGCTAGTAAATTAAGAATACTTAAACATAAACATTTCTACATGTAATCTCTTGAATGTATCCAATTTTTACTAAATATTTTTAATTTTCGTATAAAACCATTGCTATAATTATTTACAATATTTTTTTTACTTTTAGATTCTCCATTCTTAACTAATGGAAATGATTACTAGATAAGAACCATTATATCTGTTAGACAAAAGTTAAGGTCCACAAGTAAAAAAATTCAATGGCATTTAATGATAGAGAGAAAAAGAAAGTTTGGTAAAAATTCAAAACACTAGATAACCCATAAATAGAACCTCCACTCTTGTTGAAAATGGAGAATCTTTGCATTAAAAATATTACAATTTATCAAATACATTCTTTAACTGGTTATATGAACCATTCATATTGGAAACCTTTCTGTCCATTTCGAAAGACCTCAAAGGGTGACTTGGGAATAGAAATATGGTCACTCTTGGTCTTCTTCAGACTGGAAGTAAAACCCTTGCAAAAGTGGCGCGTCTGTTTCATAGTGCAGGATGTATGTATTTGCAGCCACGTCAGGTCAGAATGGGGAAGCTAAATCAGATGCCTTATGTTGAGAGAGAGTGACATGCTGTCTACACGTTAAGAACCCTTGCAAAAACTTGGTACGGAGAATTAATCACACAATTATTTCCTGCAGCCACAGTATTTGTTATCTGAAAAAGAAATAGACACTTTTCAATTTTTCTGTCATATTTTAAGAAACTGAAATAGGCAACAATTAGCAAACTGGGAACTACAATTAAAGATTAGAAAAGAAATGAGAGAAAATTTCCAAAATAATAATTTTTGCCTTCCTAAAACTTGACATGTCCTTCTAGAAAACATTAAATTGTAATAAGATTATAAAAATCCTGGGAATTTACATGATCTAAAATAAAAAAGTTTATAAATCTATATAATAGTTCTTTCTTACCTTTAAAAGTCAACTCCAATAGCCATTTCTAACATCAATCTGTAAGGACAAGCTGTAATGCTAACCTGAAATATAAAATGCTGTTCTTCAAAATAGTTAAAAAAAGAATCATCGTTGGTATACTTATGTACATTATATAGAAATAAGTGATATATAACATATCAAGGTAATAGAAGATGCAGATGTATATATTAGAAATATTATACCACCAAGTCTTACTCCCATCCATGAAAACATCTGCACTGAAATAACCTAAAAGGGAATTAAAATTGACACAAATTATATATTTTACAAATCTGTTAAATTGCCAACCTAAATTTTTAAAATTAATTCTGTATTCTGATTGCATAATAGTATAGCATAAAAAAATATTGTTTAATAAATATAAAAACCTGGAAAAACAAAAAATAAATCAATTTAAATTTCAACTGCCAAAAATAATGTGTATAATCTTGACATGTCCTTCTAGAAAACATTAAATTGTAATAAGATTATAAAAATCCTGGGAATTTACATGATCTAAAATAAAAAAAGTTTATAAATCTATATAATAGTTCTTTCTTACCTTTAAAAGTCAACTCCAATAGCCATTTCCAACATCAATCTGTAAGGACAAGCTGTAATGCTAACCTGAAATATAAATACTTAATTCTTATTAATATCTTCATTGAAAGAAATATTCTTCCTGTTTATTGTACTAGTCTCCCCTTGACGGACAAAATTCTATCACGGGATTTACTTTTCATGGTATAGAATTTTATTCGTGTACCTGGAAAACATTTATCAAACTGATAAATTATCTATTTTTGTGTGTTGTAAATGTGCAAAATAAGAAAAATGTGTGTTGCCTTATGTACTTTATCACATTTTTCTAGATAATGTACAGAAAATGGTTGGCTTGAATATACTTGCATTTTTCTTTCATGACAAAGCCTCAGACTTCTTCCTTGGAGCTGCTATCCTTGTTGCTTGGTTGCTTTCATGGCAGTCCTCAGACTTGGTTGAAGCTCTAAGTAAACATCTTCCATGGAGCTGCTATCCTTGCTTTCATGGCAAATCCTCCGACTTGGTAAGATCTAAGTAAACATCTTCCATGCAGCTGCTATCTTTGATGCTTTATTTGGTTTTTCAATTTTCACTCTGCACATAGATGGAAATAAAAATATGTAATTAACCAGATTGTCAATTATCACACACTATTTGCTCTTATAATTAATTCAGAAATTAATGTGATGCATGTTTAATGTCAAATCCTAAATTAAGAGGGCAATTATATTTCCAATTACAATAAATTCTTATTAAAATATATTTCATTAGAGTATAAATTTTAATAAGAAATTTTGGTACAATTTGTAATGAAATTTCAAGCCGTTTTTTCCAGGGGAAACTGATTTTTATTACCAAACAAATATTAACATATTTTCAAAGTACAATTGTAATGACCAAATACCTACATGCTACATATCTGTCATCTACAATGAAACCATCCATCTTCATGGTCTATGACTAATATCCTCTGGCCTGCTTCTGTAACAAAAACAAACTGCTACAAAAACAAAAATTATAGATTAGTTTATATTTAAATGAAATATAGTTTTAATTTAAATAAAATATACATATCTCAATGTTGCTTATCCTGGTGTGCTTCAATGGAGTCTTTTTCAGGGTCTGTGATGTAAACATCTTCTTCGTAACATCTGAAACAAAAAAAATAATTCATAGACAGCTGGTGGTCATCTCAAATAAGTTATACATATATTCAACAGTGAGCCAAAAAAAAAAGTTCAAAAATATCAAACCAAATATAATTTTTTTTTTTAATAAAGTTCGCTTATTCAAAAAATATATAAAGAAGAACTTTTACACCACTGTCCCAGGTTAGGGGGTGGGTTGAGCGCTCACAAACATGTTTAACCCTGCCACATTCTTTATGTGACCGTCCCAAGTCAGGAGCCTGTAGTTCAGTGGTTGTCTTTGGTTCATATCTGTCATATTTGTTTTTCGTAAATTGTTTTGTTATAAATTAAGCCGTTAGTTTTTTCATTTGAATTGTTTCATATTTTCTATGTCAGGGCCTTTTAAAGCCGACCATATTGTATGGGTTTTTGTCATTGTTGAAGGCCGTACGGTTGCCTATAATTGCTTAAATCCACTTCATTTGAACTTTGGTGGATAGTTGTCTCATTGGCATTCATACCACATCTCCTTATGTTTATATTAATGGCAGTCAATTACAATACATTCTTATTAAAATATATTTCATTAGTAAGACATTTTGGTACAATTTGAAATGAAATTTCAAGCTGTTTTCAGGAAAACTGATTTTATTACCAAACAAATATTAACATAGTTTTAAGTACAATTGTAATGACCAAATACCTACATGCTACATATCTGTCATCTACAATGAAACCATCCATCTTCATGGTCTGGCCTGCTACTGTAACAAAAACAAACTGCTACAAAAACAAAAAAAATATAGATTAGTTTATATTTAAATGAAAGATAGTTTTAATTAAAATAAAATATACATATCTCAATGTTGCTTATACTGGTGTGCTTCAATGGAGTCTTTTTCAGGGTCTGTGATGTAAACATCTTCTTCGTAACATCTGAAACAAAAAAAATAATTCATAGACAGCTGGTGGTCATCTCGAATAAGTTATACATATATTCAACAGTGAGCCAAAAAAAAAATGTTCAAAAATATCGAACAAAATATAAATTTTTTTTTAATAAAGTTCACTTATTCAAAAATATATAAAGAAGAACTGTTACACCACTGTCCCAGGTAAGGGGAGGGATGAGCGCTCACAAACATGTTTAACCCTGCCACATTCTTTATGTACCTGTCCCAAGTCAGGAGCCTGTAGTACAGTGTTTGTCGTTGGTTCATCTCCGTCATATTTGTTTTTCGTAAATTGTTTTGTTATAAATTAGGCCGTTTTTTTCATGTCAGGGCCTTTTATAGCCGACCATACCATATGGGTTTTTCTCATTGTTGGAGCCCTTACGGTTGCCTATAATTGCTTACATCCACTTCATTTGAACTTTGTTGGATAGTTGTCTCATTGACAATCATACCACATCTCCTTATTTTTATATTAATGGCAGCCAATCACAATAAATTCTTATTAAAATATATTTCATTAGAGTATAAATTTGAATAAGAAATTTTGATACAATTTGTAATGAAATTTCAAGCTGTTTTTCTAGGGAAAAACTGATTTTTATTACCAAACAAATATTAACATAGTTTTAAGTACAATTGTAATGACCAAATACCTACATGCTACATATCTGTCATCTACAATGAAACCATCCATCTTCATGGTCTGACTAATATCCTCTGGCCTGCTACTGTCACAAAAACAAACTGCTACAAAAACAAAAAAAATATAGATTAGTTTATATTTAAATGAAAGATAGTTTTAATTTAAATAAAATATACATATCTCAATGTTGCTTATCCTGGTGTGCTTCAATGGAGTCTTTTTCAGGGTCTGTGATGTAAACATCTTCTTCGTAACATCTGAAACAAAAAAAATAATTCATAGACAGCTGGTGGTCATCTCAAATAAGTTATACATATATTCAACAGTGAGCCAAAAAAAAAAGTTCAAAAATATCAAACCAAATATAATTTTTTTTTTTAATAAAGTTCGCTTATTCAAAAAATATATAAAGAAGAACTGTTACACCACTGTCCCAAGTTAGGGGGTGGGTTGAGCGCTCACAAACATGTTTAACCCTGCCACATTCTTTATGTGACCGTCCCAAGTCAGGAGCCTGTAGTTCAGTGGTTGTCTTTGGTTCATGTCTGTCATTTTTGTTTTTTCATAAATTGTTTTGTTATAAATTAAGCCGTTAGTTTTTTCATTTGAATTGTTTCATATTTTCTATGTCAGGGCCTTTTAAAGCCGACCATATTGTATGGGTTTTTGTCATTGTTGAAGGCTGTACGGTTGCCTATAATTGCTTAAATCCACTTCATTTGAACTTTGGTGGATAGTTGTCTCATTGGCATTCATACCACATCTCCTTATGTTTATATTAATGGCAGTCAATTACAATACATTCTTATTAAAATATATTTCATTAGTAAGACATTTTGGTACAATTTGAAATGAAATTTCAAGCTGTTTTTCCAGGGGAAACTGATTTTTATTACCAAACAAATATTAACATAGTTTTAAGTACAATTGTAATGACCAAATACCTACATGCTACATATCTGTCATCTACAATGAAACCATCCATCTTCATGGTCTGACTAATATCCTCTGGCCTGCTACTGTAACAAAAACAAACTGCTACAAAAAAAAAAAAAATATAGATTAGTTTATATTTAAATGAAAGATAGTTTTAATTTAAATAAAATATACATATCTCAATGTTGCTTATCCTGGTGTGCTTCAATGGAGTCTTTTTCAGGGTCTGTGATGTAAACATCTTCTTCGTAAAATCTGAAACAAAAAAAATAATTCATAGACAGCTGGTGGTCATCTCGAATAAGTTATACCAAGGAGGTTATATGAGAAGGAGAGTGAACTCTGCTTGATACAAAATTAGCATCCCCAGGATAGCAATTCGATCAGAGGAAAATGATAAAAATATAAAGAAACTGACATGTTTATCACCCACTTGATATGGTCCTCTGATGTACCAGGCTGTTACCGCGATCGGTCCGTGTGATTAGGAGAATCGCTAATGTCACGTGATTGTAATCGGTGAGTGGGTCATCAAAATTCAGGTGTACTTATTGTAACTAATCAGTTTTAATGTGTTTTATTGTGCAATATCAGTTGACGCGAAATTCGAAAGTATATCGTCAACTACGGTGAAAATCGACTAAGAAATGACAAAGTTATGAGGGTTTAAAGTAATTTAAGAATGCAATTTCTATTGAACCCCACCTTGCCTTAAACAAAGATTTTCGCTTCACCTGTGTGATGCTGCCCATGATAATTAGTAGGTAATATCATAGAAAATAGAGGA
The DNA here is from genome assembly GCA_017311375.1 of Mytilus coruscus. NCBI lineage: Eukaryota > Metazoa > Mollusca > Bivalvia > Mytilida > Mytilidae > Mytilus > Mytilus coruscus. Next base: position 90,527,856 of record CM029601.1, read on the forward strand.
ATATGTGAGGTACTTTCCTTACGGTGACAGTGATCGGGAAGGACGTGCGCCATGCGCCAATTGCGCTTTTCGACCAGAAATAGCGCATAGAGTGACAAATGTAAGGGCCCACGTGGCGCACAATATTTTTCACTTCGTTTTGAAACGTTTAGATATCATAAAATGGATTTCCGATCGTGTTTCATGTCGCCATGTGTGTGTGTACAAAACTATGTAGTGTTCCTCCAATGATAGGAGCACCGCCTATATATTTTGGGACGTCTCGGGCGTTTTCCTATGGTAATAACAGCAACATGCGGTATAACTGATTACCGAAAAACGTAATTAGTTTAAACATATTTATTTATAGTGGATTGGAAAACAAGTTATTGCAACTTATATTAATCCCTTTCCAAAAAAAACGTAATTAACCATCATTCATGGTATAAATTTTTATAAACAACTTAAAATTTGTGAATTTGGCTAGTACAGTTTTCTCTAATTATAATCTTTAAAGTAAGCTTGCTATTTTGATTGAAAACCCAAAAGCCTTTTTATGAGTTTAGTATTTATGTCCACAAAAGGCGCTAAACTGTCCTTGTCAATTTTTGGTCTTTGGCTCGTTTGAATATTTTGTAAACATGCCTTCAGCGAATTGTTGTTGTCCCTTATCAATTAACGAAACTCTCTTCTGTTATTTCTTGTCATCGTGATGATGTTATAATAATACAAGAAGTGCAGAGGAAATGTCAGAAACGTCCTCTAATACGGAACGTCTGGAATAAAGGATGGCAATCGGCGAAGACCCAAATGTAATGTAAAAAAAATATGAACATGAACAAGGCAACAGTACCCATGGTACCAGTTTTAACATTGTATATAAAGGTTATCGTAAATATTGCCGGGTTTGGAAGAAGTTATTCATTGAAATTGAAATTACAAAAGCACAGGAACAATATCCATGATATCAATTAGAATCATACCAGTAACCACTACCTCTTTGCTGAAATATACACTTTTTATTTTTTTTCATTGTAAACGAATGGCCCACTCATTTGACAACATGGCCCATTAATTCTGAAAATGGCCCATTGAATTTATGTTTGGGGGGCCCTGGGCCCATAGAGAAAAAATCCTTCCAGATCACTGCGGTGACCGGCTGCGACCGGAGCGAATATTTGTAATTGAAACGAAGAGAAATTTATCGAGAGCCAGCGAAAAGTTTGTTTCTCATTGCGTTAGGCTGTAGATATAGGCATACAGCTGCTTAGATTTTCACTTCCCATGTTTGCTCCTGGAAATGGGAAGTGGTAGGTTATATCCTCGAAAGGAATATGTGATGTATCCTTAGTTAAAGTGACGGATGCGACCGGAGCGATTTAATTTTCAGGACATGGCAGTTTTTTCTCTCATTAAAATCGTTTCTGTGCAAAATAAAATGTTTTTGCATCGGTTCATCTTATTTTCCAATATTTTAATTTTGGTTCGCTTTGAATTGACGGGCTCTCATTGAAAGCAAAGGAACAAAAAAAAAAACAAAAATAAAAAAAATAAAGAAATATGATAACAATTTTAATTTTTGAAAATTCTCAATGTGACCACCCCAAATAAATACTTTGTTATACACTGCATGGGTTTAATTAAGGTTTTGTTAAAACCAGTTCTTCATTGGCTTAATAAAACGGTAAAAAGTTAGAAAATTACACATGCATTTTGTACATTAATACTAGGATTGCAAGGCATGTAGATTGGTACCCCTCTATATATGTTTTTTTTTTTTTTCGACAATACACGTGGTATGTGTAGACTTCTTCTTAATCAATACTCTTTTCAGGCCATGCACGGTTGTAATATATAAAAAAAAAATATGTCAGTGTGTTAATAAAGATACTACGACAGGAAAGCGTGTCTATTCTTTTATTTACGGACATTTTTTCCTGCACATTTTTATAAATATTTTATGTTTTAAATTTTAATTCCATATATATACATCATTTACGAAGCAATTCAGGTCTACTGAGTCGTGCGTCTTGCAGATGCAGAATCTTTCTGGATCAAATTCTTTTTCGAGCTCCAACACTTAGGCATCGCTTTTTGATACATCGTCGACCATGATCAAATGATGACTGAAATACGTCAACAGAAAACATCCGGTGTGTATTTTTAATAGTCTGGGATCCTGGCCAAACCTTCCTTCTTGTAAGTAAGGCTATATATATGTGTGTGTGTATACTGTCGAGAATTGAGCCATGATCTCAGCCTTATTTTGTAAAATCTCGGTCGGTTTATTACACTTGGTGTATCCGTTCTTACTCGGATGTGTAATTAGGACAAAATCTCCCTCTGCTACCGAATCGATCTTAACTAATTAACACCCACTTACAGAAAAGGCGGTAACATTTTATGTGTAATTAGCGTCTTTCGTCCTCTCTCCTTCTCATAAAACCTCCTTGGTTATACATATATTCAACAGTGAGCCAAAAAAAAAAATGTTCAAAAATATCAAACAAAATATAAATTTTTTTTTAATAAAGTTCACTTATTCAAAAAATATATAAAGAAGAACTGTTACACCACTGTCCCAGGTTAGGGGGTGGGTTGAGCGCTCACAAACATGTTTAACCCTGCCACATTCTTAATGTGCCTGTCCCAAGTCAGGAGCCTGTAGTGCAGTGTTTGTCATTGGTTCATCTCTGTCATATTTGTTTTTCATAAATTGTTGTGTTATAAATTAGGCCGTTATTTTTTTCATTTGAATTGTGTCATATTTTTCATGTCAGGGCCTTATATAGCTGACCATACCATATGGGGTTTTCTCATTGTTGAAGGCCGTACGGTTACCTATAATTGCTTACATCCACTTCATTTGAACTTTGTTGGATAGTTGTCTCATTGGCAATCATACCACATCTCCTTATTTTTATATTAATGGCAGCCAATCACAATAAATTCTTATTAAAATATATTTCATTAGAGTATAAATTTGAATAAGAAATTTTGGTACAATTTGTAATGAAATTTCAAGCTGTTTTTCTAAGGAAAAACTGATTTTTATTACCAAACAAATATTAACATAGTAATGTGTTTTAAGTACAATTGTAATGACCAAATACCTACATGCTACATATCTGTCATCTACAATGAAACCATCCATCTTCATGGTCTGACTAATATCCTCTGGCCTGCTACTGTAACAAAAACAAACTGCTACAAAAACAAAAAAAATATAGATTAGTTTATATTTAAATGAAAGAAAGTTTTAATTTAAATAAAATATACATATCTCAATGTTGCTTATCCTGGTGTGCTTCAATGGAGTCTTTTTCACGGTCTGTGATGTAAACATCTTCTTCGTAACATCTGAAACAAAAAAAAATAATTCATAGACAGCTGGTGGTCATCTCGAATAAGTTATACATATATTCAACAGTGAGCCAAAAAAAAAATGTTCAAAAATATCAAACAAAATATAAATTTTTTTTTAATAAAGTTCACTTATTCAAAAAATATATAAAGAAGAACTGTTACACCACTGTCCCAGGTTAGGGGTGGGTTGAGTGCTCACAAACATGTTTAACCCTGCCACATTCTTTATGTGACCGTCCCAAGTCAGGAGCCTGTAGTGCAGTGTTTGTCATTGGTTCATCTCTGTCATATTTGTTTTTCATAAATTGTTTTGTTATAAATTAGGCCGTTATTTTTTCATTTGAATTGTTTCATATTTTTCATGTCAGGGCCTTATATAGCCGACCATACCATATGGGTTTTGTCATTGTTGAAGGCCGTCGGTTGCCTATAATTGTTTACATCCACTTCATTTGAACTTTGCTGGATAGTTGTCTCATTGACAATCATACCACATCTCCTTATTTTTATATTAATGGCAGCCAATCACAATAAATTCTTATTAAAATATATTTCATTAGAGTATAAATTTGAATAAGAAATTTTGGTACAATTTGTAATGAAATTTCAAGCTGTTTTCTTAGGAAAACTGATTTTATTACCAAACAAATATTAACATAGTAATGTGTTTCAAGTACAATTGTAATGACCAAATACCTACATGCTACATATCTGTCATCTACAATGAAACCATCCATCTTCATGGTCTGACTAATATCCTCTGGCCTGCTACTGTAACAAAAACAAAAAAAATATAGATTAGTTTATATTTAAATGAAAGATAGTTTTAATTTAAATAAAATATACATATCTCAATGTTGCTTATCCTGGTGTGCTTCAATGGAGTCTTTTTCAGGGTCTGTGATGTAAACATCTTCTTCGTAACATCTGAAACAAAAAAAATAATTCATAGACAGCTGGTGGTCATCTCAAATAAGTTATACATATATTCAACAGTGAGCCAAAAAAAAAAGTTCAAAAATATCAAACCAAATATATATTTTTTTTTAAATAAAGTTCGCTTATTCAAAAATATATAAAGAACAACTGTTACACCACTGTCCCAGGTTAGGGTGGGTTGAGCGCTCACAAACATGTTTAACCCTGCCACATTCTTTATGTGACTGTCCCAAGTCAGGAGCCTGTAGTTCAGTGGTTGTCTTTGGTTCATGTCTGTCATATTTGTTTTTCGTAAATTGTTTTGTTATAAATTAGGCCGTTAGTTTTTCATTTGAATTGTTTCATATTTTCTATGTCAGGGCCTTTTAAAGCCGACCATATTGTATGGGTTTTGTCATTGTTGAAGGCCGTCGGTTGCCTATAATTGCTTAAATCCACTTCATTTGAACTTTGGTGGATAGTTGTCTCATTGGCATTCATACCACATCTCCTTATGTTTATATTAATGGCAGTCAATTACAATAAATTCTTATTAAAATACATTTCATTAGTAAGATTTGAATAAGAAATTTTGGTACAATTTGAAATGAAATTTCAAGCTGTTTTCTTAAGAAAACTGATTTTATTACCAAACAAATATTAACATAGTTTGTGTTTTAAGTACAATTGTAATGACCAAATACCTACATGCTACATATCTGTCATCTACAATGAAACCATCCATCTTCATGGTCTGACTAATATCCTCTGGCCTGCTGCTGTAACAAAAACAAACTGCTACAAAAACAAAAAAAATATAGATTAGTTTATATTTAAATGAAAGATAGTTTTAATTTAAATAAAATATACATATCTCAATGTTGCTTATCCTGGTGTGCTTCAATGGAGTCTTTTTCACGGTCTGTGATGTAAACATCTTCTTCGTAACATCTGAAACAAAAAAAATAATTCATAGACAGCTGGTGGTCATCTCGAATAAGTTATACATATATTCAACAGTGAGCCAAAAAAAAAATGTTCAAAAATATCAAACAAAATATAAATTTTTTTTTAATAAAGTTCGCTTATTCAAAAAATATATAAAGAAGAACTGTTACACCACTGTCCCAGGTTAGGGGGTGGGTTGAGCGCTCACAAACATGTTTAACCCTGCCACATTCTTAATGTGCCTGTCCCAAGTCAGGAGCCTGTAGTGCAGTGTTTGTCATTGGTTCATCTCTGTCATATTTGTTTTTCATAAATTGTTGTGTTATAAATTAGGCCGTTATTTTTTTCATTTGAATTGTTTCATATTTTTCATGTCAGGGCCTTATATAGCTGACCATACCATATGGGTTTTTCTCATTGTTGAAGGCCGTACGGTTGCCTATAATTGCTTACATCCACTTCATTTGAACTTTGTTGGATAGTTGTCTCATTGACAATCATACCACATCTCCTTATTTTTATATTAATGGCAGCCAATCACAATAAATTCTTATTAAAATATATTTCATTAGAGTATAAATTTGAATAAGAAATTTTGGTACAATTTGTAATGAAATTTCAAGCTGTTTTTCTAAGGAAAAACTGATTTTTATCACCAAACAAATATTAACATAGTAATGTGTTTCAAGTACAATTGTAATGACCAAATACCTACATGCTACATATCTGTCATCTACAATGAAACCATCCATCTTCATGGTCTGACTAATATCCTCTGGCCTGCTACTGTAACAAAACAAACTGCTAAAAAAAAAAAAAATATATAGATTAGTTTATATTTAAATGAAAGAAAGTTTTAATTTAAATAAAATATACATATCTCAATGTTGCTTATCCTGGTGTGCTTCAATGGAGTCTTTTTCACGGTCTGTGATGTAAACATCTTCTTCGTAACATCTGAAACAAAAAAAAATAATTCATAGACAGCTGGTGGTCATCTCAAATAAGTTATACATATATTCAACAGTGAGCCAAAAAAAAAAGTTCAAAAATATCAAACCAAATATATAACTTTTAATCAAGTTTGCTTATTCAAAAAATGACACTTTTTTCAAAATATAAATAAAGAACTGTAACACCACTGTCCCAGGTTAGGGGGTGGGTTGAGCGCTCACAAACATGTTTAACCCTGCCACATTCTTTATGTGACTGTCCCAAGTCAGGAGCCTGTAGTTCAGTGGTTGTCTTTGGTTCATGTCTGTCATATTTGTTTTTCGTAAATTGTTTTGTTATTAATTAAGCCATTAGTTTTTTCATTTGAATTGTTTCATATTTTCTATGTCAGAGCCTTTTAAAACCGACCATATTGTATGGGTTTTTGTCATTGTTGAAGGCCGTACGGTTGCCTATAATTGCTTAAATCCACTTCAATTGAACTTTGGTGGATAGTTGTCTCATTGGTAATCATACCACATCTCCTTATGTTTATATTAATGGCAGCCAATTACAATACATTCTTATTAAAATATATTTCATTAGTAAGACATTTTGGTACAATTTGAAATGAAATTTTAAGCTGTTTTCTAAGGAAAACTGATTTTATTATTACCAAAATATTAACATCGTTTTTTTAAGTACAATTGTAATGACCAAATACCTACATGCTACATATCTGTCATCTACAATGAAACCATCCATCTTCATGGTCTGACTAATATCCTCTGGCCTGCTACTGTAACAAAAACAAACTGCTACAAAAAAAAAAAAATATAGATTAGTTTATATTTAAATGAAATATAGTTTTAATTTAAATAAAATATACATATCTCAATGTTGCTTATCCTGGTGTGCTTCAATGGAGTCTTTTTCACGGTCTGTGATGTAAACATCTTCTTCGTAGACAGCTGCTGGTCAACTCAAATAAGTTATACATATATTCAACAGTGAGCCAAAAAATTTTTTAAAAATATCAAACCAAATATATAACTTTAATAAAGATTGCTTATTTAAAAAATGGAACTTTTTTCAAAATATATATAAAGAAGAACTGTTACACCACTGTCCCAGGTTAAGAGAAGGGTTGAGTGATTTAAAATATTTATGATTTAAAGGATTTCTAACTTCTGGTAACACTGACAAGTGAAAAGATGTTTTTATAACAATAAATAAGTTCCGATGATAAATTTAGATAATATCAGCTCACATGAACTAAAAAACCTACACATCAACAACTCAAAGTGACTCATGTTGACCCTCTACCTTACTCACTTTTTCTAATTTTTTTATGCATAAAATCTTAGATGGGATAACATTATTTTCCTGTAAAAACACTGCTGTAAGAAATATAACAGTCAGACTTTTGCCTTGAGGAAATAAAGCCAGACCAGATTTAAAATATATTTTTTCATAAAACAAGTTTCCGACATATTAAATAACCTGCTTTGCTGGGCGATCTGCTTTTAAGAGATCAGTGCCCTTTTGAATTCATCAATGTCATATTAAATACTTAAATTTTGCTCTCTGAAGAGGTCTGCTTTTACGAGGCCAATTTTGACAAAAAGCATCTTTTTTATCGACCTGCTGGGCGATCTGCTTTTACAAGATCAGTGCCCTTTAAATTCATCAATGTAATATAAAATTTAAATTTTGCTCTCTGCCAAGGTCTGCTTTTACGAGGCCCATATTGACAAAAAGCATCTTTTTTATCGACCTGCTGGACGATCTGCTTTTACGAGATCAGCGCCCTTTAAATTCATCAATGTTATATTAAAATTTAAATTTTGCTCTCTGCCAAGGTCTGCTTTTACGAGGCCCATTTTGACACAAGCATCTTTTTTATCGACCTGCTGGGCGATCTGCTTTTACGAGATCAGTGCCCTTTAAATTCATCAATGTTATATTAAAATTTAAATTTTGCTCTCTGCTGAGGTCTGCTTTTACGAGGCCTATTTTGACAAAAAGCATCTTTTTTATCGACCTCTGGGCGATCTGCTTTTAAGAGATCAGTGCCCTTTAAATTCATCAATGTAATATTAAAATTTAAATTTTGCTCTCTGCCAAGGTCTGCTTTTACGAGGCCCATATTGACAAAAAGCATCTTTTTTATCGACCTGCTGGGCGATCTGCTTTTACGAGATCAGTGCCCTTTTAATTCATCAATGTTATATTAAAATTTAAATTCTGCTCTCTGCCGAGGTCTGCTTTTACGAGGCCTATTTTGACAAAAGGCATCTTTTTTATCGACCTGCTGGGCGATCTGCTTTTACGAGATAAGTGCCCTTTAAATTCATCAATGTAATATTAAAATTTAAATTTTGCTCTCTGCCAAGGTCTGCTTTTACGAGGCCCATATTGACAAAAAGCATCTTTTTTATCGACCTGCTGGGCGATCTGCTTTTACGAGATCAGTGCCCTTTAAATTCATCAATGTAATATTAAAATTTAAATTTTGCTCTCTGCCAAGGTCTGCTTTTACGAGGCCCATATTGACAAAAAGCATCTTTTTTATCGACCTGCTGGGCGATCTGCTTTTACGAGATCAGCGCCCTTTAAATTCATCAATGTTATATTAAAATTTAAATTTTGCTCTCTGCCAAGGTCTGCTTTTACGAGGCCCATTTTGACACAAGCATCTTTTTTATCGACCTGCTGGGCGATCTGCTTTTACGAGATCAGTGCCCTTTAAATTCATCAATGTTATATTAAAATTTAAATTTTGCTCTCTGCTGAGGTCTGCTTTTACGAGGCCTATTTTGACAAAAAGCATCTTTTTTATCGACCTCTGGGCGATCTGCTTTTAAGAGATCAGTGCTCTTTAAATTCATCAATGTAATATTAAAATTTAAATGTTGCTCTCTGCCGAGGTCTGCTTTTACGAGGCCTATTTTGACAAAAGGCATCTTTTTTATCGACCTGCTGGGCGATCTGCTTTTACGAGATCAGTGCCCTTTAAATTCATCAATGTAATATTAAAATTTAAATTTTGCTCTCTGCCAAGGTCTGCTTTTACGAGGCCCATATTGAAAAAAGCATCTTTTTATCGACCTGCTGGGCGATCTGCTTTCTGAGATCAGTGCCCTTTAAATTCATCAATGTTATATTAAAATTTAAATTTTGCTCTCTGCCAAGGTCTGCTTTTAGGCCCATATTGACAAAAGCATCTTTTTATCAACCTGCTGGGCGATCTGCTTTTATCAGTGCCCTTTAAATTCATCAATGTAATATTAAAATTTGAATTTTGCTCTCTGCCAAGGTCTGCTTTTACGAGGCCCATATTGACAAAAAGCATTTTTTTATCGACCTGCTGGGCGATCTGCTTTTACGAGATCAGCGCCCTTTAAATTCATCAATGTTATATTAAAATCTAAATTTTGCTCTCTGCCGAGGTCTGCTTTTACGAGGCCTATTTTGACAAAAGGCATCTTTTTTATCGACCTGCTGGGCGATCTGCTTTTACGAGATCAGTGCCCTTTAAATTCATCAATGTAATATTAAAATTTAAATTTTGCTCTCTGCCAAGGTCTGCTTTTACGAGGCCCATATTGACAAAAAGCATCTTTTTTATCGACCTGCTGGGCGATCTGCTTTTACGAGATCAGTGCCCTTTAAATTCATCAATGTTATATTAAAATTTAAATTTTACTCTCTGCCGAGGTCTGCTTTTACAAGGCCCATTTTGACACAAAGCATCTTTTTATCAACCTGCTGGGCGATCTGCTTTTACGAGATCAGTGCCCTTTAAATTCATCTGCTTTACTGATCATTAATTTTATGTTGACAGTCCTAAATATAAAGCTTTACCACAAGTATCACATAAACTTAACATTATCCAAGAAAATGAGGTCAAGGTCAGATAAACTAAACTGGAAATACGTGTACACCTTACAATCATTCCATACACCAAATATAGTTGACCTATTGCTTATATTTTCTAAGAAACAAACTTAATAAGGAAAACGTAACATTGACCAATGAACCATGGAAATGAGGTCAAGATCAGATGAACCATGCCAGACAGACATGTACACCTTACAATCAATCTAAGCATTAAATATAGTTGACCTATTGTTTATAGTATCTAAGAAACCAACTTAACCATGAAAACTTAACATTGACCAATGAACCATGAAAATGAGGTCAAGGTCAGATGATACCTGCCAGACAGACATATACACCTTACTCCTTCCATACACCAAATATAGTTGACCTATTGCTTATAGTTTAAGAAAAACAGACCAAAACACAAAAACTTCACATTGAGCAATGAACTGTGAAAATGAGGTCAAGGTCAAATAAAATCTGCCAGACTGACATGTACATCGTAAAATATTTTCATACACCAAATATAGCTGACCTATTGCATATAGTATTAGAAAAAAGACCAAAACACAAAAACTTAATTTTAACCACTGAACCATGAAAATGAGGTCAAGGACAGATGACACCTGCCAGTTGGACATGTACACCTTTATTTCATTCCATACACTAAATATAGTAGACCTATTCCTTATAGTATCTAATATATGGACTTGACCACGAAAAATTAACCCTGTTCACTGATCCATGAAATGAGGTCGAGGTCAGATGAAAACTGGATGACAGACATGAGGACCTTGCAAGGTACTCATATACTAAATATATATGTATCTCAAACAAAGTGAAAGGTAACAAAAGATCAAATATTGTCCAGTGAAAGTCATGTAAATGTATCAAACTATGCAAGTTAATCTCTGAAATGTAGCATAAATGCCATTACATATGATATCTTGTTCTCAAAATGGAACATTGTCAAATTAAGCCATCTTTCCTTTCTGATCAACAGAGCATACAGAAAAGAAAATATCTGACGGATTGTTTAAAAACCATTAATCCCCCCTCCCCCACTTACTTCCTAGCATGGGGTATAATAATCACAAAAGATAATAAAACAGTTTCAAATTCAAATCAGTAATCAAAAATAAAAGGCTTACTTTACCTGGGGCTACCATAGGAAAGTTGTTGTACTGTCTGGCTCTTCAAAATGGATACCTTTACCGAGTAAGACGATTGTTGGTTAGAGTCATAGTATACATGAACTGAAATGAGATGAACAACAAAAGTCAATGATGATTAAATGCAAGTTTATTTAAGCTAGAATGATCTATTTGAGGAGGAATGACATCACTTGATCCCCTTACTGCATTTCAATAACATGTTTAATGCATTTAGTGAAGTTACTTGACCCTAGCTTACAAGGTTTTAAAATGGTAAGGATCAATGAACAGATGGGGATAATTCCCAAAGTAAGTAACAGGGCATGATATTACTTAAGGTTGTCCAATTGTCTAGGACAAGTGAAAGTCATTCTCTGGCAAGTACAAGTCGCCGTGTACTTGTACGTTTGGCAACTAAAAATAAAAGTGGAAAACGTGGAAAAATCTGCACACAGAAATGTGATCTTAACTGTGTAAATAAGTGGACCCTATAAAATGAAATTCAGGTGGTTTATTTTATCAGGCTTAAAGAGAATTTCTTTTCTGCGTGCATTTAATTTTCTGAAACATAAAATGCATTAAATTTTATTTAGGCATGGATTTTTAATTATTTTTTTCTAATGGATAGGCAGACTTAATATTTCCGATTTCATTTTGGAAATTTCATCCTTTTTTTTTATTCCCCAGTGTGGTTCAGGTGAGGTAGAGGATCAAATACACTTTTTCGTTCATTGCACCAAATTTAACAAGGAAATTCATAATTGCATGTTTAAAACTAATCTCTCATGTAGTCATTAAAATAATTTTATCTAGTTCTCCTGAGAACTTATTTTGTTAATGACCAGTGTGAGGACATATCAGTAATTTGCTACTTTTTTAGGTTAAATTCATAATTTCATAACTACAGCTTGCTTGACTTGTTTAGACCAAGATAGAATTACAATTCTCAAGCACAATTCCTGATTCGTCCTCCAGCAAAGCAAGCAATTTACCTAAGATTTCGCCTACCTTTGGTCGCAATGCCATAAACCTCCTACTGCAGAGAAATTATCATTTAAAATCATTTTATATTGTTTTATTATTATTATAGCATTATTATACATTGTATTCTTGTATTGTACTTTTGTATATGTTGAATTATGAGTGTATTCTGGTTGTCATTCCCCTGAGCAATTTGGAGTTGTATAGTAACTTACTTTACAAATCCTTGACCTGAGGGACCTTAAATAGAATAAACACATAATATGACTTGAGAATCGGACCTAACCATGAAAACTTAAATCCAAGGTTTTCGGGGGTTTTAATTGCAAGTCATTAGTTTTTCTATGTATATAAGACTGTATTTTCATTGTTTTTGTTTTCTGTCATGGTTTTGTGCATCTCTCCTCCACTTTATATGAGTTTTGATTGTCCCTTTGATATCGCTCACCTGGCTGTAATTTCAGTTTCAGGCATTTGACTTATTTGTAGATCTTAACTTTGCTGGACAATTATGTCATTTACACTTTCTCTCTTTCTATAACAATATTAAAGATAATACATAACCAAAACTGTAAAATTCCTAAAATTTAACTATTTCTGGACAGTAACCCAACAATAAGTTGTCCTATTGGTCTGAAGATTACTTGACAGGTAGATCTAAACCTGTTTAACACTTTCACCTATGTCAGTTTTGCTCTTACTGCTTTAGTTTTTGAGATAAAAGCCAAAAACTTCATTTGACCCCTATGTTCTATTTTTAGAAACTGCCGCCATGTTTTTGAATAGATCAAATCCCAGAATACAATCTATAAACTAGATACTCTAAGGAACATTCAATTAAAGTTTTTAAGTATTTGGCAAAGTAGTTTCAGAGAAGAAGATTTTTGAAAAAGTAATTGGACTTTCACAAAAAATGTAAAAAAAAACGTTTTAAGGGCAATAATTCCTCAAGGGGTCAATTGACTATTTTGATCATGTTGACTCATTTGTAGATCTTACTTGGCTGAACATTTATTGCCATTTATACTTTCTCTCTATCTATTATAATATAAAAGAAAATTACTAAAAACAGTAAAATTTAATAAAAATAAAATATTTCCAACAGTAACCTAACAATGGGTTGTCGAACTTGTCTGAAAATTTCATAACAGATAGATCATGACCCATTTATCACTTTAACTCTCTTTCACTTTTGATCTAACTGCTGTAGTTTTTGAGATATAAGCCAAAAACTGCTTTTGTCCCCCATGTATTATTTTTAGCCATGGCGGCCATGTTTGTTGATAGATCAAAACTTCGGGTACAATTTATAAACTAGATACCCTAACGAGCATTCAATTAAAGTTTGAAAGTATTTGGCCGAGTAGTTTCAGAGAAGATTTTTGAAAAAGTAATAGACTTGCACAAAAAAATGTAAAAATAAACATTTCAAGGGCAATAACTCCTTAAGGAGTCAATTGACTATTTTGATCATTGACTAATTTGTAGATCTTACCAAGCTGAACATTTTTGCTATTTACACTTTCTCTCTATCTACTGTAAATTCAGAAATTATTGCGAAAAATGCGACAGGGTTATAATCGCAATAATTTAAACTCGCATTTTGAATTTTTTTATATGAATTAAACAGGATTTTTCTCAATATCGCAAAAATTAAAATCGCATTTCAGTCAAAATGACAAAATCGCAATCATAAATGCACGCAATAATTTCTGAATTTACAGTATTATAATATTAAAGAAAATTACTAAAAACAGTAAAATTTCATAAAAATAAACTATTTCGGACAGTAACCCAACAATGGGTGGTCCAATTGGTCTGAAAATTTCATAACAGATAACATGACTTATTCATCACTTTAACTCCTATGTCACTTTTGCTCTAACTGCTATAGTTTTTGAGATAAAAGCCAAAAACTGTATTTGACCCCTATGTTCTATTTTTAGCCATGGCGGCCATGTTTGTTAATGGATCAAAACTTCGGATACAATTTATAAACCAGTTACTCTAAGGAACATTCAGTTAAAGTTTAGAAGTATTAGGCCCAGTAGTTTCAGAGGAGAAGATTTTTAAATGTTAGCAAACATGATGAACAAATTGTGTAAAATTGTCCTTAAAGGGCAATACCTCCTTAAGGGGTCAATTGACAATTTTAGTCATTGGAACTTTTTTGTAGATCTTACTTTGCTGAACATTTTTGCTCATTACAGTTTAGCTTTATCTTCAATAATATTCAAGATAATAAACAAAAATTCGTAAGGGTTCCGTGGAACCCAGTGTCTCGCCTACTTTTGCTGTTAATCGCAGGCTCAACAAAAATGAGGAAAAAAATCAATAAAAATATTCCTTTAGATACTATCTTTTGATTGTAAGAAGCTTCTGTCAAAATTTGGTATGAATTCAGGATAGTTTATGAATCTAATAAATGTTTTAAAAACTTTAACTGCAGACTGTATTTAATGTTAACTGGAAGAAAAACTAAGTCCATTTATAAGTAAAATATGGACAAACAGGTACAAAATTTTAACAAAGTTTCCTTCTAGATACTAGCTTTTGATCATAAACAAGCTTCTGTCCAAGTTTGGTACAAATCCAGGATAGTTTAAGAAAGTTATTAAAATTTTAAAAACTTAAACCACAGAGTGAATGTATTGTTTCCTGGCAGAAAAACTAAGTCCATTTATAAGTAAAATACTGAAAAAAAGAAATTTTATTTTTACAAAATTTACTTCTGGATACTATCTTATGATCATAAACAAGCTTTTGTCCAAGTTTGGTACAAATCCAGGATAGTTTAAGAAAGTTATTAAAATTTTAAAAACTTTAACCACAGAGTGAATATTTGTGGACGCCGCCGCCGACGGAATGTAGGATCGCTATGTCTCGCATTTTCGACTAAAGTCAAAGGCTCGACAAAAACTGCAAAATTTCCTTAAAATTACCAATTTAGTGGCAGCAACCCAACAATGGGTTGTCGATTCGTCTGAAAATTTCAGGGCTGATAGATCTTGACCTATTGAACATTTTTACCCAGTCAGATTTGCTCTCAGTGATTTAGTTTTTGAGATATAAGCCAAAAACTGCATTTGACCCCTATGTTCTATTTTCAGCCATGGCGGCCATGTTTGTTAATGGATCAAAACTTCAGATAAAATTTATAAACTAGATACACTAAGGAACATTCAGTTAAAGTTTGAAGGTATTTGGCCCAGTAGTTTCAGAGAAGATTCTTGAAATAGTTTACAACAACGATGACGGATGCCAAGTGATGGCATAAGCTCACATGGGGCCCTAAGGGTAACACTATATGGCCCTGCTGACATACTATATGGCCCCAACCTATGTTCGCAGGCCATAAAAAGAAAAACTTAGCCTTTTTAACTTGAAAGGGGAAAAATTCATTATATTTGGAACAACTTTTCTAAATAAGGGTCCTCATATTTTCAATAATAAAGAAGATTGAAGTCCATGAATATTTCAAAATTTTCCAAAATACATGGACATGTTTTATCAGTATACATTTGTAATATCAGATAGTCCTATTGTTCTTGTCAAAACTGAGGTTTGCGATTTCAAACCCCACTCGTGTGGGTGCACTCGACTCTAAATCTTAATTGACTAGGATTGTCAATTTTCCTACTAAAGGTCATGGTTTTCTCAGGGACTCCGGCTTCCTCCACCAATAAAAACTGACCGCCATGAAATAGCACAATAGTGTTGAAAGTGGCGTTAAACACCAATCAATCAATGAATATTGTTCTTAAGGAAGTTTCTGCAAATGACAGATGCAGATCTAGGATTTTGAAAAGGGGGGGAGGGGGAGTTACCCTTCATTTGAGGGGTTGTTATTAGAAATATTATTTGACTCCCTTGTTGTGCCTATAATTGCTCTATACAGTAGTGAAGTATGGGGAATAGGTAAACAACACAGGGATTCAGATCCTTTGATCACTTGCAGTTTAAATTAATGAAAGAAATTCTAGTACATTGCAAAACATCAAATGTGCATGTTTAGCTGAGTTGAATAGATTGCGCTTATATACCAGAATAGAATCTTCAGCAATAAAGTATTGGCTCAATATACTAGAGTCAAATAATTCTCTTGCCCTAAAAATATACAAAGCAAATGAAAAAACAACTCATGGATAATAGATAAGAAAAATCTTGTTTCAAAACTTGGATTTCATTTTATTAATCTAAATCCTTTTGATATTAAAATTTATTTCAAAACACATTCAAGAGAGAATCAAAGATACAGCCTTTCAAAAGCAAGAGACTGACATCAATCAAAATAAAAAATTAAACTTCTTCAATATACTATATAAACCAAATATAAGACCCTCATATGTTGATCAATGCAAATCCAAATGTGATAGATCAACATTATGCAAGTTAAGGATAAGAGCTCATACTTTATCTGTTGGAAGAGGGTGATATTTAAATATACCGAAGCAGAGTAAGATATGTATTTGCTGCAACAATGGAGACATTGAAGATGAACTACATTTTCTTTTAAAATGTTCATCTTATAAATATTTGAGAGATAACCTCATTAAAAAATTAAATATGAACAACAAATTAATTATTTTATCATATTATCTTGCTTATATCAATTCTAAATAGTAATTCCCCAACAGTATTAAAAATTGTGTACTATTTGAATGAATGCTTGTTCAGTTGTTGGTGAGAAACTCATTGTCAAAAGGTACTTGATTTAAAAAAAAAAATTTACATATTCTTCTCATACTTATCCACTGTCACTCCTTCATTTGTAGTCATTGTAGTTTGTCTGTATTTTGTTGCTAAATTTATTGTTATTGTGTCAGTGCTAATAAAGCTATCTTATCTTATCTTATATTTATATATTGGCCAGGTAAAAACAATATTGGTGTTAGTAACAAAACTGCACAAAAGAATAAGCCGTGTGTTTGCAGATAAAACCTACGTACCCTATTTTCCAACCAAAATTATATCTTATCTTTGTGAACTGTCAGTTCAGAAATTCCTCATGATGTGAGTTGAAAAATTAGAACAATAGAAATAACCCGCCAAATCATTTGACCAATGAAAAAAGAGCAGGTATTGTGATCTAATGAACCGTGAAAATTAAGTACAGTAAAATCAAATCTATTCAAAACACAAGTTTAACCTTTCTAAAGCCATAAGGGATTTAAGTTGCACAAACACCTGCCTATTTTCATGTGTGAACAATTCTTATTAGATATTCATTAATTATAAAGATCATTATATCTTTCAGAAACAAGTTACAGAACTTTCAGCTAAGAAATATCCTTTCAGAATAAATTTTTTACAGATTTATACATACGTTAAGGATACGAATAGACTGATACACTAAAGTGTTACTTAATTGGCACTTGTACTAAAACTGGTTCAGTTTACTTTCATAAAAAAAAACTGATACACTAAAGTGTTACTTAATAGACGGTATGCAAATTTGTCCGCCATTACGTATATTCCTATATTAGGAAGAACTCATTGAGTTCTGTCCCACCAAAAAAAAAAAAAAAACAAACTTGTTAATGGTTAAAATGTTTGTTAAACTTATTTCAGATTTTAAACAGAAAAAAAAGCTACAACGTAAATCATTTGGCAAGCGTATTGCTGGTAGCACAACTACGTAAGTTGAACACAATATGCCTCAATGGCAACAGGACACCAATCTCTGAGTCCAAAACATATGGTAATAGTAGTTCCCGAAGTCACGGTGTCAATAAAGGGTTACAGTTAAAAAAAATTATTTACTATAGTTTGAGTATTCGGTGGTCCTATGGTCAGTGAGGGCAGTCGAGGTCAATACACAGCACCACGACGATCCTCACTGAACAAGGGGCTACAACTCAAACTGGTATCTTGGTATCTATGGGAATTTCAGATACAATATTTTTTGCTAAGCACAAAGTAGGTGAAAGAAATATGTGATAATCATTTATTTATCAATGTTTTATTTATTTGACGTATACAAATTTAGCTTTGATTTTTTTCATTAAATAATTAAAACCGGGCTATCGGGAAACATTATCTAATCTCTATCTTCGCGATGGACATTCAGATTCATTTATTTATTTCATTTTATTTATTTCATGTATTGGCTACTATTACCACATATATCGAAGCAATTATCTATATAATTAGCTTATAACACTGTGCGGGACAAATTTGCCATTCCAGAATTGGCAAATCTGACTTTGCTGTTTTACAAGATAACAAGATAACAAAAATATTTTTGGCCAAGTGATAGATAATGAAAAAAAAAAAAAAAAAAATC
The DNA here is from genome assembly GCA_017311375.1 of Mytilus coruscus. Classification (NCBI taxonomy): domain Eukaryota; kingdom Metazoa; phylum Mollusca; class Bivalvia; order Mytilida; family Mytilidae; genus Mytilus; species Mytilus coruscus. The sequence continues at coordinate 90,546,306 of CM029601.1, forward strand.
CCCATATTTCCCAATGTGTCACTGTTGTCACTACAGCTGATTAAAAGTGCACTTCCCATGGGAAATTTAAAAATTCCGATGGGAATAATAGAAGTTCCCATCGGAAAAAGTACTTTCCCATAGGAAAACAAGAATACAAAAAGTTCCCATGGGAATTTAACTTTTCCGATGGGAACAATTTATCTTCCCATGGGAACAATTTTTTTCCCATGGGAACATTCATTCTTCCTATGGGAACATTTTTTTCTTCCCTTGGGAAAATATAATTTACGATGAGGACATTTTTTCCTTTTGAATGTTTTTCTCCTAGAAAAATTTAAATTTGTTGAAATACAGGATTTATGTTAAATTATTGCAGTAAGCAGGTTTTCAACAAGATATCAATATGCGTGATTAGAACAATATTCATGTATATTCATGTATTTAGAAGAGGGACGCCACTAGATGCACACGGCACGCAGATTTGTCTTATATTATCGAATGTGTCATGTGTTACAATACAAGCACGTCATGGTGTGAACATAACCTGGACACTCGAAATTTGTTGAATGAGAGTAGTAATACACATGTGTAAATGTTATACAATATTCCTACATGTATATATAATAAACGAATTTCGTAATTGTCATTATTTGCTGGGAATATACATATTTATCCCTTTATTTAACTGCTAATTCACGTGGACTTATTCGTACGGCATGTACATTAATTGAATACTCGCGTATTTAATTCATCTAATTGATTTTCAGTTTTTATTTGGGACAACATTTTATCAGAGACATATATACTTTGATTTTATTAAATACGAAATTATCAATATTGAAAAATCTTCATTTATCAGTACAAAAAAAATCGAGAAAACTGGCACCCGAGAAAACACAATAGACAACACTAGCCGAACGATACAAAAAAAAAAAAAAAGAATTAAAAAGATATTTTACATGGTTTTCTGGTGAAAATTTCATTTTGTCTTTAACATGATTAAAATACACAAAACAATGGTTTTTGTGCCTAGTGTTTACTTCACGGATTTGACAAATAATTTTATATAGTTGGACATTTTATTTGAAAATCGTCGTTTTTTATCGACTTACTATACAGCAACGGATGGAGACTTGAGGAGACTTTTTATGTTCAAGATTGTATGAAAAATTTTCTTTATATAATTAAATAAACTGCTATAAATGTCAATGATGTATATCAAAGGCATTATAGTGTCATGGAAGGATTTCAAATACATTATTTGCCTCGACCTTATAAAAATTCCTATAAAAAAATACTGACAAAATGTATGTCACCAACATTTTTTTGAAATAAAATATGAATAAGAGGAGAATAAAAGGTATAGATCAATGAGACCGTAATCCAACAACACAAAATAGCTTATATGTAGTCATTTTAAAAATCACCAATAGCTTAAATAGAGACATTGACAAAACCACCATCTACACTAAATTCACTAAATAAGAATAAAAACATTAAAACATGGCAAATGATAACACTGACTACTGTACCACTGGCAAAGTTCTAGGATGGGACAGGTACATAAAGATATGTTGGGACTAAACTTATTAAGAATTGATTCTTATAGGGAAACAATTTATCCATAGAGGAATTGATTACTATACTATATAATAAAATATTAATTTTCGCGAACCATTTAGGTCACAGAAATTCCAAAAAATGGCATCAGTAAGGAGAGTTGTACAAATGATGTGAATACACAGAACCCAGATCCAAATTATCTTTTACTAAAAGTATTCATCATTTTCTGTTTTGTATGTACTAACAACATTTCATTTTTCTACAATTTCGATTAAAATATTATAAAACCTGCAGTTCAATAGGTCACATGCCCCAAATAAACATTCCCCGATTGGTCGAACTACTGTGGCCTCGGTGTAAAGCAACGCAAGCCTCGATGTAAAGATCACGCTTCCAAAAATAGAGGTATGTCCCAACTTAACATTCCCCGATTGGTTGATTTGCTGCTCGATGTAAAGCAACGGAAGCCTTGATGCAATGAAGAAAAGGGGTTGACAGGATAAACGTAATCGTTATAAATTTTAACTTCATGGTTCTTATGCAAGCAAATTTAATAAACAATGATTTTATACAGTTGTGTTATTGTTTTCACCTTACATAGGGCTTTATTTCTGATCTTATTTCTGTGTACACAATTCTGAATCTACATATTTCACCTATATCAATATTAGGTAATCCGTTTGGACGATTCCATATACTATTATGATTTAGGGTTTTTTAGCTTCAGTGTCGAGTTGGTGTATAGTATTGAGGGCTGTCTGCGAGAAATAAATCCTTTTTTCTGATAGATTAACTAAATTCAAAACAAATATAAAAATAGTTAACACATATATTTTATTTAACTGAGTAAATTGATCGGAATGTGAATGATACATAAACCTAAAATTCGTTTTGGTCTATCCCAGTGATGACATTTGCGCGGGAATTTAGTCCATTGACATCGCAGTATAATTTACTTTGGATTATAACTATCTTTAGATGTAATGTTACAGGATTTAATGTGAAATTATTTGTCTCTTCTTCTATAGTACACGAGTTTGTCGTCAGGTTTGTACACATGAAGTCTCTAGTCTAAAAAAGCCAGTGACAGAACGATAAACAGATAAACAACTGTCTAGGGCCAAGTAAGGGAGGTGAAAAAGCCAGTATTACGCAGAACGATAGACAGTTACATAGACGGATCCAGAGGGTGGGGAAAATTTGGTTGATTTTATAGGGAAGCAGGGGCGGATCCAGCCATTTTATAAAAGTGGGGTTCCCAACTCAGGAGAAAAGGGGGGGGGTTTCCAACTATGTGTCCCCATTCAAATGCATTGATCGTCCAAAAAGGGGGTTCCAACCCTCCCCGGATCCGCCACTGTGGAAGCATGACGGGAGTGGGCGACCCTTAGGTCAGTCAGCGGCCACCCCCCTTTTATGAAAAGTTGTGGATCCGCCACTGAGATTTGTATAAGCAGGTTTTCTTTGTGTAGATACCTTAAAATATCACCAACTGTGACTGACTACACAATTTGATTCATTTCAGCTCATTAGCTAGGCTCACTCCGTAAAAAGGTTCATTGCGGGCCTGCTCACTGGCTAACATTTTAAGATATTCATGACTCGTGTAGAAAAGCCGATAATCTATACATGTGTGTGAGGAGTAGTTATCAAGCTTGCTTTCGTCTGTAAAAACTGTCTTGGGCCAAGTTAGGGATGTAAAAAAGCCAGTAATAGAACGATAAACAAATGATCAGGTTTTCTTTCATATAGATCCCTTAAAATATCCCCCACTGAGGACACAATTTGATTAGCTCATTAGCTGCGTTCACTCGCCATAATAGGTTTATTGCGGCTTACTGGCTAATATGTGTAGAAAAGCTGATAACCTATACATACATGTATATGGTCAGATCATATGTTTTCAATCGTCATATGAATTTATACTATGCGTGCCTTTTCAATGGAAATTGAGACGACAGTATGCATTCTTAATAGCACGAAAAACGATGAGAAGAGGATACATATGTCAACCAAAATTTTTCAGCAACGTCAAAATATGTGAGGACACCCTATCAAGATCTATCAAGCTTGCGTTCATGTTGCGTTAAAACTGTTTTAGGAAGGTGAAAAATACCAACAATATAACAATAAATAGATAATCGATATTGTAAAATATCAATGTGTTGAAAAGCCAATGATCTACATATATACTTAAATATGTCAACCATAAAATAAAACTGATTTAATTTACACCACAACTGTTGAAAAATCCTTTTTGTTTATATAACGTATCTCATTCTAGTCCATTCAACTGACAGAATGGGTGTACATTTCATGAACTCTTTAATAACAAGAATCATCATGGACTATTCTTTATAGCAATATCTGTTAGCCATTTAGGGGTCTTTTGCATTCAAAGTTTAGTTTTAGTGGGTTTATTTTGCGAAAAAGAACTCAATTTCCAGATCATCAGTCAGGGAAATTACTGAAATAAGTGATTTATAAAATCACTTATTTAAGTAGCAAATTCGAAATTTTGTCACAAATTGTGATTTTGTAATTTTACCATAATTTTAAACATATAGCTTTAGATTATATCTTATTATTAGTAAAATTGGATATTCTTCTTTCAAATAGCAAGGTTTATGCCTTTGATGCAACCAATTAGCTGTAAATTCTATATTTGTTGAAAAAAAGCTATAATGAAGGCTTTACATAATGAACTGATACTTTCTTAACAGATTTTTCACAGCAGTGGGAGTAATTTTCCTGTAAAATTCAAGGTTTCATCTTACAGATTATGTAATAAAATTTTACTGTTCGCGATCAAAATTTCACTGTTCGGGGGTGTTGAAATTAGTGGGGGTTATTAAAATAATAATACTTAAAGAAGTGATTTTTTGGAAGAAAATAGAGGTATGATTGCTTAAACAATTGATTTTTCATGTCATTATCCCAGATTCAGTATAAGGTCATCACCTGACATTAATTGTCATCATATCAACACAGATGTTGGTTCTGATAATTTTAGCAACATAATTAGTCCCTGGATCATTAGTATTGTATATTTAAAGCTACAATAAAATTAAATCACTTAGTCTAGTGATTTATTTGTACTACTTAAATAGGTGATTATTAAAAAAGACAACTGTTACTTCAAACATTTGTGGAGACAATGTTACTTGAATCAGTGATTAAAAAAATCACTCATTTAAGTAAGTCCCCTGACTGATCATAGTTAACATTTTCTATATATTTTGCTGTGTCAAAATGACCTAATAAATATAAAGGACAGTATATAGACCAAAAAATGGTATATCACATTCTACACATGACATTTTAGCAGGAAAGACTGCCATTGGAGTATATAACCACTGTGACTTTGTAACTTTATCTCATCCACTAAAGTCATTCAAGTAGAATATTTGATGTAGGTTTGTCCACATTTTGGAATATATTATATATGTATAGAATTAATGTTGAGTCTGTTCCCAGATGCCTGAGATAGACTTCAATATTTATTATTTATTGAAAATAAGTGGAATCATCTTTCAGAAAAGTTTTTTTCTATGGTAATGAATCCCCCCTATTATAAGTTAAAATGGCTACATTTCCCCCTCCCTCTATTTTTTATTTGATGGGGGGAGAGTTCCCAACCTGTTTATTAGTGGAATAGTGAATTAGGCCTTAACTCTTCTCAATTGTATTGATGCATACTTTTCATGTCAGGACAATTTTCCTCATTTTTGAAGGCTGTATGGTTGCCTTTACAGTGTTTTCCATAAGAACCAGCCGCTGGCCAAATTGACCGTTTCAAGCAGTTTTTGGCGGTTCAATCGTCATCAGCCAAAAAATTTGGGTGCATATTTTACTTATACGATTATTTTATACGTCGAACTTTTATTATTATCTAGGTTTTATTTACGTCTGAGGGTTCCGGTTTGTATTTCTATCGGAACATGCGGCCGTTATCCATCAAAAGAGACTTATTTGGAAAATCCCGAGAGATATCGGTATATGCAAAAGTCGTGCCATGTCAAGGTCGTTAAAAACTTCCATTTGTTGTTGAAGATGAAACGTTCCATCACAGATTGTTTCCCCGCTAAGCGACACAAAGGTGTGCATTTTTATGATGATACATTTATAAGGTTTGCATGCATTGTTTTTCAATTTGTTCTGTTGTGTTTAGTTTAAATCGCGAATGAATCGATGACATGATAATTGTCATTGGTTTGCACTACGCCGGATCGAAGGTTCGATATGACCCAGGCCTGAAAAATTCGAACAAATACGGAAAATTTCCTACGTTGAAGGAATATTACACAAATCAAATCTGTGAACAATAATTTGCTGACAAAATCAAAAATATTACTAACTCAGTCAAATTATTGGGGGTGGACAGGGGGTACCTAATCTTCACTTCCCAACCCTTTGCCATCTCACCCCTCATCATTAGACACTTTCCATTATATATAAATGGGAGGGTGGGGGGATTTGAAAAAAAAATTAATGATTTGGTAAAAATAAAATTATAGATATTGAAGATAGCTTTATATAATATAGAAGTAATTGATAGTCTGAATTTTACCCATCATGTTGTGTTGTCTTAAGTCTATTTGGTTATATGAGTACTAAATACAAGATTTTCATTCTATTTTTATTTGCATTTCTATTACAACTTCAATATATTACAAAATTATTGCAAAACAAAAGCTTAAAAGACATGATTATGTAGAATATGGTATACAGTGCATCCTATCTTATAATAAAATAATAATAAATAAAATTGCTGTATCCAATACAGAATTTTAACACTTATTCATTCTCAATTTTGTCAACGTTTCAATTATAGCAAGTTATAAGTATTCAAACTCTTAAAATTGTGCAGACTTAATTTTTAGAAAAAAGTTCTGCTAATAATATGTCCATTTGACAAGCATGAAATATTGTCTTAAAATTCACCAGATGCCAGGATTTTGAATCTAGATTTCAAAATTTTTTGGGGCTAACCCCTATACCTACCCCTACCCCCAGTGCGTCCACTTATCCAATTTGGCCTGTTAGGCCAAAAGAATGGAAAACCCTTCTTTTATTGCTTTGTCATTTGAACCTCTGTGGATTGTCTCATTGGCAATCATATTACATATTTTATTTTATATGTATCCATCATTTAGAAAAGTTGTTCCGAATGTAATGAGTCCTGTCCCCTTTATAAGTTAAAAGGCTTCATCTTCTTTTTATCTTCATTAGAACATATTTTTTTTTTGGGGGTGGGGGATCCAAACCTGTTGTTTATAAGTTGTAAATCAAGCCATTACTTTTCTTAATTTAATTGTTGCATACTTAACATGTCTGGACTGTTTTTTCTCATTTTTTAAGGCTGTATGGCTGCCTATAATTACTTTTGTTATTTAAATCTCTCTGGAAAGTTGTCTAATTGGCAATTATACCACATACATGTATATACAGATTTTTTTATGGATTGCAGACCTGAAAAAGATGTTCAAAGTTGAATATGCTGCAAACTTCAAACAAGCTGCTACTTATTTACCATGTTTACCATGAAACTGTTGATCAGAACTATATATAAGTTATTTCACCCAGTCCGCATACATGTATATATACCACTATCAATCAACAGAACAAATGCAAATACTTTTTTTTATTTACATGCATATGGTTGCCTATAATTTCTTACATCTATTTTATTTGAATTTAAGGAAATAGTTGTTATTTATATAAACAAATCTCATGTCGATATATAACATGTACAACAATCAAACATCAACCCAAACCAAACTGGATGTATTTGAAAGACATCTAGAGGTCAATATACAGTCTCAAACAAAAGACAAAAAAAAGGAAAAATATAGTGAACTTTGGAGAATTTATATTATTACATATACATGCATTTGAATTATTTGGAATATATTGTTTCAAATTTTTTAGTCTTAGGTTCCACCTACCATTTTAGAAAACTGGGATTTCAATGCTAGTCTATTAGAGTGGTATTTCATTGGTTGTAGATATGGAGTAAAATTGAGAATGGAAATGGGAATGTGTCAAAGAGACAACAACCGACCACAGATACCATGGAGGTATGTTCTTATTTGGAGAGGGCAGTCAACCTATATCAATTTGTACATGAAGAGATTGATAGTTGCTAGATACTGAATGATTTCACCACAGATTTGTGAAAGTTTTAACCTGTGTATATATAATTAAAATACGATAATAAAATTCATGTCTTTTTCAGGACTTCTGATCCAACCATGTAGTATGGCATGTTTGTGAGATATGGTTTTGGTGGATAGGATGTTCATGAAGGACATGTAGTACAAAGTATATCACTGGATTGAGCTCTTTGTCTAAGTGTATTATTAAAGTGCTTTGCTTTGAGCTCAGTTCATTGTTATGCAATGCATTCTTTGTGAAATAAAGATTTGACAGACAACTCTTATCTGCACAAGGAATTGTCAAAGTAGTATCCATTCTATGTACAATGTAAGTAGTAATGGGGAGATTAAAGCATTTTATTATGATTTGAACCAAACATTTTTTGTCCATTAACCAAATTTAAAAAAAAGAACAAATTTACCCGACAATGCTACACTCGCTACTAGCAATGATGCTAGGTTGTTTTAATACATCTGTACTGCCTACTGATGACTTGCTCCTGAGTGTAAATGGTCATTCAGTATGTTAAAAAAAAGACCAAAATTTGTAAGGCCTATCTGGCCTAATTGATTTCTAAAACTATATTTCATTGTACATATTCAACATTTTTCATTCATTTGTTTATTTCTTAATTTGTGTGAATTAACATTGTTACAGTAAATGTTAATTACTACACTTTCATACCACAACAAATACTGTATTGGTATCACTTATATTTGTATCCATATAACAAAACAAATTGAAAAGAGAATAATTTTGCAATACCTTTTTCATATTGAATACTATAACTTTTTTGATATTAAGACATATTAAGAAGATTTTCATAATACCCACTTGACATGCTTGAAATTCTATCAGATTACTTTTGGAGCAGTTATGAGTCTTTGAAGCATGCTCACAAAGGTTTTTTTGTTGATATCATTTTCATATTGGTCAAAACTTTTTTTTGCTTCGGCCAGCTTTGGAGGAGATGTTATCAAAGAATTGATAAAAAAACAACACAGAAGTTTACTTTCTAGCTCATCTAGCACCAAGCATCATGTCAGGCATTGTCATTACTAAAAACCAATTAATGTCTTCTAATCTGAGAAACAATTTCGACATTTTAACAAAATATTTTACTAATGATACTGACAATCCACCACAAAGTAATATAAATAGAACCATACAAATAGTGAGCAAATACATATAAAAAAGATGTGGTATGATTGCCAATGAGAAAATTCTCCACAACAGACCAAAATGACACAGAAATTAACAACTATGGGTCACCCTACAGCCTTCAACAATGAGCAAAGCCCATAACCCATAGTCATTTATGTACACAAAATAAACGAAAAAAACAAATATTATGTAACACATAGACAAACGACAACCACTGAGTTACAGCCTCCTGATATCATGTTCTCAGATATCATCTCCCATTTAAAAAAAAATCACATGAAAAAATGAAACTATTTTGTGTTGCTCTCCTAGCTACAAAATGTATCCAAAATCAAAGATTTGGAAAATATTCTATCATAATCATTTGGTAATTAATGCAATTAGTGTCTCTTCCATGCCCGTCTTGAACATAAAATCTAAATATTAAACAAACATCACTCCTAATGCTCAGGTTGGCTGTCATCGTGCAACACAGTTAATAACACCATATAGGAAAAACATGGAACTCCTTTTGTCATATAAAACACTGTCAAACATCCAAACATACTATCCACATTCATCTGTGTCCACACTTGTAGTTATATAAATAAATATGTTCAAACAAAAACAATTTTATCTCACCTCGCAATATGAAAAACAGCAGTGACTATTTATATAAGGATTTTTTTCTGTATTTATATAGGGAATATAACTTTCTCGTTGCAATTGTTTTACATTTGTCATTTGGGGCCTTTTATAGCTGACTATGCGGTATGGACTTTGTTCATTGTTGAAGATCGTACGGTTACCTATAGTTGTTAATTTCTGTGTCATTTGGTCTCTTGTAGAGAGCTGTCTCATTGGCAATCATACTACATATTCTTTTTATATAAACATGAATTTTCCTCCTTTTTCAACTTTCTGGTGATATACAATGAAACTCTTAGTTTTCTTCTATCATTGTCTATAGTAGAGACATATAATGTATTATATAATGTATTATATGTCTCTGTCTATAGTAACAGTACAACAAATTGTGCGTTCTAAAATAAACTAAATACTTCCACATATCAGAAAGTATTCAGACACAAAATGTAATTCGTAAAATTTGAAAGTAATAAAATTGTCAGGATGGAAATTCAAAAGTAATTTGTTTGTTTGCCGTTGGTTCGTGTCGGTCAAATTTGTTTTTCATAAATTGTGTTGTATAGATTAGGTCGTTATTTTCCATGTTTCATGTCGGGGCCTTTTATCATAGCTGACTATACAATACGGGTTTTTCTCGTTGTTGAAGGCCGTACGGTGACCTATATATAATTGATTTGTCTTTGTTATTTGAACTCTCAGGCTGGTAGATTGTTGTTTCATTGGCAGTCATACCACATTACATTACCATTTTTGAATAGAGATTATATAAATTTGAACCAAACAAAGGATATATATTTCTTGGTGCCATAAAGCTAGTCAATATGTCCCTTCGATTTATTTTTTGTTTACTCTTTTTTCCTAGCACAAATGTATAATTATTGATGTTTTACTACAAATGCAATCCATGTGTAAAAGTTTAAGAAGATTTTTTTTATATCTTTGCCAAAAAATTATCTAAAAAACTAAATTGTGACTTCTTGCCCCTCAATATTTTCTTGTGACCTTCTGTCCTACCTTCTTCTGGGTGAATGTAGGGAGAAAAGGAACGGAAATAAAGTCACAATAATAAAATAAAATTTATAAGTTGTTGTTAAATTATTTTTTACCTTGTATTTGTACTTTCTTTTATTTTAAGATTTTCTTTTAAAAAATCGTTAAAATGTTTAAAAACGATTAATTGTATTTAACTTTTATTCTATTATGAAACTTATTGGAAAATAGATGAAAAAAATGTTAAAAACAACTTAATTTCCGGTGCGTGGAAATACCACAATTTTTTATTTTTCATACAAAATACCAAGGATTTGTATAGTAAATTAAACAAATCATTGAAAATACAACACCATAAAACAAAAACAACTAGAACATGCTGCAATAACACATTCATGTTCAACCTGTATACACGTGCGTAATAGGGAACTCGGAAAAAAATAATGAATACAATCCTCAACAGCATGGCCACAGCTGCATGCGGGATTAAGTTTAATATTAACACGGTGCAGACTTGCATTTGAAGACATGCACATATTTTTCAACCGTGTATGAATAATATTAAGTTTTCTATCACCACAACTTAAGTAGGAGGATGGCTGTATTAATATTTTTGGAAGTCCGTATGTCTGGGTTTAGACTTTTCAATTCAATAGTAGTAGATGGAAAAAGAGGATTTTCTGGTTATATCTAGTCTATAACGGGGAACTACATAGTTGTTACTATTTCGCAAATCATAATTAGATATTTGACCAACAAGGGGGAGCATTAAATCGCAGAGATAATCAAGGGCAGTCCCGTTATGTAAAGAATATAACACATTGAACTTTCTTGACTTTCTTCTGTCTACTAGCTATTCCCAACGTGTTCCGAAATATATATATAGCTTCCCAATCAGCTTACACGGGCAACCAAGTTACTATTATTCTTGCTTCCAACTTAACATGTTCTAAATTGTTAGAATCTTGTTGAGTACGACGTTAACTATCCCGCAACTCACATGCATATTCCATGATTGGTCTAATAAATGTTTAAAAGTATATACGAGCAAGATAATTTCTATTCAATACATATTTCAATTATTTAAGAACATTTAATCTTGTGCTTGCACAATTTATTATGTTTTCTATAATATGTGTATGAAATTTGCCTTATTGATACATTCTGTACATATTCCGGCTCGGAGTTTATCAAGATTCATGTGTTAAAGCAATACTGAGTAATGATTTAAATTCAAACTGAAGTATGTAAAGTGTATTCATATTCAATTTATTCAACAAAAGTGTCAAAAGTATCAACGGCGGAGGCATTTTATAGCGCATAGATAGGACATTTAACGAAAACAATCGGACGCATTAGCGCCAAAGTATAGTCCATTTTAGCGCCAGTGAAATTATCAATACCATTTTTGAGAACGTTATTTATTCATTGTAGAATAATGAATTTTAATATAGTATCATGAAAGCATATAAAATATATCACGTCCATAAAAATACAGCACTAAAAGTCTAATAACTCAATTTTCTAATTGTCAATTTATGTACCAGTGAACGTACGGACATGTAACGGGCTCTTGTTATACCCCCTGTAGAAGATTGTTCATAAAATTTCGATAGGAACATCATCTAGTATAGATTGTAGAGATCAATCGATGCTTCTTATAATGTGTCGTCAAGAAAGCAAAAATGGCTGGGTGACGTTAGCCATCACATTGGTCGCACTTTATTTCCTCTGTTTGTTTCAACAACAAAATGTATTTCCATAACAAAAAAAAAATGTAAATGCAATTTAAACATTAACCCAGCATAAATTACTGGTCATGGTTTTAGTATGGTGATTTTCATTCATCCGGGTAAGTTTTCGCTAAAATGGGCTATTGAAAATACAGGTGAACGGATTAATTCGGCACTTAGAGGGTCTATAATGCCTGCACTAAAATGAAGTTTTAAATGTTTCGCTAAAATGCCCTGCGCCCCACTATAAATACGTTTTATATTACATAACTTCCCAGACATGTTATAACTTACATTTCCGGTACACTCATACTAATTAGCTGTGAATTGAGAGTTTACGGAGTAATTTCAATTTGTCAAATGAAAGTAAGGTATTGCCATTCTGCAATGACATGAAATTCACCACTGAATTTTAACTTGGTATAGTTTCTAAAATCTTAAATGCATCCTTATTTCACCGCGGCTTTGGGCATGGACCTTCCTGTTCCTTTTTCATTTTTTTTTTGTGTTTGAGATTAAGAAAAACAATTCTTTAACATTTCGATTATTTTCCCTTCTATCTTACAATAACTGTAGTTTTATACGTGGTTCGACCAAACAGATCTATAAATGCCTTCTCTATTTTTTTTTTTTTGTGTGGTTATACATCTTTTTATTAAAGTTTTGTTTTTCTCAGAATTTTAAGATCGTATCTCACTGCTGAAAATAATCTGTAAAAAAAGCAAATCTAACTTTCCATCAAATGTATTGCTTTTATTTCATGATATCTTTAACATTTGTATATTAGATCAATTTGACCAACTTGACCAGAAATACTAGAATAAACATTGGTCACGCATGACATATCCCGAAGTATGACACGTGCCGATAAAAACCTGTATAACGTTGTAAATATTGCTTTGATAATCCTAAAACAAACATTTCAATTAAAGAAATATTTTTTTCTATCGAATGATATACTTTAATTCAATTATATGTCCTGAATGCAGTTTTTATGGTGTCTTCCTGCTATTCCTACATTTTATAAATACATATTCCTTCTATTCCTACATACAAAGAACAATAGATGTTGGTATAAGGTGTTTTGTTGTTTTAGCAATTTAAATTTGATTAAAATACAGATAAGTACAGGTAATCTGGAAAGGATTATTACAATGATAAAAATAAATAGAAAAAAGTAGATGCATTGCAGAGAATATAGAACAGAAAATTCCCCAAAATGAATGTATTTCTGTTAAAAAAAATGTTTTTAAAATAATAAACCCCAAATACGACTTTTATTTTAAAGTTTAATAGATATATTTAAGGGGATATTATATTGTCCGGTGAACTTTGTTAATTTTGACTATGTTCTAATTAAATGGCGTAGATGCTAGAATAAATGCTACAAAAGTATTATTATTATTATCATCATTGATATTTTGGGAGGCCGCTTTCCTGGTATGGAACTTGCGCCCTTCTTAACACTTATTGTGTGAAAAATAAAAATTCCCTTAGTGTTTCGTATTGTTTCATGTGAGTTCTGGAGTTGTGAGTTTTTGTGAAGTCCTTACTGTGTTGTAAAGTTGTACTTATGTAAAATTCGGCAGATTTGTTGAAATAGTGATGTTGAAATTGAGTGATAAATATAAGCTAATTATATAGATAATTGCTTTGATATGACAGACAGACAGAATATTTTATTATATGTGTGGTAATAGTAGCCAGTAAATGAAATAAATAAATATAGAAAAAACGAATGAATCTGAATGTCCATCGCGAAGATGGAGATTATACATTGCTTCCCGATAGCCCAGGTCAATTATATAGAAAAGCCAAAGCTATATATGTGTCAAATAGATAAAACATTGATAAATAAGTAATAAAATTATCATATATTTCTTTCACCTACTTTGAGCTTAGCAAACAATATTATATCTGAAATTCCCATAGATACCAAGAGACCAGTTTGATTTGTAGCCCCCTGTTCAGCGAGGATCGTCAAGGTGATGTGTGTTGACGACGACTGCCCTCACTGACCACTGGGTTGAAAGTAATCGAAGTCTCTGGAACCACTATGCAACAGATGGCCCAAGAACTACAAATCATCTAGAGGGCTGGCACAACAAGTTAAAGAAATTGGTCAAGGCACCCCACCCAAACATATTTAGTCTTGTCAAGCTGCTGAAGCATGAAGAGGCGATTCATGCGTGCAAACTACTACAATATGCAGCAGGAGGGAAGCATGTACCAAGGCTATTTACTATTTTTCATGAACATGATGAAATAAATAAATGCAACTTTGCTGATCTTTTTTTATTATTGTCCCTCAGTGATATAAGAGGAAACAAACATAACACAACAGTACAAAAATAGACAAGAATATATATTTCTTTCAATAATTTGCATCATTTTATACTGTTAGTACACTAAAATTGAACATGAATTGAAAACTAAAAGGTATTTCATTTAAATTTACCTGAAGTTAATTAGCTTCATGTTTTTACAACCTAACCCGATTTAATCCCATGTTTGTACAAGCATTCCTCCTATTCCTACACGGATTTCTTACATTTTACATACCGAATTATCAAATGTAGGAATAGCAGGAATAAACCGTTTTTATGTCCTGACAGGAGTCCCGAGCGGTGTTTAGACGTTCCACGTTGTAACTTTAGTTTATTATATTGTTTTAATAAAAGTGATCAAAATGTTCTGATGAGGGTCTGGATGGGGGTACTTCTTTTCTGTATTCAATATGTTTTTACCTCATTTTTCTCTTTTCATTATTTTTTAACCATTTTTCTGTAGTATTAGCCCATTACTCTATATTCTTTAAAGTAGACCCTCCAGACCTTCTGTAATAGTGTGATACTTCTTAATTTCTTTTAAACACTCGCGATTTTCAATACACATTTTAATGTTATAAATCCTTTTTTGTAAAAGTGTGTTTCTTCTACGTTTTCAAGCCTCTGTATATCACAGCTGGTGAGTAAGTCTAAATTTCCATCAAATGTATAATCATATTTCATTTTTAAAACTTCTTTTTTCTATCTATTCATGATCATAAGCTTTGTCCATTTAATAATTGTTATCAACATGATCATTGAAATTTACAATACACACTGGTCATGAATGACTTATAGGAGAAGTTTGGCACGTGTCGATCAAAACCTGCATAGCTTTATAAATCTTATAACAATAAATTATAGATAACAATTAAGATTTTCTTTTGAATATTAAACATACATTTTGAATTAAATTTTATGTCCTGAGTTCGAAGTTCCCAGGCCCTCTTGATGACAAGCCGACAGTCGCAACAACATCATTTTGCAATACATATTACCATCAGAGCTCTAGTATTACAATGTCATTGCCAGTAGTCACGCATCATCGCACACAGGTTTGTCAAATAGGGGGGCACTTACTATGTAATGAGTGGTAGGGATGAGTCGCTGGAAGGCTCCATAATATATGAAAAGGGTGAGAAATTCAGATTAATTATATCATTAGGTTGATATTATCATTTGCTTGATTATATCATAAGTATCTGAAACTAATCAGATGTCAGTATTTATTTTTGATGCGGTTAAACCACAGTCGTAAATGCATCAGCTATTTGTCATTCCAATTAATCTCTATTTATCTTCCAATGTGGTATTTCCTCTGATGCTAGTTACAGATGCTAAAAATCCGATTATTTTGACATTTGCACCTATTTAACATTCAAAGGTTTGTATACATGAAACATGATAACCATTATTAAATTATTAAAAGAAATTCCATAGTAAGAGGGAACGGCAATGTAACTTTTCATCAGTTTTTCATTTATATAAAACTGAAAGTGTTACTCTCTGGGGTGTTACTATCTAACCAAAAATATTTTATAAATATTGTCTATTGAAATTTTATTTTTTTTCATAATGAAAGACATAAAAGGGGTAAATAGAGGAAAGTGTTTAAGATGTGACGAATTTATTGGAAAAGCAAGTTGTAACCCGAATAATTCAGTCCCTCCCCGTGATCGACTCTCCCACTCGCGAGGAGTAGCCATCGTAGAGCAGTGGAATATAACGACTGAATTATTCGGGTTAAGCAAGTTGTGATTATTGTGACTGTGTTGCTACTAAACATGAACGTGATGATGAGCTGGACCAAAAAAAAAAAATTGCTATACTAATATACCAGAAGATGAAAAATATCCAAATATATCTATAGGTCTGTTTTTTGTTATTTGATATATGATAGGGTATATATTTTTGATGAACAAAATATATGAAAAGGGTGGCGTACTTGATGTCTCAGCTGCTCACCCCTACCAAAGAAAGTTTAAAGTGCCCCCCTCCCCTTCCGAGTACCTAGTGCAGAAAAAAACCCACCAAATTCACTAAAATTTGCAAATTGGGACATTTTGAATTGTTCTATATTCATACAAAAAAATCACCAGCAATATTTTAAACTTAAAAATCAAATAGTTCTTTTACCTTTTACTGCAAAAAAAAAAAAAAAAAAAGAATCATTAAGTCTTTGCTCTAGTTTTTTTTGTAGACTAGTAATAAATTGAATTAAAAAATTTGACCGAATGAATTAAACAAAAACAAAAATCAGTGCACATCGTTCTAAATAAAGTGGCAAAAACACGTATATCGAGTTACCTAGATGAAAAAGAATATTTATATTAATGATAATTATAATGTCAATTTCATAAATTCAAGGATAGCTAGAAAACGACTTTACATTCACGATTCATGATTTCCCACGTACATAAATTCAACCATACTTATTAATTGCTATCTATTAATAAAATTCCTTAATACACAGGCATGGCTCTGAACGTTGGCAGTTATCGAACATTATTACATGAAATGCAGGATGATATTAATCGAAAGCAAAAGGGAAAGATTTAATTTGTAAAATCAGAAGTTCAACATTCAAATTATTTTTATGGAAAACCTCAACATACATGTTTTGTTTTATGAATACGACTGATGTACTTAATAGTTCTAACAATAATCAATGGTAGTCTGAGCAGCTTGCTCTCCCGAGTTCGGGAGGTTTTTTGTTCAACAACCCAACACGCTCAATCGAGATTCGTAATTTCTTCTTTTCCACAAGCATGAAGTATTCATGAGTAAAGTTGGAACATATGCTAATATTGCCAGAATTCACAATAATGTCTTCTGGTAGACATGTTTGACCCGTCGCATTTTTGCGCCTGTCCTAAGTCAGGAACCTCTGGCCTTTGTTTGTCTTGTATGTTTTTTTAAATTTTGGTTTATTTATATGTTTCGGAGTTTAGTGGGACGTCCATTTTCGCTGGACTAGTATACATTGTTTTAAGGGGCCAGCTGAAGCCCGCCTCCGGATAAGGGATTTTCTCGCTGTGTTGAAGACCCATTGGTGGCCTTCGGCTGTTTTCTGCTTTTTAGTCGGGTTTTTGTCTCTTTAACACATTCCCCGTTTCCACTCTCAATTTTATAACATATTGCCGACGTACGCTCACGTTTTAGTCTAGAACAAAGCAATGCATATTCATATAATATAAAATTTTATAACATATTGCCGACGTACGCTCACCTTCGCCTCTGAGTAATCACATCATATTTGGAGCTACCTTAAGCGTCAAATATAGAAACATCAAAGTCAATATGAAAAAAAAAAATCATAGATCGTGAAGTTGTGTATCATTCCCATTCTCTCTTATAACTGATTTCTCGTGTTTATTCGTTAACCTGCATTTAGCAGTTTCTATATTAATAAAGTACATGGTCTCTCGCCTGCATTGATCAAGTTTATAAATTTACCAATTGAGACATTGCGTTTATTTGTGGTGAAAATATTTGAAGGAAGCACGTATTTACTTGCTGAATGAGTTCACGTGTTTATGTATGTGCTTTACTCATCACTTGTCGTCCGTCGTCGTCGTCGGTTAATTTTTACTAAAATCTTCTCTGAAATAACTAGGCCAAATTTAACCAAACTTAACAACAATCATTGGGATATCTAGTTTCAAATATGTGTCCGATGACCCCGCATGAAAACCAACATGGCCTATATGGCTAACAATAGATCATAGGGTTAAAATGCAAGGTTTGTTTATTTTTTTGAAAACCGCTATAAATAGAGAAAATCTGACTGCTTCAAAAACTTTCAGAATGTTGAGATCTACCCACCGTCTATTCACATCAAAACTAGCAGACGAATTCTTAAAGGAGTTATTGCCATTCAATGACGAATTATACCATTTGTTTTTTTTTTATCTTTGCTTATTATCTATTTATTTATCATAGATCGAGACAAACTTCTATTGGCAAAAATGGTCAGCAAGACAAGATCTACAAATAAATCAACATGTCGAAGTCGTCACACGACTGACTCCTTATTGAAGTTATTGCCCTTTAATGACGATTTTAGTTCTTTTATAGATATAGGAAGATGTGGTGTGAGTGCCAATGAGACAACTCTCCATCCAAATAACAATTTATAAAAGTAAACCATTATAGGTCAATGTACGGCCTTCAACACGGAGCCTTGGCTCACACCGAACAACAAGCTATAAATACCTATATATATTATCTTGAAAACTATATAAGATAGATAGACACTTTTAAAGCAAAAATAATCATCAAGACAAGATCTACAGAACAGTAAATTTTGCCAAAATCGTTAGTAATTAGTCTCTTTATAGGAGTGATTGTCCTTAATTGGTTGTTTACCTTTTTTTTTGTGTTTTGGGCAAAAACTAAAGAATATAGAGAGGAATTGTAAACAGAAAAAATGATAAGCAATACAAGATCAACAAAAAAGAGATTTTTGTGATAAATTCTATTCTAGTCCGAAATGTTGGGGAGTGTCTATTGTTGAAGATGCATGTGAACCTAGGTGAATGACACAGGCTCTTTAGAGCCTCTAGTTTTGTCTTGATGTCGTAAAAGAATATCAACTCTTGGCTGTTTGAAGGTTATAAAAGTGATGGCTTCATTGCACAGCGTTGCTTCAAATGTTTAATTTTATTGTAATAGTGAATCTTGAATACTGAATCCTTGTTTATTTTACTATATGGTATTCTTTAAGGTCCTGGTCTCTGTTGTTTCATTTCCATTCATACCGCATCTCCTAATTTTTAAGTTTTTTAAAATCTGTGTCGAGAGAGTTTATAAAAAGTGAAAAAAATGTTTTACCTGGGAAAATAAAATTTTGTGATATTCTAATGGACGAAAAGCAATGTCTTTGTAAGGTTAACATTTTTAACTCGATGCACTATTTACAAAAAGAGTAAATCTAACCCCAAGATTGCTGTGACGGCCTGGTTTTTTTAAAACTGGTAAGTGCCGTACAACAAGACCAGCCATTTTAACTAATTCCAAACTACAGATCGTAAAACATGAGATACATCTCATAATAATTATATTAATTCCATGATTACAGATTTTTTAAGTTCACTATGAGTCTCACTAAAATACAATTTTATTAGTTGATTATTTTGCAATAATAAAGATTTTCATTTTACTTTAACATCCGTTTTCAACAACAGCCCAATTAATAAATTAATTATATATGACCAACTATACTGCTGGAGGAGACTTCATCGCCATCCTTCAATGATCTTTTTTTATTGACACACTAATGCTCACGATTTATTTTTAATTATCCAGAGGGTACACAAATATGGCATCATCCAGCAAAGTACTATGTGGTGTTTGTGAGTCTCAGCACACGACAACAAAGGCGGACTTCTGGTGTCCTGAATGTGACGAAAGACTTTGTTCCCCATGTCTGAAGCATCACAGTGCATCAAAAGGCACACGTGCTAATGGAGTTATATCTGTCGACAACTATAAACAATTACCTACGTTGATAGCCAATATATCACAACACTGTTCACACCATGGCAGAAAATTCCAGAATTATTGTCTGCAACATGAAAGTCTCTGTTGTCCACTGTGTATTCAGTCCAACCATGCTAACTGTGTTGGGATATTATCGTTAGAGAATGTCATACAAACAGCTAAGACTTCAGTCTTATTAGAAAGTCTTGATAAGAATCTGAAAGATATCAAAATGAATATCAAGATGGTTGTTAAAGATCGGAAACAAAATCTTACTGAAATCCAGAAACCAAAGCAGAAATTTCACCATGAAATAAAGCAGGTCCGTAATAAACTTAATGAACACCTTGACACTCTAGAACAACAAATACTTCAGGATCTATATGCTGCCGAAAAGAAAGTTAAATCACAACTAGGAAAACTTCATGAAAATACAGATAATGTGAATTCAATTGTAAATATTATGTCAGCCATCAAAGATTATGCTTCAGACCTTCAATCATTTCTAGGGATTAAAATGATTGAAACAGAAGTTCAAAAATATGAAATATTTATACAATCTTTATTTGACGGTGGAAGTTTGCGGAAGATGGACATCAACTGTAAAATTGAGGACAAGATAACCGACGTATTGACAACTGTTGCTTCACTAGGTACAATATCAATCGAATCAAGCTCTCCATTGGTGGTTATGAAAACAGGGAATAAAATACAAGCACAGATAAGGTCTTTGCAGCACGTACCACCGTCAACTATCAATGATATGACAATGACATTACAAAGTAAATTCCGTAATCGTCTGTTGGTTTTAAAGGAGGATGGAACCCTGAAGAGTGGCATACCTCTGTCACATAAATGCTTTAAAAAAAGTGGACGATTACAAATACTTAGGTGTAACTTTTAACTGTAAAGGTAACTTTAATTTACATGCAGAGACTTTGGCTAAAGGTGCAGGAAGAGCCTTAGGTAAAATTATCTCGAAAATCCATAGTTTAAAGGATTTTGGTTTTCAGTCTTATGAAAAACTTTTCAATTCGTGTGTTACTCCAATCCTCGACTATGCATCTGGAATATGGGGAAATAGGAAGTTCCAAGCAATAGATAACGTACAGGACAGAGCAATTCGATATTACCTAGGAGTTCACAGATTTGCACCAATTTTAGCACTGTATGGGGATACTGGGTGGATACCAAGTCAGTTTCGGCATTGGATACACATTATTCGCTACTGGAATAGGCTATTATCGTTTGAAGACGACCGATTAACGAAAGTGGTGTTCGATATGGATTATGATCGTTGCACAAACAATTGGTGTAGTGACACTAAAGATATTTTCACTGAACTTAATATGTTACATTATTACGAAAGTAGAACAATGGTGGATTTAAAATCTTTTGAACAAATTGTACGAACTTATTACAGCGATATCAGTGATCGGGAAGGTCGTGCGCCATGCGCCAATTGCGCATTTCGACCACAAATGACGCATAGAGTGGCAAATGTAAGCGCCACTGTGGCGCACTATATTTTTCGCTTCCTATCGCAACGTTTAGAAAATGGATTGACGATCGTGTTTCGTATCGCCATATTTGTGTACAAAACTGTGTTGTGTTCCCTCCAATGACAGGAGCACCACCTATGTATTTTTGGGGATGTCTCTAACCCGACTAATGCAGTCGTTATATTCCGACTCACTATCGAGAGGACACTGACCGATAGAGGGCGCTGAATCATTCGAGTTAGGATGTCTCGGGCATTTTCCTTCATCATGTGGTATATCTGATTACCGAAAAAACGTAATTAAACATCATCCGTGATCTAATTTTTCAAAGTAAACAAAGTTGGCCAGTACAGACAATATTTTCTCAAATTATAATCTTTATTGTAAACTTGCTATAATTTCGATTTAAAAAACCAAAGGCCTTTTTTTTTAAATATATAGTATTTGTTTCCATAAAAAGCGCTTTACTGTCCTTGTCAATTTTTTGGTCTTTGGTTCGTTTGTACATTTTGTAAACCTGCCTACAGCGAATTGTTGTTGTCTCTTATCGAAAAACGTTACTCTCTTTTGTTATTCTTGATTAAATAATAATACAAGAAATGCAGAGGAAATTGCTGAAACGTCCTCTAATACGGAACGTCGAGAATAAAGTATGGCAGTCGACGAAAACCCAAATTTAATGTCAGAGGAACATGAACATGAACCAGGCGACGGTACCAGTATAATTTAACATTGCAAATAAAGGTTCTCGTAAATATAGCCCGGTTTGGGAGAAGTTATGGCCCTGTTTACTGTATGATGACAGCAAAATGTACTGCAAATCTTGCCAAAAATCATTTCAGCTAACTTGGAATTTAATTGTCTGGTTTTCTTATTGTGATCCGTTTCTTCTTTCTTCAATTTTGTGCCACAAAATCTAGCTACTTTTAGTCTGCCATTATCATAGTTCTAGTAACTCAGTTTATTGTTTTGCCCAATATTAATACTGATTAACAATTATTATTTTTATCTATTACTATGTTACTACTATGATTGTACTATATGGTTTGATAATTAATATACATGTATGTTCAAGTCATGTTCATGTTTTCTCAAAAGAATGAAATTTAATCAAATATCATAGATTTTTCAATAATTACTATTGCAGATTTAAAAATCAGTCCAGATCAGATGTCTATTCTTGATCTCAGCATTTCCTCTTTAATGGTTTTGTTCATTGAAAATGTGTTGGTCTAGTCATATGTTGTTCAGTTTTGTAGTTTTTTTTTATTATAAGTCATAAAAAGTTTATTTTCTGAGTGATGTTACACTTCATAAACTCATACGATGTCATTCTTAGTCATATCAGAGATATATATTCTTTTGTATGTCTTTGGTCTCATTAATCTCCATGAACTTAATTAACTTTTATTCACTAAAACCACAAAAGCACAGGAACAATATCCATGATATCAATTAAAATTATACTGGTTAGTACCTCTTTGCTGAAACATATACTTTTTTATTTTTGTTATAATTGAATGGCCCACTCATTTGACAACATGGCCCATTAGTTCTAAAAAATGGCCCATTGATTTTATTTTTGGGGGGCCCTGGGCCCATAGAGAAATCTTTCCAGATCACTGGGAATTGCGGGCAAGGAAAGCTTTACATACAAATTCAGTTGAATATAAAATCTTTTATTTTTTTGTTCACAGATTTAATGCGATATAAGGAAGAAAAAGTCAAAGTAGTGGTATCAATGCTACTTTGGTTATTTTACCGCTTGTTCTTTTACTCTAATGTGCTTCTTGTTATATTTATAGTATAAACGAAAATAGCACTTATTTTACACTAGTAATCAGTTCAAAAATACTTATTTTGTCATGATTTACTGCACTGCAAATGGCTTGATCATCCCCTATAGTTATCTTTTTCTTTTTTAAAGTTGTGTTATGGTTATAAATATCTTATCGAACAACGAATGATAAAATTTGTAGGTCGACTTTGAGTTTTTTAAAAAGGTGAGTAACACCAATGAAAGTGTCCTTCTTTTGACATATAGGGTATTTTGTAATAGTTCATTCAGGGTTTGTCTGCATCTACCACATAAGTATTCGGTCGCTTCAGTTGTATGGTGATATTAGGGGCCACATCTTGTAAAGACTTTCCGAATAACTCAAAACACCCAACTACCAATGGAATCCTAGTGCTGAACATAAAGATTTCCTCTTTAATGGAGACCATAAATGTCTTATTAGAACTCGAAAGATAAAAATATTTTATAGAGAACCAAAAAATGTCGTTTCGGTATCATTCTTCAATAATTTATTTTTGGATGTAACACGTCTTCTGATTGGCTGAAAAGTGTTTTGTCTATCAGCTGATAGACATAATTTTGTCATGTGACCGTGACGTCATCAAAGTTTTTATCGTGATTTACTCCTTTATAGAATTAAATTATAAGGAATGACTGTAATATTTTTTTCTGTCTATTCGAAATAACATAAAAAATGTGGTGCACACTTTTAAATAACAAGCTACGCGGATTATTCAGTGTGCACCACACTTTTGGTGTTATTTCTTCATACACAGAAAAAATTTTACAGTCATTCCTTAATTATACATATAAAATGAGGAGATGTTTTATGATAAACAATGAGACATCTATCCACTACAGTCCAAATGACGTGGATGCAAGTAATAAAGGTCGCCGTATGGGAATTGCGGGCAAGGAAAGCTTTACATACAAATTCAGTTGAATATAAAATCTTTTATTTTTTTGTTCACAGATTTAATGCGATATAAGGAAGAAAAAGTCAAAGTAGTGGTATCAATGCTACTTTGGTTATTTTACCGCTTGTTCTTTTACTCTAATGTGCTTCTTGTTATATTTATAGTATAAACGAAAATAGCACTTATTTTACACTAGTAATCAGTTCAAAAATACTTATTTTGTCATGATTTACTGCACTGCAAATGGCTTGATCATCCCCTATAGTTGTCTTTTTCTTTTTTAAAGTTGTGTTATGGTTATAAATATTTTATCGAACAACGAATGATAAAATTTGTAGGTCGACTTTGAGTTTTTTAAAAAGGTGAGTAACACCAATAAAAGTGTCCTTCTTTTGACATATAGGGTATTTTGTAATAGTGTCGCTTCAGCTGTATGGTGATATTGGGGGCCACATCTTGTAAAGACTTTCCGAATAACTCAAAACACCCAACTACCAATGGAATCCTAGTGCTAAACATAAAGATTTCCTCTTTAATGGACAAAGTTTCATAAATGTTTTATTAGAACTCGAAAGATAAAAATATTTTATAGAGAACCAAAAAATGTCGTTTCGGTATTATTCTTTAAAAATTTAATTTTGGATGTAACACGTCTTCTGATTGGCTGAAAGTGTTTTGTCTATCAGCTGATAGACTGGCATAATTTTGTCATGTGACCGTGACGTCATCAACGTTTTTATCGTGATTTACTCCTTTTTAGAATTAAATTATAAGGAATGACTAATATTTTTTCTGTCTATTCGAAATAACATAAAAAATGTGGTGCACACTTTTAAATAACAAGCTACGCGGATTATTCAGTGTGCACCACACTTTTGGTGTTATTTCTTCATACACTAGCAGAAAAATGTTTACAGTCATTCCTTAATTATACATATAAAATGAGGAGATGTTTTATGATAAACAATGAGACATCTATCCACTACAGTCCAAATGACGTGGATGCAAGTAAATAAAGGTCGCCGTACGGCGATCAATAATGTGCTAACCCCATTCTGTATTCGATAAATATATTAACTAAATCGAACCTTTCCAAACTGCGGTATTTTCAAATATATCGCAGTTAGGAAAGGTTAAAATATGGCTATTATTTTGTTGCGTGTAACGATCTCTTGCTTACCACACTAAGTACTGATGGATTTTTTTTCTCATGTTTGACGGTCATACATAAACCTTTCGGTTGCCACTACAAGTAGTGAAAAGATAAGCACAAGCAAGCAAATAATTTCACCATAACCATTGCAAATGATTATTACATAACGTTAATATATGTTAAATTGAATGATAATTATTTAAAAATAAATCAATTTGGAATAAGATACAACAGATACAGTTAAGTCGACCTCATATCTTGACTTACACCTAGAAATTGACAATGATGGTCGGTTGAAAACAAACTTTGACTTTACCTCACAAGAGATGATTTCAGCTTCCCAATTGGGAACTTCCCATTTCTATATAGCAACTGCATTCGGAGTATATATCTCCCAGTTGATACGATATACAGGGCTTGTATTTCCTATCATGATTTCCTTGATAGAGGGTTGCTGCTCACAAGGAAGCTATTAAACCAAGAGTTGAAATCGCCCTTCGTAAGTTTTACGGACGCCATCACGAGTTGGTTGACAGTTATAGAATATCCGTTTCACAGATGACAACGGACATGTTTCAATTGTCGTAACTACAATCCCGTCCTCTTTTCCCCGAATGTAACCTACCGAATTAGACTTATCACCGGGTGTATACTATCATGAGCAACGCGACGGGAGCCACATGTGGAGCAGGATCTGCTTACCCTTCCGGAGCACCTGAGATCACCCCCAGTTTTTGGTGGGGTTCGCGTTGCTCTGTCTTTGGTTTTCTATGTTGTGTTTTGTGTACTGTTGTTTGTTTGTCTTTTTCTTTTTAGCCATGGCGTTGTCAGTTTATTTTCGACTTGTGAGTTTGAATGTCCCTTTGCTATCCATTGCCTCTCTTTTAAAAGTTTTCAAATATTGTAAAAACACCACAAAAGAACTTTTAACCTTTTAAAGACTAAAATCTTTTTCGGTATTATTGCTGTATAGAAAAAATGTGATAATAAAATTTTGAATAAAAATAACGTATGCAGGGAAAACGTTTTAAAATAAAAAAAGACGCAAAAGTTCAGATAAACCTGGGACTTAATATAGTGTATACTATTCCCGGGATAGAACAACCTCAAACAAAGCACATACAAGGAAAAGATATCAGCGTTCGAAGAACTTTTGTGGTGTTATCAGAAATTGCTTTTGCTCAAGTTTCAATGGGATAGACAAAGCGGCATCGAAATACAACGAAAGTTCGCTATCGAGTGGTATTTCTCAAAAGTGCAAGTTGGGTACCTTGTATTATATTAAGGTTTATGGTATTTTTTAGAGACAAGTGCCTGTGATCAGCCAATATAATGTGTACGACTTTACCCCCAGCAGAGCTATAGAAAAACAGTACATTAATGGGTGTTACACGGACACTTTTTAGATGATACACGGACACTTTTTAGTTGTTACACGGACACTTTTTATGAATGGAATCACTCGTGCATGATCAGAGAGTTCATGGGCACTTTAAATTTCAATTAGATTTGAACTTTTTGTTTCACCGACATATTTCCTGTCTTTTTGATTAAAATATTTACGTTAGCATCAATAACTATATTTCAAACAATTCCAGTAAATTACTATTCATATCAGTACACTAAGGGATTGACCATTTGATTTAAAAAGGGGGTATGTCTTTTTCTAAAAATATTTTGATACCCAATTTTATGAGAAAAATATATTGTGGTCAAGCAGATGACAAAATAATGTTCTGATTCCCGATTTTCCGTATACCGTATATAATCGTCTAATTTCGAAAAAATTGAAAATAGTTGGATGATAGCGTTGAAAAATAAATAATGTTCTTACTCAGAAAAGAAGATACCCTTTTGAAGCTAAATGGTCGGTCTGTAAGTGTTTTTTTTTCCTTCAACATATGGACATAAATACTAGTAGTATTCTGGACAATGCTGAAAGTAAAGAAATGCTGGTACCAACGTTTATATTTCAATAAAAAGACAGGAAATATATATAAAAAATCAAATCTAATCAAAAGATAAAATCCTATCAACTCACCAATGCACGATTGATCCTGTAAATAAAAAG
This sequence comes from Mytilus coruscus, assembly GCA_017311375.1. Classification (NCBI taxonomy): domain Eukaryota; kingdom Metazoa; phylum Mollusca; class Bivalvia; order Mytilida; family Mytilidae; genus Mytilus; species Mytilus coruscus. Next base: position 90,573,773 of record CM029601.1, read on the forward strand.
TGTCCATGTAATACATGTTCAAATATGCAGCAAATCGTGAAGAAAAATCATTCAACTAATGTCATCAATTTTGAACGGTAAGCTGCGATTGGATCATATAGTGACACGTGTTAAATCCTGATCAACACTATCAGAGACATATAAAAAAAACCTATATGTATGAACTATTAAAAAAAAAATCCAAAATATATGCCTATACATATATATATATCAAATAAGACAAAATCCAGTTTTTCATAACATTTCATTCACTTAATATCAGTTCTGTTTATTTTAAATGGATTAACCCCCCGCCTTCCCTTCCGTTTTTCCACAATAAAAAAATCAAATGGTAGCTCTGTTTTTTATGAATTACTCACTAGCGAAGTTGCATTCTAAAAGTCTCAAATGTAAACAACATTCATCTTTTCCTTGAAATGGTTCTTTTTTATAAAGTTATTAAATTCTTGAAATTTTTTAGAAAAAATTCTCGGCTTAAGGGAAGTGAAAAAAAAAATGTGTTTAAACTGTAACTTACATTAACTGGTATATGGCCATTGAAGTTTCTAATATGTTTAGTTTTGCTACCCCTTCTAAATGCAAAATGTACTACTTCCTTCCTGAAACGTTGTACAAGCCAGATACAAAACAAAGGTAACAAAAAATAGGCCGGAAACAACCTGCCGTATAGTTTGTCTGCACTTGTAGTCAGGTCAAGGTCCTCGGCTAGCGCCTCGGACCTTGACCTGACTACTCGTGCAGAAAAACTATCCGGCAACGGTTGTTACCGGCCTGTTTCTTTGTTACCTTTGTATTGTATCTAATACATATAATCTGACCATAGCTCCCAGGACCATAGTAATGTAATTATTTACCTGTAATAACCACCTATTACACAAATTTTGTCCTCATTAGTATGTTTGGTGATTGGTATAATACATATTCAAATAATTTTAAGACTTTAAACATTGAGTTGGTGACAAAAAAGTAAAAATATGACCTACTGATATCAACACAATTCTAGGAAAGTTTATATAATGGATAAAAATATTTATCTTTTATGAAGAATGGCAGTATAGAGCAACTAAGAGCATGCATGCTATTCGTATATTGTTTGTTATGTTTATCGCATACCTCAATTGAAGACAAAACTATGTTTGAAATTATGAATACAATTCTTCCAATCTCTTTGATCTGTTCTGTTTCATTTAAGAATTAAATGCTTCATTTTGTATTTTTTTAGGTGTAAAAGTGTTGACCGAAGCACATTTTGTTTCCGCGCTTCATATTAAAAATGAGCGCACAATCAACGTTTTAACGCCCCATAAAATTACAAAAAGAAACATTAATTTCTTATAATTACATTTATGTGCTATAACTTGGAAATAAATAGTTATGTCAATATTTTCGTTTGTACGACTTTACCCCCAGCAGAGCTATAGAAAAACAGTACATTAACGGGTGTTACACGGACACTTTTTAGATGATACACGGACACTTTTTAGTTGTTACACGGACACTTTTTATGAATAGAATCACTCGTGCATGATCAGAGAGTTCATGGGCACTTTAAATTTCAATTAGATTTGAACTTTTTGTTTCACCGACATATTTCCTGTCTTTTTGATTAAAATATTTACGTTAGCATCAATAACTATATTTCACACAATTCCAGTAAATTACTATTCATATCAGTACACTAAGGGATTGACCATTTAACTTTAAAAAAAGGGGGGTATGTCTTTTTTCTAAAAAATATTTTGATACCCAATTTTATGAGAAAAAATATATTGTGGTCAAGCAGATGACAAAATAATGTTCTGATTCCCGATTTTCCGTATACCGTATATAATCGTCTAATTTCGAAAAAATTGAAAATAGTTGGATGATAGCGTTGAAAAAATAAATAATGTTCTTACTCAGAAAAGAAGATACCCCCTTTTGAAGCTAAATGGTCGGTCCGTAAGTGTTTTTTCCTTCAACATATGGACATGAATAGTATTCTGGACAATGCTGAAAGTAAAGAAATGCTGGTACCAACGTTTATATTTCAATAAAAAGACAGGAAATATATATAAAAATCAAATCTAATCAAAAGATAAAATCCTATCAACTCACCAATGCACGATTGATCCTATAAATAAAAGTGTCCATGTAATATATGTTCAAATATGCAGCAAATCGTGAAGAAAAATCATTCAACTAATGTCATCAATTTTGAACGGTAAGCTGCGATTGGATCATATAGTGACACATGTTAAATCCTGATCAACACTATCAGAGACATATACAAAAAACCTATATGTATGAACTATTAAAAGAAATCCAAAATATATGCCTATATATATATATCAAATAACAAGACAAACTCCAGTTTTTCATAACATTTCATTCACTCAATATCAGTTCTGTTTATTTTAAATGGATTAACACCCCCCTTTCCCCCCTTTCCCTTCTGTTTTCCACAATAAAATAATCAAATGGTAGCTCTGTTTTTTTTTATGAATTACTTACTAGCGAAGTTGCATTCTAAAAAGTCTCAAATGTAAACAACATTCATCTTTTCCTTGAAATGGTTCTTTTTATAAAGTTATTAAATTCCTGAAATTTTTTAGAAAAATATTCTCGGCTTAAGGGAAGTGAAAAAAATGTGTTTAAACTGTAACTTACATTAACTGGTATATGGCCATTGAAGTTTCTAATATGTTTAGTTTTGCTACCTCTTCTAAATGCAAAATGTACTACTTCCTTCCTGAAACGTCGTACAAGTCAGATACAAAACAAAGGTAACAAAAATAGGCCGGAAACAACCTGCCGTATGGTTTGTCTGCACTTGTAGTCAGGTCAGGTCCTCGGCTGCGCCTCGGACCTTGACCTGACTACTCGTGCAGAAAACTATCCGGCAACGGTTGTTACCGGCCTGTTTCTTTGTTACCTTTGTATTGTATCTAATACTTGTTTTCCTATTATGTATTGTAGTGACGTTGTCATGGGAAGCACGTGCAGTCATGAATGTTGTATTTTATTGAGGAATGCAATTTGATATTGGAAAGCCTACCGATAGCCAATCAAAAGTACGGATTCTTATAAAACATATATGTAAAATAATTATTTAAATATTGAATGCTTCTTTTTGTAATTTTTTTGGGGATGTAAAAGTGTTGACCGAAGTAAATTATGTATGAAGCGCTTAAATTGTGTGCACCATCAACGCTTTCACATGATCCTATAAAATTACTACAAGAAGCCTTCAATTTGTATAATTACATTTTTATGCTACAATTATGAAGTTACGAGTTATAGCAAGTTATTCGTTTGTTTTCCTGTGTATTGTCATGAAAAGCACGTAATGTCATGATTTTTTAAATTTATTGAGAAATACAGTTTGACATTGGCATGCTTCGCGATTGCTTTCAGCCAATCAAAACTCGGTACGGATTCTTATGAAACATTTTTCCCGCTTTGATCCTCGCATGACACCAGTGTTATATTGATAGGTTCAGCTAACAGAGTGTGGTGAACGAGTCTACAACTGATTGATACACGGTTCAAATAATTATAGGGAAACTACAAGTGATTGATCCATAACTGTATTGATAGCTTTCTCTTGATATTATGTTGTAGGTATACTTTACGGGTCATAAATTCATCTTACTCGTGTGGTTTAATATTGATACAAAACCGTTATAGATTTATATACTAAATGTGGTTTAGAAAGTAAGGAACTAAAATTAAAACCATTAAAAACGTGTAATGAACTCAGGCGATCCAGAAGAGTAAGCAGGTTTTACTCATGTCCAAGTGGAGGAAAAGTCAATTAAAAAAAGAGAAAAAATCTAATACTGATGTTATTACGGAGATGAATCTCTTGTAACAACCTAACTCATGGTGAACACCAGGGAACTTCTGTAGAGATGGAACCAACCTGTGATTAAACTTATTTGTCAGCTTTGTTGTTTTACGATCCCCTTAAGTTTGGACTGCAAATATTACGCTCTTAGTCCTTATATCTCAATATGAATACGTCTTCATTGAATTCATTATTGTTGAATTTTATCCAAAGGTGATATAGTCCCGTACTGGTTACACCTATTACCTATATTTGTCGTATAGTTTGCTAGTTATATGCTCCGCGTAAGGCATTTGGGGACATAGAAATGCCATGCGTTCGTGTGTCCGGTCGCCGAAAATTGCATTGTTAGCATTCTCAATATAAAAATCAGAAGATGTGCAATGATTTCGAATGAGACAACTTTCAAACAGATACAAAATGACGTAGAAGTTATAATGCTTTGTTGTATTTGTGCTTATGGTGTCTTGTCTATATATGTTCCACGTTGTTATGGGAGAGGATGTGTATAGGCTTTGCTTGTCAGTATTCAATTCCCTTTGATAATGATTATTATCAATAACATATTTGAAATGAAATGAAATACTTGTTGTTATGATTTGAGTAATCCTACTCTTTTCATAGCTAACATTGATGTGTAAATACTAAAGTTAAATATTTACTTTAGTATTCTCTTTAGTCAACAAACCATAATTAGGTCTTTGAAATGAAACCTGAAATGATATCGTTGTTCTTTAACCAAGAAAATGTATCAGTTATATTTTTATTGATACAGTTTTTAACGATTTTTTTTTTAATAACCTTTAATAGAGACATATAATACCATATATTCTCTTCTTTTTATATGCCAGCACGAAAAGTTAGAGACAAATAATTAGAAAGTTTTATTTTCGCCACTTTTTTATGATTTATTTTTTAATATTACATATGGTGTAGCATTCTACCCTTTTCATTGGTTATTACGATTAACTGATGCAAAAGATTTAAAGTATATGGACTCTATGTTTCTATTTATATATCATATTGACGGTCAGTATTAAAAATCTTGCAAAATGCTATGTTTCTATTTAACGTCACGGTACCCAAATTGCACCGAGTACCCAAATTGCACCTATTCAACATAAAGAGCTGAGAAATTCTTAAAAGTTTTCTTTGAGACTAAACAATTTGTATTTTAGTTATTTGACATTATACACGTCTTACAAAATATGTGAATATATTCAAATACACACTAAACGTTCACAGTTTATATCAACAGATGAAGCTTTCACTGGAAAAGAAAAATGTAATAAATCGCCGCCATGCGACGTTCACAAAAAGTCATCTTTTAAAAAAGAACGAAAAAAATATGTTACAAGCATCCCTTTTAAAGTAAATGAATAGTGAGCATGTACTAATGTCAAATTGTTCTTAATACTTGAAAAAATAAAACAAAACATCTGTTATTTGATTTTTAATGATGTGAATTTAAGCATGGATGCAATTTGGGTACTCCTCAGTACGGAATCATGGATAGTTTGGAGGTAGATTCAAACCCATTTTTCTATGACTCAATAGGGATTAAAAATCAAATTGGTGTACCTATATAATAAAGAAGGATACGGCTGCAAAATAAACACAGAATGGAAATTTTTGTCTTTATCATAAAAAAAACTTAGGTGAAAAAACTGTCAAAATAGGTGCAATTTGGGTACCGTCACGTTATATATATATATTGACCGTCAATATTAAAAATCTTTCAAATGCTATGTTTCGTTTCTGTTTTTATATATATTGACGGTCAATGTAATAAAAAAAAATCTTGCAAAATACAATGTAAAATACACAGATTGAGAAAGAACATTGAGGTCCATTTCCATAGTTAGTATACTATTCCCATATAAGATTTACAAATAAGCAACATAATTATTTACAACAAAAGTAAAATAAATATCAATATGGCATATTTTACGAGGTGAGCGATTCAGACTCTTGTGAGCCTCTTGTTTAAGCATAACTCTGTTAAAAATATAAATTTTCCGGAATTAATATATCTGATATCCGACTTCAAAATTAGACACCAATGTCACGTGACCGCACTTGTTTTGGTAACATGGCCGACAAATTTTCCAATCTCCTCTTTCTCAAATTTCACAACAATGATGATTCAGCATTGAAAAATCATAGAAGAAACTCGGAGACATAAATTCTATTTATCTTTTATTGAACCCGTTATTAACCGGAAAACATGTCAGGTAAAACAAATTTAGATATCTAGTGGAAATATGTCAAAAAAATATATTACTGAAACACGGAGTGAACATTGCACAACTCGTTTGCCTTCTGTCATAAAAGAACGGCGATGCATTGACGCCAGTTTATATTCATTCGAAGTAAACAAAATTAGAAAAAATATTAATTTCATTAACAAGTGCAATTAAACACCATGTAAATCTACTTTTAATGATGGGTTTATTTTTTTTTTAAAAATTAGATATAATTTAATATGAGGTAGGTGCTATACATGAAGAGCTCCTTAGGGGACAACCATTTGATTCTTGGGGGGAATGGGGGCTTGGCAGATTTTGGAAATGAATATTCTGTCCCTTATTGAGGGTAAAATAAATAATCTTGCCTTATCACACTAGTCCGAGATTACTCTGACATCCAACGGCTGTTTTGCCAGACAAGCTGGGGCCGTGGGACGTCAGAGCTCGTCCCATATCAAAAGTGGATATTTGCCCGTCCAAAATAGATGCGCTGCTTCGTCGCTTCTGGTGCCAACGAACTGACCTTGGAATTATATAAATCGGGTATCAATTTGTTCATTTTCATTTATCTCTTCGTTTATGTAAGTTTCACCTACCTGCCACCCTTTATTTTCTCATATTTAGACAGTTTTCACAGTGACCCATCGATTTAGACATTTTACTTTCATTTTCAAATAGACGTCAAGTTACGAGAGATTTCGCGACCTCGAGACTCAAATATGCAAATATTTATACTTTTTACACCTCCTTTATAGGAGATCGGTATTAAGCATTTAGTGCCAACCACAATAACATTCGGAAGCTCTCGGATATTTACATTGCTTGCATCGTAAATGAGCGAGGTGTTAGATTATATATTCATATTAACCTAGGGTCATATGCATACATCATTTCTCATAGTCCATTGTGCCTTACTTTTTTCTCGTGATCACATGACAATCTTTCAAAATGAAAGTTAAAATGCCAGAATCAGTGGGTCACTGTGAAAACTGTCTAAATATGAGAAAATAAAGGGTGGCAGGTAGGTGAAACTTACATAAATGAAGAGATAAATGAAAATGAACAAATTGATACCCGATTTATATAATTCCAAGGCCGTCCGTTTGCACCAGAAGCGACGAAGCAGCGCATCTATTTTGGACGGGCAAATATCCACTTTTTGATATGGGATTGAGCTCTGACGTCCCACGGCCCCAGCTTGTCTGGCAAAACAGCCGTTGGACGTCAGAGTAATCTCGGACTATTATCACACATGAAATTAAATATTCTGGCCCTAGATATTCAAAATGTACAAAATATTTTTGGCTCACTTCGCTCGCCACATTTTCAAAGAATAGTTAAAGAAAATCCAGAAAAAGTTCATCAGACATATAAAATTTATAAAAGGGGGGTGACCTGAAAATCTTCTCCAAAATAAATTTGACTGGCCACACTCGCACAGGCACTTGTTTTTGTCAATGCAGGGTTTACTATCCACACTTGTACAAAAAATCCCAATGTAGATAACAAAAATTTTCTATGTGTTTGGTTCAACTGATATTTTCTAACATTCCCTTGCATTTCTTATGAATAAACACAAATCAGTCTGCCGATAATTGATTTAGCTTTACAATAAAACATGTTTCACATACCTTGAGAATACCCCTCTAACAGAATAACACACTTGTGACGATAATTATTGACCTTTTTCCAGACCATGATCTAATTGTTCTTATGCCAATTAATAAGACAACTATGCATAAAGTTAATGAATAGTTATTGGCAAGTGTAGTACAACATTCTCATTTATTTATTTGATGTTGCAGGATAATTAAAATTGAATGTGGTCTCAGTCATTAAACCACCCCATGGTCATATCCTTATTTTACCTGGTCGTTCTAGTCAAGATTTTAAGCGTATCTTAATCCAACTGGGAACTAGTTATTATTTTTCAAAAAAAGTTGGTCTGGCTAACAGTTGATGGGACTGGCAACACTGTCTTATGTGCAGGACCCAATGTCTGACAGGAAAAAAAAATTATCTGCATCTCTGCAAAAGTTAAATTACTTAAAGGGGAAAAGTTAATTCTGAGGGGGGAGCAAGGGCAGTATTTGTATCAATTTGTTGATGAGCAGAAAATAAATATTCTTGCCCTGGTTTGAGTGGAAATAAATATTCTGGCCGCTTTTTTTGTTGGAAATAAATATTCTGACCTCATCGAATTTGCCAGGCCTCCCCCCTCAGAATTAAATGGTGGTCCCCTTAAGGTTATTGGTGCATGTTTGTTTTACTTATCATACTTTTCAGCTAGGACTAATATATTATTTGTAAGGGTAATAGTCCCAGTTTTCAGCAAGTTCAGTGACCAGTAATACAATTTTGCAAGAATCGTATACTGTAAATTCAGAAATTATTGCGAGGTTTTTATTATTGCAAATAATGCGACTGGATGTGTATCGCAATAATATAAACTCGCATTCTGATATATGATACATGAATCTGCATGTAGATTTTCCGGAAATCGCAATAATTAAACTTGCATTATTGTCTTTTCTCAAAAAAATCGCAATAATAAGTGCATGCAATAATTTCTGAATTTACGGTATATGTACTACAAATACAAATTTGCAAATATCAAATGCTCTGCACATGCAAAATTGTAGGTAACTCCATGTTCCTTTAGGCCAAAATAATTAGGGGGAACATTTTTTTGTTTGTGTTTGTACCCCATATTATTTTAACAGAGAAAATCCAGTATCAACCTGTACGAAAAAAGTAGTAGGATTCCACCTAGAATCTAGTAGGAACGTAGTAGTAATCTACCTAGAATCAAAGATTATATATAGAAAGTAGACGGACAGGGAAAATGAACAAAATTCTGACTGGATTTTTTATTTTCTCACTAGCAAAATCCTACCATCTAGCTGGAATTTTAAAAGTCTGTATGGATTTTTGTCGAGCCTTCGACTTTAGTCGAAAAAGCGAGACATAGCGATCCTACATTCCGTCGGCGGCGTCCACAAATATTCACTCTGTGGTTAAAGTTTTTGAAATTTTAATAACTTTCTTAAACTATCCTGGATTTCTACCAAACTTGGACAGAAGCTTGTTTATGATTATAAGATAGTATCCAGAAGTAAATTTGTTTAAAAAAAAATTCATTATTTCCATATTTTACTTTTAAATGGACTTAGTTTTTCTGCCGGAAACATTACATTCACTCTGTAGTGAAAGTTTTTAAAATTTTAATAACTTTCTTAAACTATCTTGGATTTGTACCAAACTTGGACAGAAGCTTGTTTATGATTATAAGATAGTATCCAGAAGTAAATTTGTTTAAAAAAAAACTTCATTATTTCCGTATTTTACTTTTAAATGGACTTAGTTTTTCTGCCAGGAAACAATACATTCACTCTGTGGTTAAAGTTTTTAAAATTTTAATAACTTTCTTAAACTATCCTGGATTTGTATCAAACTTAGACAGAAGCTTGTTTATGATCAAAAGCTAGTATCTAGAAGGAAATTTTGTTAAAATTTTGTACCTGTTTATCCGTATTTTACTTATAAATGGACTTAGTTTTTCTTCCAGTTAACATTACATGCAGTCTGCAGTTAAAGTTTTTAAAACATTTATTAGAATCATAAACTATCCTGGATTCATACCAAACTTTGACAGAAGCTTCTTACAATCAAAAGATAGTATATCTAAAGGAATATTTTTATTGATTTTTTTCCTCATTTTTGTTGAGCCTGCGATTAACAGCAAAAGTAGGCGAGAAACTGGGTTCCGTGGAACCCTTACGAATTTTTTCTGTTTAGAAAATGTTACGTCGGAATTTGGACAGAAAATATGATTAGATTATTCATTTTCCTACTACAAGATTCCTACCAGAATTAATTTATTCCTACTAGAAAATCTTTCTACATAGAATCTTTTTAATTATCTTAAACTGGATTCCTGTTTGCTAATGACACAAATTTTGCTGTGTTAAATGCAACCAAGTTCCAGTTCAGAAATTCAAAAGTTGAGGGTAGAAGAATGAAAAGTTGTGTTGGAACACAATTCTGCAAGGGTCAAACAACTACAATACTGAAATATGAGTAAATATGGCTCATGTAGATTGAAGGTAATTTTGATACTTTTAAGATGAAATTTTTTATCTGTTTGCCAATATATTTAGTAATCAGTTAATTCAACAATAGTGCATAATTTTACTCATTATTTGTTCATAACTCTTTAATTTCATCTAATCAACATTTTTGCCCATCTACATATATAACACAATTTCTAGCTTGAGTATATCACAACTTTCTTATGAACATTTCAAAAGTCAACTTTTTTAAATGAATATATTCCATGCATTTCCTTTGTTCTTTGTTGTTGAGATTCAAACTTAAATGATTGACCTAGTTGTGTATTTGTGAATATACACTTACATTTTGTATATTTTTAGATTCCTACTAGAAAATATTTTTTTTCTATGTGGAATTTTGAAAAATTCCTACCAGGTTTTCTAGTAGGAATTTTATTTTCCCGCCAAATTATTCCTGCTTATTTAAATATTCCTGGTAGAAATATACAATATACAATATTCCTACTAAGAAATTCCTGCTTAACGGCCATTTTCTGTGTGGATTCCTACTACTGTCTGACTAGAATATCACTCTTTTCTGATATTTGTATGCATTTTATTTCACAACTGAAATTGATAATAAATAGCGCAAATTCCTTCATAAATAAGCCAAATTCAACTTTTTATACAGACTGCTAGACTTAAAAAAAAGGTTTTTCTAAACTATTAATGTTTCCTTTCGCCTTGCTTAATTCATCACTACAATCTGGTAAGGATCTCTTATCAGGCTTGTGTGTAAGGCATGTTTCAATTTGGTTACTCAAATAAGAAAATCAACTGTTTATCCCTCAAAATGGTGGCAAAGGGAAATAACTTAAACTAAAATTGAGTCATTTGAAATCTATCTATTGCTACTTATACAATATTTTTATTTCTATCAGAATCACAAAATCATAACAACTCTTTTCAGAGCTTGTGTTTTTAACATTATATATGTATCCTTATCTGATTCATTTTTAAAAGTTCAATAGTTTCCAGTCTAAATGAAAGTAAATTGGAGCTACAATGTAACAGAGATGTTGAAATTCATCAGTCCTGACTGGCAAGTTTTGACAAGGACCGCCCAAAATCTGGAGTGATTTATATTATAACTACAGAATATGATACTTAAGTCACAAGAACTGTAAAAGTCTAAATAGATTTCACACAACTCTGGCTAACATGGCTAATTAAATGAAGGACATTGAAATAGATTTTGGAGTCTCTCTTAAGTGATTTCTATAATTTCCTTGCTTCTTTCAAATTTCATTCAGTAATGTAGGTTTTTGAACAATCTGATAAGATTATAAAAGATTGTACAATATCTTCATATGTGAGATGAAAGAATTATTATTAGACCAGAGCAAGTTAATTTTTCTTCTTCAGACTCCTACTGTCAAAAAAAAGTAGTGAGAGAAAATTTTTTTCAAGCAAATGAGAAAAAAAAGTTTATGTGCTTGATATTTATATTTCTAGATTCATTTTCAGACACATGAACTTCAAATCAATGTATCTGTAACTACTTCCTTTAAATTTAAAAAAAATTTGCATTAAGATTTCCATGCAGTCCTTGATTTACAGTGAAAAAGGGCACAAGTATGATAGATAGAGAGGATATTTTAAAGGCATGCTTAAACTCGCATTAATAAAGCTAAAACACCAAAATAATCATTGATGCAATTTCTGCACAAAAATTTCCAGGTGATTGATTCAGGATCTTAGGGCCTCTTGTTTAACTAACCATTGATACTCGCTTATTAGTCAGTAATGTATGTACTACAATGTAGCTTATATAGGAGTGATCTATATCTAGCACCAGGGGCATCCAGGGTAAAACATTTTAATTCTAAAGGTCAAAGAAAAAAGCTGATGCAAGTCCTCGATTCGAAAATATACAGCTATTAAGATATTTTTTATTTCCAGTATTTCATATGTTTCTCTCATACATATTCATGCTCATCTTCTTTAATATCCCTTCCTTTCTCATACATATTCATGCTTATCTTCTTTAATATCCCTTCCTCTCTCATACATATTCATGCACATCTTCTTTAATATCCCTTCCTTTCTCATACATGTACATATTCATGCTTATCTTCTTTAATATCCCTTCCTCTCTCATACATATTCATGCACATCTTCTTTAATATCCCTTCCTTTCTCATACATATTCATGCTTATCTTCTTTAATATCCCTTCCTCTCTCATACATATTCATGCACATCTTCTTTAATATCCCTTCCTTTTCAAAATCTACTCTTTCAACCAACAGAATCAAATATAACATTAATTAGTGTTAGAAGCAATATGTTCATACGTTTTGTGTGTAACTTCATTTTGTGTATTGTCTGTATACATGTAATTGTCAGCTACATGTAGCCAGGTGGCTTTGTTTTGCGTTGATTCCTTTGGAATTATATACTATATACATGTACATGTAGAAATACCTCCTTGAAAACTGCCGAAACAATAAAAATATGTTTAATGGAAAAGCTATTAGTTAGATCTGAAGAGTTGTCAAAATGTTATTGCTTTCATGTCCACCAGCTATATCTTGAATACATTGATCTAAATAGGTTTACCTGTGCAGTGATTAAACTATATTTTTCCAACTTTAGTTCCTTTGTCAGTGTACATGTAATTATTTAGTTTTCCCATCACCATGAAGATTTATTTAAGCTTATTTTAGTTTCAGGTAGTTTTGAAGTTGCTGACTCTTATGATAATGGAATGTCAGGTACCCTACCCCCTATTGACTCTCATCGGGTACATGTACCAGGGTCACTTAGTGATTTTGATATAGACGATTTAGACTCGACTCAGAATATGTACGAGAAATATTTTAATAGCTCACCTCATTCTTTGTCTGGTAGTGAAAGAGAGTTTGATAATGTAGATGCAGAAGAAGCAATCAAATTGTTGCGGAAACCATTTCAGATTCTAAATCCTGGTCACCATGTTGGTCGTCGCCATTCTGAGCATGGTAACATTAGTTTTCTTCATTGCCGACATGTCTTGGGCATTGGTAAACAATACTTGGAGCTGCGTAAGATCCTTGAAGAAAGAGCAAGACTTGAATTCTTACGTGATTGTTTGTTTAGAATAAAATCTGTTTCGACTTTTGTTAAAGATTTAGAGAATTTAGTCCAGCTTGAATACAGAACATTGTATGGAATAACACACAACTGTTTGACTGAAGCTCCAATGAGTAAATTATATTGTTTGAATGGTCTCTGTGAAGATTTACGTGTCCATGTTGGACACTGGAATACTATTAAACAACGTCTACACACAAGCAAATGGCTTTTACCAATTTTGGGGCGCCTCTATATCGATGTTGAACATATCAGAGAAAAGCTATTCCAATTGTACAACAACGCCATCTACTGGATGGAAAAATTAATTATGATTGGCTTAAAAGTCTTTGCCCATGGTTCATATTCTAATTTAACCCATGAAATCTTATGGAATGTAACAAGGGGACTTGAAGATTTCAACAATATTTTGAATGGGCTGCCAAAAGCTCGTGGGAAGACATATTTCATAAGGGAACTTTTTAGTAAACAGGAAAAAATATTAATTCCAAGTGCAGCTCTGTCCAATCTCTCACGTCATGCTGGTATAAGTGTCAAGGCCATACCTTTCATCAATGTCATGAACATTTTGGCAAGTGAAAGAGCTAGATATGCAGCTCATCAGACACACAGATTCTTCACAGCCAATGACGATTTCATGAGAATCTTGTTTTCTGGTAAACTACCTTTGTACGTTTGGAATGACGAGGTACAGAGGCGTCCAATGTCCGCCATACCAGGACTGGACACATCTGATTACCACACTGCCACAGGAAGTACAACCAGTATTAGTGGTGCTGTTTTAAAAGTTGGGTCAATCAAGGCACCTGATTTATCAAGTGAACCTCCTCCATTATCAACATTTTCTCAAAATGAACAAACTTTTGCTGAGGCATTTCTTCAAATTGTTTGTCATTCTACACACATATTACGTAAAAGTGAGAGTCATTCTAAAACAAAGCACAAAACCAGTCGCACAATCAGCAAAGCTGATTCTGAAAGACCACCGAAAGGTCCAGATACACCAGTGCTATCAAGAACAGATTCTAAACGAAAGACAGTTTCTTGGGGTGATAGTGCAGACAGTACCATAAAAGATCAACTAGTCAAAAAATATTTGGATGTTTTATGGAAGGAATTTGGCAATGCTTTAGAGTTGTGTTTCTATGAACATGATTGGGGAGCAAGAGAACATGGACATGATTATTTTAGTCTTGGAAGCATTGTCATTTGTAATACCACATTGATAGCCATTGTTAGAAGTATGATGGAAAATGCTGGCTTAAAAGGTAAGTTACAACATACTTATGACCATTTTTCTCACCTTTATGAGTTACTATATAGCTACCAACACTTTGTGTCTACTGTCTGTAGCCTAGTAAATTATCCCAAATTTTTTTTTTTTTGATATTGTGCAAATATATAATATATATACTATGCTATAGCAAGGATTGAATATGCAACTTAGTTATGTACTTTGCTAAATCAATTTTATGTCCCATGATCCTTAGTAGAGGGGGGTTATTTTTTTAACTGTTTGATTGTGGCCACCTAGAATCGCTAGAAAGAAGTTGGGGTGTGGGATATTTGAGCTTTCTGGCAAAGCTTCTTTGATTAAAAACAGTTCTCAGTTGTTATCTTGGTTATCTAGAACCTTTGGTCCTCGGAAAGAAAATTTATATTTTATGGATTTTTATTGAAAATCAGAAGAATTCTGATAAAACTACAATTATTATGCTTATGTAGGATATAAATTAGTTCTGTCAGTAATTTTAGCTTGTACACACAGGTTTTATATATTAACCTCAATTGACAGTTCATTCTCATCTAAGACAGAACCAATTATTGCTGATTGAATTGATTATCACAAAATTAAACATAAATAATTTATTACCCAAACTATGTGGTATCTAACCTGGGAACCAACTTTGGACACAGATGTTAATTATATACATACCATTTCTATGGTATTAGTTTAAAGCATATGTGTCGTATAAGGCTTTAGCTTGATTTAATTTTATACGACTGCAAAAATTAAAAATTTTATGGTTGTATATTGGTATCACGTTGTCGTCGTCGGCAGGCGTCAGCGTCATCCGAAGACAGATGGTTTCCGGATAATAACTTGAGTATAAGTAAATAGAAATCAG
Source organism: Mytilus coruscus (assembly GCA_017311375.1). Classification (NCBI taxonomy): domain Eukaryota; kingdom Metazoa; phylum Mollusca; class Bivalvia; order Mytilida; family Mytilidae; genus Mytilus; species Mytilus coruscus. The sequence continues at coordinate 90,589,166 of CM029601.1, forward strand.
TAAAATTTTAACACAAGGTTTATAACCTTAAAAGGAAGGTTGGGATTGATTTTGGGGGTTATAGTCCCAAAGGTTTAGGAATAAGGGGCCAAAAAAGGGGCCCAAATAAGCATTTTTGCAGTTTCCAGACAATAACTTGTGTTTAAGTGTATGAATCTCTCTGAAATTATACCACAAGTTTCCATACAAAAAGGGATGGTTAGGGGGGGTTATGGCTCAAACCATTGAGCAATTAGGGGGAAAAAACAAGGGTTTTTATGGTTAAAGGACAATTTAAACAATTTAAAAGCAGTGTTAGGGAGGTAAACCAATCCATTTAAAGAATACTGTAGTATATATGTTTGATTTCCTCCCTTACACTGCTTTTAAATTATGTATTAAGAAATGATGATTGTCTTGAGATGATTAGCTGTAAATTTATTTTTAGAAGTTACTATTAATTAATAACTGTATGTATTTTATATTTTAATATTTTATGATGTATTTAAATGAGTAGTTATGGTTGCAAACTCCATTAGAAATTTGAATTGAGATTATTTTTGGAATAAGGGAAAGGGGAGTTGAAAAAATTTGGGGGGGGGGGTAAATAAGAATTTGTGGGGGGCTACAATTTTTCTCGTTTCAGATTTCAGAAATTAAAAAGAAAATTTCTTCAAATATTTTTTTTTTTTGGGGGGGGGGGTTAATATTCAACAGCATAGTATATTGCACAAAAGCAAAAAAATGAATATAAATTCAAATCATATAACCAATTTTAACTACACTTATTCCGTGTCAGACACCTATTATGTGTCAAATATTTAATTACAATCCAAATTCAGACCTGTATCAAGCACGAATAATGTGTCCATTTTTATACTACCGCAAAAAAATTTTGCGGTCGTATATTGGTATGACGTTGGCGTCGTCGTCGTCGTCAGAAGACGCATTGGTTTTCGCACTCTAACTTTAGTTTAAGTGAATGGATCTCTATGAAATTTTACCATAAGGTTCAATATCACAAAAGGAAGGTTGGGATTGATTTTGGGGGTTATGGTACCAACAGTTAAGGAATTAGGGGCCAAAATAAGCATTTTGTAACTTCCAGACATAACTTGTGTGTTAGTGTATGGATCTCTCTGACTTTGTACCACAAGGTTCCATATCACAAAGGGAATGCTGGGATTGATTTTGGGGTAATTGGCTAATTGCCTCAAAATTTTATGAATTAGGGGCCAAAAAAGGGGCAAAATACAAGCATTTTTCTAGTTTCATGACAATAACTTGTGTGTAAGTGTATGGATCTTTCTGAAATTATACTACAAGGTTCCATATCACAAAAGGAAAGCAGGAATTGAGTTGCCTGAAACGTTTAGGAATTAGGGGCCAAAAGGGCCAAAAATAAGCATTTTATAACAATAACTTGTGTTCAAGTGTATGGATCTCTCTGAAATTGTACTGCAAGGTACCATACCCCAAAGGGAAGGCTGGGATTGAGTTTGGGGGTGATGAATCATAAGGGGGTTCAAAAAATTTTGGGGGGGGATTTTTTTTCTTTTTTTCTTTTTTTTTTCTTTAAAATTTTCCATTTTAAGTTGGTTATTTCTGATTTATATTTGAAAGCAAATAATAATGATATGGCAGGAGATACACACCAAACAGGATGTGTAAATTATTATATAATAAGTATTGTGCAATAGCAAGAAATTTTCAATTGCACAGTATTGCGCAATAGCAAGAAATCTTCAATTGCACAGTATTGCGCAATAGCAAGAAATATCCAATAGCACAATATTGCACAATAGCAAGAAATTGTCAATTGTACAGTATTGCTAATAGCAAGAAATATTCAATTGCACAGTATTGTGCAATTGCAAGAAATATTCAATTGCACAGTATTGTGCAAAAGAAGATACTTTGTATAAATTGCTTATTCCTTGACCAATTTCAATGGGGTTTTATTCTTGAACTCTTGGGGTTTTTAATATGCTGAATCTAACCGTGTATTAAGTTTTTGGATTTTGGGCCCCTGTTTTTAAATTGGTCCACATTGAGGTCCAAAGGGTCCAAAATTAAACTTTGTTTGATTTCATCAAAATTGAATTATTGGGGTTCTTTGATATGCCGAATCTAACCGTGTATTTAGATCCTTAATTTTGGTCCCGTTTTCAAATTGGTCCACATTAAGGTCCAAAGGGTCCAAAATTAAACTTAGTTTGATTTTAACAAAAATTGAATTCTTAGGGTTCTTTGATATGCTGAATCTAAACATGTATTAGATTTTTGATTATGGGCCCAGTTTTCAAGTTGGTCCAAATCGGGGTCCACATGGAGAACATGGGTCCAAAATTAAACTTTGTTTGATTTCAACAAAAATTGAATATATGGGGTTCTTTGATATGCTGAATCTAACCATGTATTTAGATTTTTGATTTTTGGGCCCCGTTATCAACTTTGTCCACATTGAGGTCAAAAGGGTCCAAAATTAAACTTAGTTTGATTTTAACAAAAATTGAATTCTTAGGGTTCTTTGATATGCTGAATCTAAACATGTATTTATATTTTTGATTATGGGCCCAGTTTTCAAGTTGGTCCAAATCGGGGTCCTAAATTAAATTTTGTTTGATTTCAACAAAAATTGAATATATGGGGTTCTTTGATATGCTGAATCTAACCATGTATTTAGATTTTTGATTTTTGGGCCCCGTTATCAACTTTGTCCACATTGAGGTCAAAGGGTCCAAAATTAAACTTTGTTTAATTTCATCAAAATTGAACTCTTGGGGTTCTTTGATATGCTGAATCTAACCATGTATTTAGATTTTGGATATTGGACCATAATAGGTGAATGTCCAATTTAAAATTTTAAAGTTCTTAGACCACATTCATTCTGTGTCAGAAACCTATGCTGTGTCAAATATTAAATCACAATCCAAATTCAGAGCTGTATCAAGCTTGAATGTTGTGTCCATACTTGCCCCAACTATTCAGGGTTCGACCTCTGCGGTCGTATCAAGCTGCCCCCTGCGGAGCATTTTATTGGTTATTATTTTGAATATTATTATAGATAGAGATAATTTGTTAACAGCAATAATGTTCAGCAAAGTAAGATCTACAAATAAGTCAAACATGACCAAAATGGTCAATTGACCCCATCAGGAGTAATTCCCCTTTAAAGTCAAATTTAACAATTTTTCGTAAATTTTTGTAATCTTTTACAAAAGTCTTCTCCTGAAATAACTGAGACAAATTTAACCAAACTTGGCCACAAATAAGCATTAGGGTATTTAGTTTTTGAAAATGTGTCCTTTGACCCTGCCTGCCAACCAACATGGCAGACATGGCTTAAAATAGAACATAGGGGAAAAATGCATTTTTGACATGTATCTCTGAAACTAGAGCAAAAGTATAACGGTTGCATTATTTCATGCATCAATTGTAAATTAAAATATCATGTGAGCGACACAGGCTCCTTGGAGCCTTTAGTTGTAGTTTCCGGACAATAACTTGTGTTTAAGTGTATGGATCTCTCTGACATTGTACCACAAGGTTCCATATCACAAAGGGAAGGCTGGGATTGAGTTTGGGGGTATTTGCCCCAAACATGCATGAATTAGGCACAAAAAAAGGGCCAAAAACAACATTTTTCTAGTTTCCAGACAATAACTTTTGTTCAAGTGAATGGATCTCTCAAAGTTGACCTACAAGGTTCCATACTACATAGGAAAGGCTGGGATTGAGTTTGATGGTTATTGCTCCAAGAGGGGATTCAAAAAGTTTTTTTTGGGGGGGGGGGATTTTTTTCAAATCTTTTTAAGGGGTTCATATTTTTTTTTTCAAAATTTTTCAAATTTCAAATTTTTAAAAAGTTTCAAGAAGAAATATGCAATAGATTTGTAAGATCTTTGACCACATTTATTTTGTGTCAGAAACCTATATTATGTCAAAAATTTGATCACAATCCAAATTCAGACAGTATCAAGCTTGAATATTGTGTCCAAACTTGCACCAACTGTTCAGGGTTCAACCTCTGCGGTCGTATCAGGCTGTGCTCAGCGAAGCATTTTATTTACTTTGAAAATATTTTGATCAACATGTATTGACATATGCATAGATTAATTGCTTTAAAAATAATGTCCAGTGGCAAATATTCCTGCCGAGTTTTATGTATGGGTAATGTAAGAAATATAAGTATGATGTTTTTTATTTGAACAGATTTATTTCCACCGAGCTCTGTACCATCATTATTGGCAACAGCACGGAAACTTCATGTTATATCAGCTTTATCGTCATGGGATTCATGTGAGTACAATGTATAAAACAAGGATTCAGTCTAAGAACTAATTTTGATCAGTTGTATGAATTTCAAATATGATATATATTGTATAGACATGTATAAATATTTGTATGTGCTATTTAAATTTTTTGAACAACCTTAAATAAAGATGAAGTCATGATAGTGTTAAAACTTGTAAATAGTTCTTATATTGTATTTCAATTTTGTATTAGACATGTATACATACAATGTACAGAGAAAGGTGTTTCATGTTTCAAATTATTTAAAAGATATAAAGAAAACATTTTGACTTTTTAATTAACTTTTGTAATAATTATCCTTGAAAATTTAAGTATGTGCATGTTATTAGAGAATTGCCAATTATTGGAGAAACGATTTCTAAAAATACATTGGTAATTTCATTACATGACTTAAGGAAACTTGCATTCTTTTAAAAGATCTCTTTGTTTTGTTTTAACAAAACAACATTAGATATTTGCTAATACATTTTTTGTGTGCAGAATTGGTTATTTGATATCTCTAATCATGCTAATGAAAAATATTGCATAAATTATATAAATTTCTCTTTTGTAAGCAATTTATTTTCTGTCAATTTACCAACAGTTGATTTAACAAACTGAAAAATAGCTTTGGTATATATCCCCATACACTAAAAATACAAAAGTGTAAAAATCACAAGTGATTGAACGTATATATTTTTTTAGCTTTGCATCTCTAACACTGCTTACATTTGTGTTCATGCAGGAGTTTTTAGGTACAGCAATTCAAACATTTAAAAAAAAATAATAAGTTAAAGTTATTATTGTAACCTTCAATTTTGATGTCATTTATCTCTGACATAGCAAAGACAATATTCAAATGATAATGCTCTTCGATTTACAGTTATAAAAATGTACATGTATGCCATTTTATCACATCAGATGTTCAAAACTTGATAATCCTAGGGTGGAGCTACAAATTGTTAGCTGAATTGTGTAGTAAGTAAATGTCCTTGCAAGTAATATGTTCCTTATTATAAGTGTTATTCATACAAACAAAAGGAGAAGGGTACAAACGTATACTTCAATTAGACAGCAAACCAATGACACAAAAAATCTAAAGCAATTTAGAGGTAGACATACAATTTCAAATCTAGACAGATGTCTACATTGTACACTGTAGATACAATAGGTCAGACAGTCCTCAGTTTAGAAAAGTTGTTAATTTTATGTGACACTTTCAAAGATCTGCCAACAACATGAAATTCCCTATAGGTAAAAATGTAAAAATATAACTAAGCCAACCATATATGATCATGTATGTAACTTACATAGTACATACAAATGTACAATACAAAATATGATGTAAACATTGGAAAACATATATAAATTTAAGTTCCTCTCCGTTTATTTATTTATTGAAATATTGAACAACTAACTTGAATTGATATTGTATTGAGATTAAGGTTGTTTCTATGTTTAGGTCTGTGTGAAGCCTTGGGAAACAGACTATCGGACAAATGTTACCCCTGTCCCCTGGCCTCAGGAGATTACAGTACAAGGACAGGGATGTTATTAAGAGACACATATCAACCTTTGTTTAGTATACTACAAGAAAATATGAAAGATCTCTCCGAGTCTGGGAGAGGTAATTTGTAGATTAAGTAAATGTCAAACCCTTGCCTGTGTCTTTTTATACTACTGCAAAAAATTTGCGTTCGTACATTGCTATCACGTCGTCATCATTGTCCGAAGACATTTGGTTTCTGGACAATAACTTTAGTTTAAGTGTGTGGATCTCTATTAAATTTACTCAAAAGGTTCAATACCACAAAAGGAAGGTTGGGATTGTTTTTGGGGGTGATGGTCCTAACTGTTTAGGAATTACGGGTCAAATAGGGGCCCAAAACAAGCATTTTTCTTGTTTCAGGACAATAACTTGTGTATAAGTATTTTGATTGTTCTGAAATTGTACCACAAGGTTCAATACCACAAGTAGAAGGTTGGGATTCACTTTGGGGGTAGTTGCCCAAACCGTTCAGGAATTAGGGGCCAAATAGGGACCAAAACAAGCATTTTTATACGACCGCAAATTTTTGCGGTCGTATATTGGTATGACATTGGCGTCGTCGTCGTCCGAAGACACATTGGTTTTTGCACTATAACTTTAGTTTAAGTGAATGGATCTTAATGAAATTTTACCATAAGGTTCAATACCACAAAAGGAAGGTTGGGATGGATTTTGGGGGTTATGGTACCAACAGTTAAGGAATTATGGGCCAAAAAGGGGCCAAAAATAAGCATTTTTGTAACTTCCAGACAATAACTTGTGTGTTAGTGTATGGATCTCTCTGACATTGTAACACAAGGTTCCATATCACAAAGGGAAGGCTAGGATTGATTTTGGGGGTAATTGCCTCAAAATTTTAGGAATTAGGGGCAACAAAAGGTGCAAAAAACAAGCATTTTTCTAGTTTCATGACAATAACTTGTGTGTAAGTGAATTGATCTTTCTGAAATTGTACTACAAGGTTCCATATCACAAAGGGAAAGCTGGGTTTGAGTTTGGGGGTAATTGCCTTAAACGTTTAAGAATTAGGGACCAAAAAGGGGCCAAAAATAAGCATTTTTCTAGTTTCCAGACAATAACTTGTGTTCAAGTGTATGGATCTCTCTAAAATTGTACTGCAAGGTACCATACCACAAAGGGAAGGCTGGGATTGATTATGGGGGTAATTGCCTCAATATTTTAGGAATTAGGGGCCAAAAAGGGGCAAAAAACAAGCATTTTTCTAGTTTCAGGACAATAACTTGTGTGTAAATTTATGGATCTTTCTGAAATTGTACTACAAGGTTCCATATCACAAAGGGAAAGCTGGGTTTGAGTTGAGGGGTAATTGCCCTAAAAGTTTAGGAATTTGGGGTCAAAAGGGGCCAAAAACCAGCATTTTCTAGTTTCAGACAATAACTTGTGTTCAAGTGTATGGATCTCTGAAATTGTACTGCAAGGTACCATACCACAAAGGGAAGGCTGGGATTGAGTTTGGGGTGATGAATCATAAGGGGTTAAAAAATTTGGGGGATTTTAAATTTTTTTCATTTTTTCATTTTTTTTCTTTAAAATTTTCCATTTTAAGTTGGTAATTTCTGATTTATATTTAAAAGCAAATAATAATGATATGGCTGGAGATACACACCAAACAGGATGTGAAAATTATTGTATTAAGTATTGTGCAATAGCAAGAAATTTTCAATTGCACAGTATTGCACAATAGCAAGAAATCTTCAATTGCACAGTATTGCGGAATAGCAAGAAATCTTCAATTGCACAGTATTGCGCAATAGCAAGAAAAATATCCAATTGCACAGTATTGAACAATAGCAAGAAATTTTTAATTGCACAGTATTGCGCAATAGCAAGAAATATTCAATTGCACAGTATTGTCCCGTTTTCAAATTGGTCTACATTAAGGTCCAAAGGGTCCAAAATTAAACTTAGTTTGATTTTCACAAAAATTGAATTCTTGGGGTTCTTTGATTTGCTGAATCTCACCATGTATTTAGATTTTGGATATTGGACCATAATAGGTAAATGTCCAATATTAAATTTTTAAGTTCTTAGACCACATTCATTCTGTGTCAGAAACCTATGCTGTGTCAAATATTTAATCACAATCCAAATTCAGAGCTGTATCAAGCTTGAATATTGTGTCCATACTTGCCCCAACTGTTCAGGGTTCGACCTCTGCGGTCGTATCAAGCTGCGCCCTGCATTTTATTCTAGTTTTACAAAGAGAAAATTTCTTCATATGTTATTTTTTTTTTTTGAAAGGGGGAGAGAAAAAAGTTTTTTGAGGGTGTCAATTTTTTTTCCTCAAGATTTAAGAAATTATCAATTTTCCCAAAAAAAATTGGGGGTCACAATTTATTTTGCTAATTCTTTGTATATAGTCTGAAAACGGATTAACTAAGTATTGTGCAACAGCACAGTGTATTGCACAACAACAAGAAATCTTCATTTGAATATAAATTCAAATCATATAACCAATTTCAAGTTCTTTGACTACATTTATTCTGTGTCAGAAACCTATATCAAATATTTAATTACAATCCAAATTCAGACCTGTATCAAGCTTGAATATTGTGTCCATTTTGCCCCAACTGTTCAGGGTTGGACCTCTGTGGTTGTATCCAGCTGCATTCGGCTAAGCACATTTATTTTACTGTGTGTACATTTTTTGTAAATTGGAAAAATTGATATTTTATTAACAGAAAAGAATTTAATTAAAGATATACATAATTTCTATTTTTTCTATAGAAAATTTCTAATTGAAATTTCTTTTAGATTCCAGTGTTCTAGTACCAAAACAGGACCTAGATCTATGTCATGTGACTAGTGTAATTTGTCGTCTGCTGGCCAATTGTCAAATGTCACACATGTGGTGCTTGCAAAAGCGAATACCTTTTGTCCAGCTGGGCAGTAGGGAACTTCTTGTTGATCTCACAGACTGATCTGAAGGTAGATATATTATTGACTTGAAGAATTATTTTGAAATAATGGCACCTATACACCCAATTTTATACTCTTTTATATGATTATGGGTGAATGAGTCTGAATAGATATTTGGTGAAGTATTGTTAATATTTGATAATCAAACAAATTAATAAATTATGTAAAATGGTAGAAGACATCAACTGTAAAAATGTTCTCAGCAGGTACTATTCTATGCACATAATTCCTTAAAATTATAATTTTGTAATACTCATACAATCAATATTTGTACCATTGAAAATTAACTTTAAACTTTAAACATTAATGAAGTGTTTGTTTTACTAAAATGTGGAAAAACATAGAACAAATATTGACTTTGCCGACAGTTATTTTAGATATCCTTTTCATTCATGATTATATGAGAACATTTTAATGTATCCTGTATAAATTATGATATTTAAAATGTATCTTCATTTGCAAAAAAATTGGGATTTGCTTGGGATAAGTGCATAGCAATTTTCAGTACATTTTGCCTGATATAGACATGAATCCCATCAAAATGATTATAATCATAAAATATAAAGTTTACTTTTCATTGTAGGTTTTAGCAGATGAAACCAAGAAGTCACTTTATCAGGCACATACATTTAGTGGAAAGAATATAAGTCGTCATAAACTCTGGGAACAACAGATGATTTCATACCTTACTGATGTCACCAAACACTTGGCTGAAACCAATGAACAGATGCAGGTATTGAATCATATATTGTCTGCTCATGTAAAGTGTTCATATGAGGTTTTTGTTGTGAAAAAAATTTATTTCTATATTTTTATCAACACTCTTTAGGCTTAACTTACAGGATGACATGGTCATCTGAGCTTAGTGTCTCAGTCAAAGATGATTTGTCTTGCTTCCTTGATTATTTGTTTAATCATCCTAAATGTGAAAAATTTCTCATACTTACTTTTGTGAAAATAGGTAATAATTGTACAAAATTATCTCAAATTATCTTGCATCTCAATTGTGTTACATTATACACTCTGTTGGAAATTATCGATTTCATAAAGTAATCGATCCGATTCAGATAAACATATTTTGGAATAAAAAGGGGCTGGAACCTTTTGAAGGCTGTATTTATAAGAACCATCTGCCCACATACTATATATTCTGTAATTTTCTGTATAAAAAATGCTTAGCAATACAACTACCTGAACTTTTTTTCTACTTTATCCCTATGAAATAACAAAAATGGGTATCTCATTGTACCATAGATTCCATTATCCTTCAAATTATATGAATTTTAGTATAGTGAAAATTAACGATTTTAGGAGCTGTCATAACCACTTGTTTTTGACATGATGGCTGCTTTTTTCTTGATGATAAAAATTCATTATTTCACTAGAGACATTTCTAGTGATGTAGAAAAGTACCTGCTTCAAAAAGAAATACAGTTTTTCTTTCAAAATTTAAAAACTTTGTGAATCTTTCTTGTAGTTCTACAACATATCAATAATTATATCTTTCACAGAACCTGAGTGCAACATCAATGACCCTATTTGGTGATAACTGTAAAAATATGGCAAAGGAGTATTTCCAGAAATCAATGCCTCTTGGTAAAGGATGGAGGAAAAAGGGAACAGGTAATTTTTGTTTACCTACTTCAATATCATTCAATCAGACAACTGTAAAATATGGCTTTTAAATTTCATTTAGATATTATGATTTGATTCATTATCAGAAATACAATACTTTTTATTTTGTGGAATGACAAAGATATTGTCTCATTCATATAACATAATTTGTTCTACTTGATTTGATTCGTGAAAATAGATTCCTATTATTTTTATGCTGAAATGGATGCCAATAATGAAATTTATCTAAATTTGTATTTAGGTAAACAATGATTTTGTTGTAAGTTTTGAACATTAAAACATATATCAACATTTTAAAACCAGCCCTCTTATAGCTTTGCCTATGACAGTTATTGTTGTGTCGTCCACATCACAACTTTGTTAATAATCAACTCCTTGAAAAAGCTTGACAGAATTCAATTTAACAAACAGATTTTCTACAAGACATGGAGATTTGCACATGTTATTTTAAAATTTGATCTGAGTAAATATTGGGTGTCCCATACCAAAACTTGGACTTTGCCATTTCTGCTTTTATTATTGGAGATGTCTGGCAACACACATCTTGGAAGACTCACACTTTTTTACACTGTCATTACAGAGGTACCCAAAGAACACAGTGTATACATTGAGCTAGCTTTAGAGACAATATTAGAACCAGTAGTTGATGGTGTCAGTAAATTGAAATTAACATCACAACTCCATGCAATGGCTATGGCAGTGTCAGCAGTCTGTGAAGCTTGGAAAAACTTCATTCTAAAAGAGAAAATTAAATTTAGGTAACTATTCAGTTATATATTGGAAATTATACCTGGTTGGTTCCTAAAAAAAAACCACAGATAACTATAGATAAAAAATGTAATTCAGATAAACCTGTAGCCCATGACTGATATCATCTTCATGGAATGTTATAAAACTTGAACAGAAGCTTCAACATGATCAAGAAATATCATCTGAAGAAAAGGAAAAAATTCCAAGTATTTTGCTGGTAAATAGGTTCAGATTTTGTTAATCAACATTGCATTTTTACACTGCAGCTGCAATCGAAGGTGATAAGTGGGGTTCCCTGGAACCCTCACAAAGGAAAACTGGGTTTAAGTTTGGGGTAATTGCCTAAACATTTAGGAAATAGGGACCAAAAGGGGCCAAAATAAGCATTTTCTAGTTTCCAGACAATAACTTGTGTTCAAGTGTATGGATCTCTCTGAAATTGTACTGCAAGGTACCATACCACAAAGGGAAGGCTGGGATTGAGTTTGGGGTAATTGCCTCAATATTTTAGGAATTAGGGGCCAAAGGGGCAAAAACAAGCGTTTTCTAGTTCAGGACAATAACTTGTGTGTAAGTGTATGGATCTTTCTGAAATTGTACTACAAGGTTCCATATCATAAAGGGAAAGCTGGGTTTGAGTGGGGTAATTGCCCTAAAAGTTTAGGAATTTGGGGCCAAAAGGGACCAAAAACAAGCATTTTCTAGTTTCCAGACAATAACTTGTGTTCAAGTGTATGGATCACTCTGAAATTGTGCTGCAAGGTACCATACCACAAAGGGAAGGCTGGGATTGAGTTTGGGGTGATGAATCATAAGGGGTTCAAAAATTGGGGGATTTTTATTTTTTCCTTTTTTCCTTTTTTTTCTTTAAAATTTTCCATTTTAAGTTGGTAATTTTTGATTAATATTTAAAATCAAATAATAATGATATGGCAGGAGATACACACCAAACAGGATGTGAAAATTATTGTATTAAGTATTGTGCAATAGCAAGAAATTTTCAATTGCACAGTATTGCGCAATAGCAAGAAATCTTCAATTGCACAGTATTGCGCAATAGCAAGAAATCTTCAATTGCACAGTATTGCGCAATAGCAAGAAAAATATCCAATTGCACAGTATTGCACAATAGCAAGAAATTTTTAATTGCACAGTATTGCGCAATAGCAAGAAATATTCAATTGCACAGTATTGTCCCGTTTTCAAATTGGTCTACATTAAGGTCCAAAGGGTCCAAAATTAAACTTAGTTTGATTTTCACAAAAATTGAATTCTTGGGGGTTCTTTGATTTGCTGAATCTCACCATGTATTTAGATTTTGGATATTGGACCATAATAGGTAAATGTCCAATTTTAAATTTTAAGTTCTTAGACCACATTCATTCTGTGTCAGAAACCTGTGCTGTGTCAAATATTTAATCACAATCCAAATTCAGAGCTGTATCAAGCTTGAATGTTGTGTCCATACTTGCCCCAACTGTTCAGGGTTCGACCTCTGCGGTCGTATCAAGTTGCGCCCTGCAGGATTTCTTAGTCTACAATTTCATAATTTTCTTAAGACTGATCACATCAATGACCTATTGTAAATTAAATATGCAAGAGTTCGAAACAGCCTTTGGAAAGATGAGAAAGGAAAGTAATTTGTTACTCTAATATCAACACTTAATTGCTTTAAATTTTTGAATAAATTGATATTATATCAATTTTTTTGTGAATCAAGTTTTAAAATATTTTCTATTATTTTTTAAAATTTCCTATATTTTAGTGAAATGGATGCCATAATGAATTTATCAAATTTGTTTTGGTAACAATGATTTTTTTAATTTTAAATTAAAAATTTCAACATTTTAAACAGCCTTATATTTGCTAAATTATTTTTTCCCATCCAATTTGTTAATAATCAACTCCTTGAAAAATTGACAGAATTCAATTTAAAAACAATTTCTAAAGCAGGAATTTGAGTTATTTTAAAATTATCTGATAAATATTGGTCCATCCAAAATTGGCTTTGCCATTTCTCTTTTATTTTGATTTGCAACAAATCTGAAGTACCTTTTCTGATTCAGTACCCAAAAACATGATTTAGTATTTAGGAAAATTAACCGATTAGGTGTCATAAATTGAATTAACATAACTCCTGAATGCTATGCATGAGCATCTGTGAAGTTGGAAAAACTTCTTCAAAAAATTAAATTTGTACTTTCATTAAATTGGAATTTCCTGGTTGTCTAAAAAAAAATAATTATAAAAATTATTCAAAAACAGTGCCCATATGACATTTTGGAATGTTAAAAATTGAAAGAATTCAAAATCAAGAATCTTGAAGAAAAGGAAAAATCCAAGTATTTTGTGTAAATAGTTCAATTTTTTAATCAACATTGCTTTTAATCATGAATAAGGTGATAATGGTCCGAACCTATTTTCCAGGCCCTAAGGACTGGCCTCATTATAATTTACCTGTGGTTGGTTCCGGAATAATTATTACTGTGCTAAAATTTTCATAAAAATAATCGTAAATTTTAGATTTTCTAGTTTCAGGACAATAACTTGTGTGTAAATTTATGGATCTTTCTGAAATTGTACTACAAGGTTCCATATCACAAAGGAAAGCTGGGTTTGAGTTGAGGGTAATTGCCCTAAAAGTTTAGGAATTTGGGGTCAAAAGGGCCAAAAACCAGCATTTTCTAGTTTCAGACAATAACTTGTGTTCAAGTGTATGGATCTCTCTGAAATTGTACTGCAAGGTACCATACCACAAAGGGAAGGCTGGGATTGAGTTTGGGGTGATGAATCATAAGGGGTTAAAAAATTTGGGGGATTTTAAATTTTTCATTTTTCCTTTTTTTTCTTTAAAATTTTCCATTTAAGTTGGTAATTTCTGATTTATATTTAAAAGCAAATAATAATGATATGGCTGGAGATACACACCAAACAGGATGTGAAAATTATTGTATTAAGTATTGTGCAATAGCAAGAAATTTTCAATTGCACAGTATTGCACAATAGCAAGAAATCTTCAATTGCACAGTATTGCGGAATAGCAAGAAATCTTCAATTGCACAGTATTGCATATAGCAAGAAAAATATCCAATTGCACAGTATTGAACAATAGCAAGAAATTTTTAATTGCACAGTATTGCGCAATAGCAAGAAATATTCAATTGCACAGTATTGTCCCGTTTTCAAATTGGTCTACATTAAGGTCCAAAGGGTCCAAAATTAAACTTAGTTTGATTTTCACAAAAATTGAATTCTTGGGGTTCTTTGATTTGCTGAATCTCACCATGTATTTAGATTTTGGATATTGGACCATAATAGGTAAATGTCCAATATTAAATTTTTAAGTTCTTAGACCACATTCATTCTGTGTCAGAAACCTATGCTGTGTCAAATATTTAATCACAATCCAAATTCAGAGCTGTATCAAGCTTGAATATTGTGTCCATACTTGCCCCAACTGTTCAGGGTTCGACCTCTGCGGTCGTATCAAGCTGCGCCTGCATTTTATTCTAGTTTTACAAAGAAAATTTCTTCATATGTTTTTTTTTTTTTGGAAAGGGGGAGAGAAAAAAAAAGTTTTTTTTGGAGGGGTGTCAATTTTTTTTCCTCAAGATTTAAGAAATTATCAATTTTCCCCAAAAAAATTGGGGGTCACAATTTATTTTGCTAATTCTTTGTATATAGTCTGAAAACAGATTAACTAAGTATTGTGCAACAGCACAGTGTATTGCACAACAACAAGAAATCTTCATTTGAATATAAATTCAAATCATATAACCAATTTCAAGTTCTTTGACTACATTTATTCTGTGTCAGAAACCTACAAATGTATAAGGTATCAAATATTTAATTACAATCCAAATTCAGACCTGTATCAAGCTTGAATATTGTGTCCATTTTTGCCCAACTGTTCAGGGTTGGACCTCTGTGGTTGTATCCAGCTGCATTCGGCTAAGCACATTTATTTTACTGTGTGTACATTTTTGTAAATTGGAAAATTGATATTTTATTAACAGAAAAGAATTTAATTAAAGATATACATAATTTCTATTTTTTCTATAGAAAATTTCTAATTGAAATTTCTTTTAGATTCCAGTGTTCTAGTACCAAAACAGGACCTAGATCTATGTCATGTGACTAGTGTAATTTGTCGTCTGCTGGCCAATTGTCAAATGTCACACATGTGGTGCTTGCAAAAAGCGAATACCTTTTTGTCCAGCTGGGCAGTAGGGAACTTCTTGTTGATCTCACAGACTGATCTGAAGGTAGATATATTATTGACTTGAAGAATTATTTTGAAATAATGGCACCTATACACCCAATTTTATACTCTTTTATATGATTATGGGTGAATGAGTCTGAATAGATATTTGGTGAAGTATTGTTAATATTTGATAATCAAACAAATTAATAAATTATGTAAAATGGTAGAAGACATCAACTGTAAAAATGTTCTCAGCAGGTACTATTCTATGCACATAATTCCTTAAAATTATAATTTTGTAATACTCATACAATCAATATTTGTACCATTGAAAATTAACTTTAAACTTTAAACATTAATGAAGTGTTTGTTTTACTAAAATGTGGAAAAACATAGAACAAATATTGACTTTGCCGACAGTTATTTTAGATATCCTTTTCATTCATGATTATATGAGAACATTTTAATGTATCCTGTATAAATTATGATATTAAAAAATGTATCTTCATTTGCAAAAAAATTGGGATTTGCTTGGGATAAGTGCATAGCAATTTTCAGTACATTTTGCCTGATATAGACATGAATCCCATCAAAATGATTATAATCATAAAATATAAAGTTTACTTTTCATTGTAGGTTTTAGCAGATGAAACCAAGAAGTCACTTTATCAGGCACATACATTTAGTGGAAAGAATATAAGTCGTCATAAACTCTGGGAACAACAGATGATTTCATACCTTACTGATGTCACCAAACACTTGGCTGAAACCAATGAACAGATGCAGGTATTGAATCATATATTGTCTGCTCATGTAAAGTGTTCATATGAGGTTTTTGTTGTGAAAAAAATGTATTTCTATATTTTTATCAACACTCTTTAGGCTTAACTTACAGGATGACATGGTCATCTGAGCTTAGTGTCTCAGTCAAAGATGATTTGTCTTGCTTCATTGATTATTTGTTTAATCATCCTAAATGTGAAAAATTTCTCATACTTACTTTTGTGAAAATAGGTAATAATTGTACAAAATTATCTCAAATTATCTTGCATCTCAATTGTGTTACATTATACACTCTGTTGGAAATTATTGATTTCATAAAGTAATCGATCAGATTCAGATAAACATATTTTGGAATAAAAGGGCAGGAACCTTTTGGAGGCCGTATTTATAAGAACCATCTGCCCACATACTATATATTCTGTAATTTTCTGTATAAAAATGCTCAGCAATACAACTACATGAACTTTTTCTACTTTATCCCTACGAAATAACAAAATGGGTATCTCATTGTTCCATAGATTCCATTATCCTTCAAATTACATGAATTTTAGTATAGTGAAAATTAACGATTTTAGGAGCTGTCATAATCACTTGTTTTTGACATGATGGCTGCTTTTTCTTGATAATAAAAATTCATTATTTCACTAGAGACATTTCTAGTGATGTAGAAAAGTACCTGCTTCAAAAGAAATACAGTTTTCTTTCAAAATTTAAAAACTTTGTGAATCTTTCTTGTAGTTCTACAATATATCAATAATTATATCTTTCACAGAACCTGAGTGCAACATCAATGACCCTATTTGGTGATAACTGTAAAAATATGGCAAAGGAGTATTTCCAGAAATCAATGCCTCTTGGTAAAGGATGGAGGAAAAAGGGAACAGGTAATTTTTGTTTACCTACTTCAATATCATTCAATCAGACAACTGTAAAATATGGCTTTTAAATTTCATTTAGATATTATGATTTGATTCATTATCAGAAATACAATACTTTTTATTTTGTGGAATGACAAAAGATATTGTCTCATTCATATAACATAATTTGTTCTACTTGATTTGATTCATGAAAAATAGATTCCCATTATTTTTATGCTGAAATGGATGCCAAAAATGAAATTTATCTAAATTTGTATTTAGGTAAACAATGATTTTGTTGTAAGTTTTGAACATTTAACTTTATTTAAAACCAGCCCTCTTATAGCTTTGCCTATGACAGTTATTGTTGTGTCGTCCACATCACAACTTTGTTAATAAGCAACTCCTTGAAAAAAGCTTGACAGAATTCAATTTAACAAACAGATTTTTCTACAAGACATGGAGATTTGCACATGTTATTTCAAAATTTGATTTGAGTAAATTTTGGGTGTCCATACCAAAACTTGGACTTTGCCATTTCTGCTTTTATTATTGGAGATGTCTGGCAACACACATCTTGGAAGACTCACACTTTTTTACACTGTCATTACAGAGGTACCCAAAGAACACAGTGTATACATTGAGCTAGCTTTAGAGACAATATTAGAACCAGTAGTTGATGGTGTCAGTAAATTGAAATTAACATCACAACTCCATGCAATGGCTATGGCAGTGTCAGCAGTCTGTGAAGCTTGGAAAAACTTCATTCTAAAGAAAATTAAATTTAGGTAACTATTCAGTTATATATTGGAAATTATACCTGGTTGGTTCCTAAAAAATCACAGATAACTATAGATAAAAATGTAATTCAGATAAACATGTAGCCCATGACTGATATCATCTTCATGGAATGTTATAAAACTTGAACAGAAGCTTCAACATGATCAAGAAATATCATCTGAAGAAAAGGAAAAAATTCCAAGTATTTTGCTGGTAAATAGGTTCAGATTTTGTTAATCAACATTGCATTTTACACTGCAGCTGCAATCGAAGGTGATAAGTGGGGTTCCCGGAACCCTCAGTGTTCTCCCCAGGCCCTTAAAGGACCGCGGGCCCGCGATGTATAATTTTTGACCGTGGTGGTATCGGTCTTACCGCGATGTATAATTTTTGACCGTGGTGCTAAAATTTTCAGTAAAAAAAATCGTAAATCGGTAAAGTTTTAAGCGATTTGTTAAATCTTTTCCGTGCGGTATAAAATTCCAGGTGAAATTTGACCAGTTCAAACCAGTTTACCCAGATTGTTGACACCACGTGATCGATTTACCTTATGAGGTTAACCTTGTTGATTGGATTTAATCGATGTAATTAACACTTGTTACATTATTCTTTTGTGTTTTAATTAGGAGTTCATAACTTTATGATCACTGATAACTATTTTATGGCTTCACTCACAACCCAAGCGCTGACCTGTGACAAGTCTGCAAATACTTTGTACACAAACAGTGTGAACCCGATAGTTGCACACACGCCTGTACATTTTTGAACATAATAAAATTGGCTCATTAGTATAGTATAATATGTCTGATTAAACCATGGCCAAAATTTTCTTTAATTATGACATAGTTAGTGCATGATATCGGGTTTCAAACTATAGTATCTGTGAAGAGGACGGACATCTGTACATATCACATGACCAAGGATTTGTATAGAATCTATACAAATCCAGTGGCGGTTCTGGGGTTGGAACCCCCTTTTTCTTGACGATCAATGCATTTGAATGGGGACATATAGTTGGAACCCCCTTATCCTGGGTTGGGAACCCCCTTTTAAAATGGCTGGATCCGCCCTGAAATCCTTGACATGACCCAGTTAGTTCACGTAGAATATTGAAGTTTATTTGCAATTAATTGCAATCTATTCTATTTAATAAATAAAATGCATGACTGTACCTTCAAACTGGATATCTATATCCACAATTAATGAATAACAGAAGTAATCTTGCAAATTTTATCCATAAGCACATGTTAAATCTATTTATATCTACTTCCTGTCATTTAGGCGGAAAAACAGGGAGACTTTGTTGTTGAAATTGAATATGGTTACTTATAGACCCAAGATAAATTTATAGATTTAGGAATTCTTTTAAATGGATCATGACAAATAAAGATTTAGATTTCAGTGCAGTATTAAGTCTGTATCAATGTTTGATTATCACCAAAGACAAGAAAGGTTAATATTTACATGAAATCTTTGGCAAAATTTGTTTAAATTTATGAAAAATTCTTTATTTTTTAAATTAAAGATAGAAACTGGTTCAAATAATAAAACAATATTTTTCTTGTTATTTTATATCTCCTTATGACAAGAATCCTTTCACATACAACAACTTTCTTTCTAGAAACTATAAAGTTTTTTAAATTGAACATTTTGGTCTCCTTTGAATGATATTTTATTTTTATTGATCATGGATTTTATAAAAGATTTGATTACTTTAAATTTAGATGAATATTTTGTAATGAATCATGTTTCATTTATTTTAAAAAATATTAAAGTATACAAACTGTTTATTGATTTACTTCTTTTTTTACCAATAATTTTCTGACTCAATGTCTACATAACACAGTACCACAATGTTAAAACAAAACAAGAGACATACTGCAGTAACTAGAAATATAGCTAAGCGACGCGACACAACTGATTGTATGAATCATTTCACCAAGCTGTCCACACGCGTTACCCTGGTGCTATCCAAAATCCTGGGAGAACACTGACCCTTTATGAATTTTATATATACATTTTGGATCTACGTTTGATGGAGGAAAAGTACCTAAGGATACCAATGCGATCTATTTGACTAATCACTATTTCTCCAAAATAACGTAGCCATTTCAAAGGAATTAACATTTATGCATATGCAAAGCAAGGCTTCCAAAACGGTCATATATTCCGGACATTTGTATAATGTCCAAGGCTCACGCTACCAGGCGACTAGGGCGAAGAAGTCGCTTTCCTGTCCGTCACTTCGCTTTCCCGACCCTCAAAAGCGAAAACAAGTCGCCTGTTGTTTACGATACTCGCTTTCAGTCGCTTTCGTCATCGGACATTTTCAATTTTACCAAGTTGATAAAACATCAATTTTTATCGATAATAAAAGAAATTCAGACATAAGCGATTCATTTTCTTAAGAAAAGAGGTTAAAGCATTGACTTTACAGTGTGTAGCAGGTTATTTAATTAAAAGACAACTTTTTATCACTGTATGCACTTCGGTACTTGGCACTCAGAGAGCGTACATCAATCTAACTTTCGGCGGCAAATAAGTTTGTTACTTCATTTGAAAGTGATAAAAGTTTATTGCATTAAAACGTCATATTCCTTTCCAAATAGCTTTTCAAACATCGTTTATTTTTGTAAATTTTCTTCGTCCGCCATTAATCGTTTACTAACTACGGATCGGAACTGGACCAGCTATGACCGTAATCCGTATTTTTACAATAATACTTACGGACGCATGAATGGAAAAGCTGACAAGAATATTGATCCCAAAAAGAAAAATTACGCATTTCACACGCATTAACAGACTTTTGGTTAGATCTAATTGATTAAAGTATATAATTCCATATAATTTATATGGATTGTTTCAAAATATTGATTAAAGATGATTAACTACTAATATCAATATATTATGGCCCAGCTTAACTTTGTATATCTTTTGATGAGAAACACTGAATTTCATAACATGATAAACAAGATAGTTTTAATTGAATTGTAATTCACATATTATAATTTCTTTACCTTTTGGACATAAAAAAAAAAAATCTTTTAGTGCTAGATATTTAGTTGGTAGTTTCTCACAAGAACCTAAACTTTAACAACTTTGAATTTGAACTGTTAATTTAATTGTATACTCAGATATGAATTGAACAATATAAAAGAACATTATTTACATATGACCCTTTATACTATAGTAAAATCAAAACATTGTAGCAGCAGCATAAAGAGCACTTCTCTTTCAAATCTCACCACTTCTCCCTATTAGTTTCATAAAGAGAAGTCACTTCTCCTATGATTCTGAAGTAGTGTGAGCCCTGAATGTCCGGTAAAAGTCCGGCTGGGCAAAACATGAAACGGTCATCTACTTTTTAGTTTTCAAGGCTTTCTTAAGAGACGGTCATTTAACATAATTCACGATCTTTTAGACCCAACTTTTGCCTTTAACAGCCACACATTTCCGGTCATAAAAGTGACATGATCATTAAGTACTATCAAAACAACCCCTACTTTAATACCTTCTCACTTTAATCAAGGCTAATTAGTTGTCGAACAGCTGAAATTTACCTGTTCAGGTGACAGGTAAACTATTTTGAACCGGACATTGATCGGTCTATTCAAAGTTATTTTCTTACATTTCAGCGGTTTGCATCTAATTAATTTAGTCAAAAAGATTAAAATTATCAGAAATACGTTTACAAATATGATTTGATGAAAAAATTAAAAAGGTGAAAATGAAAAATCGTCATAACCACGTTGTTTGAACCAGAGACGTCTCCTTTTAAACTAGTACACGTGTGCGCATGTGCACAGGTGTGAAATTTAATTATGCATCTTAATTTCTTCAAAAAATGCTTAAATTGTCATTGATACCTTTATCTCACGTTTATTTCGAATATTTTCTTGAAGAAACAACGTAGAAAGAGCTACTTGCACTCATTCATGCTTTGCAAACGTACACGGAATTTACGTATCCGTCTCTGGTCCATGTTTTACCATTGTAACGATAACATCCGGTATTAGATTTAAAAGCGAAAGTAAAGTTTTTGACAACGTTATTTTGCACAAATAAAGAGTCTAAGGCAGACATAAGTACGCTGATGTTGCACACTTCGAATTATGCACTGCCAATTTAACAGTTTACGTCAGAACTTCGAATTTGAATCAAAGAAAGTTTAATATCGTTTTTTTTAATGTCAATCACTAGGATGGCCAACTCGGCAACTGATTACCATAATTGCCTTTTGTTTATTTAGTCTTAAGGGATTAAAATCGGGATAATATATAAAATGTCTGGCTGGCTAAAATAATTTTGGAAGCCCTGATGCAAAGTGATTCCAATATCTCTCATTGCCCATATGAGGCCAGATGAATTTTAATTTGGTTGAATATATTATGTAAAACAAAAGCAAGTAATGAAGAGAAAACCTAAATTACAGTATTCTTATCTACTTCTTTATTTAGCTTTAAAATTAAATAAAAAGTTCAAAATCAATTTAAAATCGATCTAACTAAATTGTATTCTTGACCACTTGATCTTCTGTAAGAAAGATTTTTTACAGTCCATATATATATATTTAATTGACATTTTGCAAAAAGATCGCCACACATGCTCCATTATCATACGGCCTTGCAGTCATAAAAAATTTTAAGAGTAAGAAGTAAGATTATCGTACTCCAGTTCATAATTCAACTAATCAAATTACTGGTTTCAAACACAATTTTTACTCTCAGTATTGAGTAAAATTTTACAACTATTTTTAATCATTGTTTACTGGAATACAGATATGCATCATTTATTTTCTAGTTACCTTGGTGCCTGTCAGTTAGAACAAGACTACAACTTTACTAGAACCTGGCTTAGTGATAACATTGTAAATGATGATGTCAAACAAACAGTGTTAGAACTGAATGTCTTAAAGTGTTTACATGGTGGTGTATTGTTACTGAAGAAACAACCAATCAGAAGAAGTGGTGGAAGATTTAGGGAATGTTCAATGGACGATCTTAGTAAGTCTTGTCTAGTTTCCAAATTTTTTTATTCTTATGTCCCTTTCACTAGGCGAAGGGGGCATTAAGGTTTACCCTTGTTTTTCTGTGCATCCATATGTCCAGAAATTGGTTTCAATTCTATAACTTAAGTTTGTCTCAACCAAATGTTATGAAACCTATACACAATGCTTATTACCACCAAACACAGATCAAGTTCAAATTTTAGTGGCATCACATTCACTGTTCTTGAATTATGTCCCTTTATAAATGGAAAAATTTGTAAATTTGCCATTTCCATACTCTGACTTCACTTTGCCTCAATCAAATGTCATGAAACTTACACATAATGCTTATTAAATCAGACACAGATCAAGTTCGAATTTAGTTGCATCTCTTTCACCGTTCTTGTACAAATGGAAAATTGCCAAATTTGCTGTTTTGCGCCCTCTAGCACAATTACCTACACAGAAAACAAAACGTCAATAGGTTTGAATTAGTACATTGACTCTTGCATATTTACAAGCATGGCACTCTGTCATATGGACACATTCGTTTTTTATTTACATAAATTTGCTTACATTTTATTCTGTGATAGAAGCAATGAGCATCAGGAAAATCATAATATCTCTGTAATAGTTTAATGTTATTGTGAAAAGATATGCAATTATTAGTAGTGAGACAGTAACCTGACAACACATATAGCATTCTAGTCAGGATTTGGCATATCAGTACATAGGTTTTTATTACCAGTAATATGACATCAGATAATGGCAAATAAGTGAAATTAATTTGTTTGTCATAATACTATATTCAGGCAATCAAAAATTGAGGTACAGTAGCATTAATAAATTCAACTATCCATAAAACTAAAAATTAGATTCATCTTGTTTAAATAATTCATAGTCATGAACTTAAAGAACCAAACTAGTTATGTGTTAATCATTTTTTTAGGTTGCCCAGGAAGTAATAGTACTAGCCCATTAGAACGCCATGCGTCATCTGTTGAATACGAGACAAACCCAGATGAGTCAGACATTCAGTACGTGGGTAACATAGATGATTGGTTATCTCTAAGAGTACAGGGAGGATCTAAAACTTGGAAACTGCCTTTTTGTTTAAACCCTCCACCAGCAGAGTGAAAGTTTTAGTAATACATAGAAGTTGATCCTGACCATGGGAAATGTACCCTGTTAACAAGAAGAAGAAACAGCAAAATTTTACCATAATAAAAAAAAGCATGCATTATAAACTGTATGACAAAAAAACATGTGGTACACATGTATTTAAAAAAGATAAACATGTGTTACAAATGTATTACAGATAAACATGTGTTTCAAATGTATTTATACAGAAAAACATGTGGTACAAATGTATTACAGAAAAACATATTGGGTACTGTTAGATAAAAGAATACCTATGGTACAATATGTGTTTAAATATTTCCACAATAATCAACCCGATGTCGTTATGAAACATATCACCGTTTGTGCATTTTTAAATTAACCATTTTATTATGAAATTGTCTGAAGCAAATCATGACGAATTGAGGTAAAATTTGTTCTTGTGTCTTCTATTTTAACTGCCAGGTACCTTGTTTTATCAGAGATTGATTTTTGTTAGTTTGATTTTTACATAGTATATTGCTTTTACAATACCTTTAAAAGATGATGATTTTAACAGGCTATTTTATTGAGTCAAAACCCATATCATATCACTTTATTTTGATGACTAGACAATAGATTTTTATATTATATCATATCAAATATCAAATCATATCATGATATTATTCATAATGATAGCACTTTTAATTTATAAAAGCTTTAAATTATATCAAAAAGGACTTTCATAATATATCGGTGTTTTGTTATGTTGTAACACTAGTATACAATCATTTAGTCATAAATCACTTTAATAAGCATCATAAGGTACATTACCAGTTGTATTTGGGCATTAATATTTATTCATGACTTTGTCATCTAAAGATTTGTCAAAAATTTAAGTGTTTGAAGGAGTCTGTTCCATTATTGACTATGTAATCACTTAAAAGTCCAGGATGTAACCATGACAACCAATATCACTCAGCCATCAAAAGCTTTTATACTATGAGAGACATACTCATATTCTCATTTTAGATCATGAATACTCACAGATCTGGTTTTGTGCATTTAAATCCTAGCTATTTTAGTTGACTTTATTGATTGATAAACATATTAAGATTTTGGGCAGCACAAGCACAATCTAGAAACTTTCAATTAATTCTTCGAATGACCTGTGATGAAAATCCATGAATTTGATGAAATAACTGACTGTGATTAGTTAATTATAATTATTGTAATAAAAATCTTCAAAAATTGAAAATGAAAAAAAAATTGATTTAAAAAACTAATACATTACTATTTTAACATTAACATATCTTTGATTCAAGTTGTGTAGTTCCATCAGTCATGCTATAGACTTAACGGAACATATTCTATAACAGAAATGTGTTATAAATAATAATGTAATTCAATGGTCAATTGTTTCACAGTCATTTGTACAAATGTTAACCATCATATATGTAATTTGTTATAAAATGTAGTGCTGATGTCCCTAAATATGGTGCTAAATGGATTGTTGAGTGTAGTGAATAATAATAGTCTATTAATCATTTATAGATATTTTTGTAATAGCTAATGATTTGATGATTTAAGCTTTCTTAATGATAACATTTTTCATTTTGTTAATCTGTTAGTTATGGATCATAAGTCTTCACCACACATATATTCCTTTATATTATAGTTCAGTTATAAGAACCATCTCTTTATATTATAGTTCAGTTATAGGAACTGTGCATTTTACAAAAAAGTTGTCCAGAGTAACAAAATCTTTTGATTTTTATACGACCGCAAAAATTAAAAATTATTTGGTAGTATATTGGTATCACCTTGTCATCGTCGTTGTCAGCGTCGTCCGAAGACAGATGGTTTCCTATTAATAACTTTAGTATAAGAAAATAGAAATCAATAAAATTTTAACACAAGGTTTATAACCACTAAAGAAAGGTTGGGATTGATTTTGGGGGTTATGGTCCCAACTGTTTAGGAAATAGGGGCCAAAAAAAAAGGGCCCAAATAAGCATTTTTGTAGTTTCCAGACAATAACTTGTGTTAAAGTGTATGAATCTCTCTGAAATTATACCACAAGTTTCCATACTACAAAGGGATGGTTATGATTGACTTTGGGGGGTTATGGCTCAAACCATTTAGGAATTAGGGGCAAAAAAAGGGGAAAAACAAGGGTTTTTCTGGTTAAAGGACAATTGAGACAATTTTAAAGTAGTGTAAGGGAGGTAATCCAAATCAATTTTAAAGAACAATGTTTGTTTGCCTCCCTTACATTGCTTGTAAATTATGTATTAAGAAGTGATAATTGTCGTGAGGTGATTAGCTGTCAATTTATTTTTAGCAGTTACTATTAATTAATATTAATTTTAGCCATGACTATGTATGTCATTTCAATTCGCAACAGCATAGTGTATTGCACAAAACCAAAAATTGAATATAAATTCAAATCATATAACCAATTTGAAGTTCTTTGACTACAGTTATTCTGTGTCAGAAACCTATTATGTGTCAAAATTT
Source organism: Mytilus coruscus (assembly GCA_017311375.1). Classification (NCBI taxonomy): domain Eukaryota; kingdom Metazoa; phylum Mollusca; class Bivalvia; order Mytilida; family Mytilidae; genus Mytilus; species Mytilus coruscus. The sequence goes on from CM029601.1 coordinate 90,615,544, forward strand.
AATTACAATCAAAATTCAGACCTGTATCAAGCGTGAATATTGTGTCTATTTTGGCCCCAACTTTTCAGGGTTGGACATCTGCGGTCGTATCCAGCTGCGCTCAGCGAAGCAATTTATATTTTTTTAATTTTAATTTCCAATATGTTACACTTTTTCAATATTTTGGATTTTGTTTATGATGTGAAAAATTTGTAGTTTAAATTTTCAAATATTTGAAACTGCATTTTAAAATTTATCAAAATAACCAAAATTCTATGGAAATTATGATTGATTGTTGATTGGTGTTTGCTTAACATCGCCTCAGCACTAAAAGGATATATTGTGGCAATGGAATTTATGAAAAATAACTTCTGAAATGACATTTTTCATTAAGATATGGTCATATAATATATGTAAAGGGAAACTATATCTTGTAAAAGATTGTTATTCATGATGGTAGAAAACTCATTTCATCAAAATTTAACCAATAGTATTAGATTGTATTAGATTTATCAGATTTTTTGCATTAAACAAGGTATACTTACATAGCATACACATTACAAGATGTTAAAACTTATTGAACATTGTAGGATTAACTTATTAAAGTGTGTTATGTATGTGCTTTTTTGGTGCACATCTCATTAAATAACCCATGGTTTGTCAGTTTGTAAGTCATATTTGTGAACATTTTATGCTAGAATATTTTTAGTATGATCATTTTATTTAGCTAGTTATACTCAAAAGAGAAGAAGCTACCTCGTTTATTAAGACTATCAAACCATGCCCCCCACACTACCACCATCACCACCATATTCATTTTTATTTTTTTTATGATGACATTAGGCTTATTATTAAAATCACATTTGATCGTCTGAGTGAAATCCTTCCTGGTGAACTCTGAGATAAAAAAGTTAAGAAAAAACTCATGAGATTTGGTAAATTTTATTCAGAAATAAGTTGAATTTTGAAAAATAAAATTAAATTAGAAAACTGGTTAATTTGATGTGTATGCTCTTCATCTGCTCGGGAATTTTTATATAAAATATTTGATTTATTGATTTAAAATTTTTTTTCATTTTGTCAAATTTTATTTGATTATGCTTACCTTAATCACAAAAGATTACAGTAGTGCCATAGTTCATAATTTAGAATGTTATATTAATTTGGAATGAAGATGGCTTTTATAGCTGTGTTTGGCTGAATACAGTTCAGTGTTCTTTTTCAATTTCTTTCCTGTAAAAAGTTTTTTTCTGACCTATCTTTAAAAAATGGTATGGTGATGTAAGTTTCTGTATCTATTAGAAGTTTATATAAGAAAGGGGATATTTTACAGTCCTGAGGATTTGTGATAAGAGCCATTATTCAGTACTTCAAGTTCCTTAACTTTATTAGTATTTCAATCTTTTATTTCCAAAAAGTGTTATAATATCCTAAGTAATCTTTCAACTTGTGTAAATATAAGTATGATATCTTTATAGCTTGCTATGCGGTATGGGTTTTGCTCATTGTAGAAGGCTGTACAGTGACCTATAGTTGCTCACCTTCTACGTCATTTGGTCTCTGGTTGAGAGTTGTCTCATTGTCAATCCTACTATATCTACTAAATTCAAGATCTAAAATGTGTTTGACAAAATATGTGTTAATATTAGTATCTTGAAACATTATTTCTAAGAAAAATCTCGAGGATACATGTTGAAAACTTAAAATGGCAAAAATGTGGCCTTACTATACTTTCTCTTTAATTTTAGTTTATCTGTGCATAGATATCATTTGATATAGTTATCAAGTAGTATAAATTGAAGTCTGTCAATTCCATATATACATCAAAATATACACATATGTAAATGGATGTTATTAAAATTAGACAATACTCATATATGTAATAATATATTTATTTGACAACTAATCTAGTTTTGGTTAAGCTGTGTAAATTCACTATGATGTATTTATGATATAAGTTAAAATATCTCTGTTGACTTTTTTGGTAGAATTAAAGTATATTTACTTTCTCTCTAGTGTTAAAACCTAAAGAAACTATATTTAACTTTGAAATGTGCATGCATGTGTGTATGCCATACAGTGTGGTAGTTTGATGAGTTAGATTAAATAGGTATATAAATATATTAAAGTTTATTTGTGGGGACAAGGGAACATACTTCAGATTTTTAATTATGCCATTTCAGCAGGTATTTTATTGATGTGTCAAGTAAAGGATAAAGTTAAAAGTACAAAACTACCTGGTAATGTTTAGATGTCAAAATAAACCAAGGACTCAGATGTTACTTGTTTTTATATTTATAAGGTACCATGAATGCAATATTTTTTTAAAGGTTCCTATCCAGCACCATTTCTGAAATCTCTTGTTTAGTTTTGAATTGGCTTTTGAATCATTGTGGTCTACTAAATGATGAACCAGTTCTCATGAAAGTTGGCAATTTATTGAGAAATTTGAGAGTAAAGGTTGAATGGAATAAAAAAAATATTCATTAAACCATCCTTGTTGCCTTTTCTCCGTCAGTGATGAAGGAATTATAATGACTTTGTTTTCTACAGAGTATTATATCTAATGTCTTTATAATAACTGTAATAATGCTGATTAATGTATAAACTGTTCGCAGAAATGTAAATTGCAACAGAGAGAAGTGACATTAATTTTACTTTATCAAGTATAAGATTTTTCAGGATGATGTATAATGCATTTGTTATTGCAGATATTCTTCTCATTTGATTAGCTACCATTTACCAGAAGAAAAAAACTCAAAGTAAATCATGTTTTATCACTTTTACAAATAAATGATAGGTATGTCAGATAATGTAGAGTTATGTCCCTTCTATGGACATCTCCAATAGGACAAATTGAACACAAGTTCAAAATTATTTGTTGTAGAAAATTAAAACGATGATTATACATGTACCGGTAAACTGAGCTTTAACATTTTACTTTGTTAATTATAAATTGCCATAATTGTTATTGTTTATGTTATTGTAATTATAATATTATGTCCCCCTGTAGTATTTTTATTGACCTTGAATGTTCTGTTGATAACAGAGCCTCTGAAAATGTGTATTGATTTGGGTATGAGGGTATAGATGTGTTACTGAATAGAGATTAATGGGTAAAATGTGCAGAATACAAGGAAAAAAATACATAGAATAGAGAAAATATGCCCATAAATTGAAGAAAAGAGAATAATGGGGTGCTGAAGTATAAAGATTAGAGAATCAGGGTAAAAATAAATAATGAATAGAGAAAAAAGCTCTATAAAGTTGAAGAATAAAGAAATGAAGAACAATCAGACCCTCGTATATGACAATAGTGAAAGTGTCACAAACTCAGTATCATTATGTGAAATTATTACTCTAATTAAGTTATTGAGCTGAAATATTGTATCATCATTGCTAGTTTTAAGATGGAAAAAAATAACCAATAATTAATGGTATAGGATTTTGTCTCTTGGTAAAGTACATAAAAATACTTTCAATTCAGAAATTTGTGCATGCATTTATTATTACGATCGTTGAACAACTAATTAACAAAAATGTGAGATGAATTATTACAAATTTGGGAAATGCTGCACACAAATGATGCTATCAAAATTTAAATCTGATTTTTAAAATTTTTTGACACCTATCCTGTCACCATTTTGCCAATAACGAAAACATTCCAAAAAAAAATCTGTATTTACAGAATCTTTAGATTCAATCAAACTGCATATCAATATATTTAAAATATATAATCATTAAAAAATCCTTTCTTTCAAACTTCAAAACTGAATATGATAAGATAATTAATGAGTAATATTCTTGTAGATTTATATATTTATAATGCCATCTCCAGTATAAGTAGTTTTCTCATGTAAATTATTTTATTATTCCTCTATAGAACAGGTTATCTGACTTTTAGCTTTACCTGCAAATATTGAATCGATTTTTTGGGTTTTCAGCAGTCTCAGTTTCATTCTGACTGCTTTTGTTTTTAATGGCAACCTTTGGATTTAAAATTTCTCAAAATTGTCCTTTTCAGATATTGAACTTATTTTTTGTGATGATATATGTAATGATGTGTTATGAAGTGTGTTTGTGGTTTGCCATGGTTGCTCCACTGGTCACAGAATAATTGTCCATTGTATCTTCCTTAGGAGCTAGAAGCAGGGACATTCATGTTGATATGACACAATTTTAATGGACTTGTGAGCATGTTTTCTATGTTTTGTCTAGTACTTACTAAACAATCTATCCTATTACTAGGATAAAAATCCAAGGTTTTATTATTTATTAACAAATAATTTAAAAGCTAGACATACTCATACATGTATATTTTTAATAACCCTTAATTTATTGGCAGATCTGTGATATATGTATACATTAGTACTTCCTTTCTCTTACAATGTATTAACTATGTTGAATGATTATTATAGGCACAATTTTATTTTCACGGAATTGAAATCAAAAATTGCAACTTGGATATAGATGTCTTGCCATCTTTACATACAGTAAAGCAGGCTTTCTTCGACAATTGTTGCTACAGTTGACTTTTAAAGGTTTTTCACCAGTAGCCCAGTTTGAATAATTGAACTCATACTGAAACTTGAAAAATGTTCAACCAATGGCTATCCGAAAGACCAAAGCTTCTTTATAAACAATGATATTTTTTTTTTATTACGTCAGATTCAGTTGGTTTTTTATGCCAATTTTGTAAAATGTATTTGATCATGTAGATTCTTATTAGATGAATTGAAAGCAGAAATATTTTTCAATGAAAGTAAAAATGTGGCAGCTATTTTATACAAGTTTTAGATAGATCTGTATCAAAATGCTGCTAAATAATTCAGTAAATTTGCAACAACACTAATTTTCCGTTTTCAACACTTTGTATTCAGTTTATATGCAAGAGCAACCTTCATGTGTCAGTTGTGGACACAGTGCATGCTTGAAAAATGGTATTTTTTGTGTGAAGTGCTATATTGTGAAAATTTATTGTGAATGTTTGTCATGTCACCTTCTCCAGACTGTGTTCTTTATTTTCCAAAATCTGTTAAGGTTGTTATTTACATTTTAGAATAAAATTTTAATATCAGTACCACTTTTGTTTTTATATAAATATATATCATTCATTGCTAGTAAGTTTATATAAATATTTCTCTAATTCTTCGTCAATTTATCCCTTTCTGCACCCATTGTATAAAAAAATTTAATCAACGTGTGGTTCGTTTGATCTCAGTTCTTCATTGGTTTAAATCCGATTATGATGTCGAATTTTCTTGCTTTCCTCTGAATTTCTTATTGTGACGGCATGAAAAAAGGCGACCATGCCTGATGACGTCACATAGAAAGAACACATCATTTTGCAGATCAGTCGAAAAGAAGGAATAAGTTTGCCTGCATATTGTTTGAAAATCATCAGAGAAACAGATTCCACCACCAAATCTCGTGTAATATGATATTTATCCACTCTCGACAGTTAAATTTGAAAATTTAACTGTCTTGAGTGGATAAATATCATATTACACTCGATGCAGTGGTAGAATCTATATATATCATTCATTGCTAGTAGGTTTATATAAATATATATCATTCATTGCTAGTAGGTTTATATAAATATATATTATTCATTGCTAGTAGGTATGATCATCAAACTGACAAAACAATAATATTGACCCATAATAAACACCTTTAATACAGCATAAATGCAGTATTAAAGGTGTATTTGCATAAATCCAAACATCTACTAAAATTACTCAATTCCAAAATTTTCCTGTTTAGCTCACCTGGCCCAGAGAGCCATGTGAGCTATTGCCATCAATTGGCATATGTCCTTGTTGTCAACTTTTTCAAAGATCTTCTTCTCTGAAACAAATGAACCAACTTCAACCAAATTTCAGGTGAATGATCCTTATGGTATCTAGTAGAAACTTTGAGTTTTATATTCCAGTCAATCAACAAACATGGCCACCATGGCTAAAAATAGAACATAGGGGTTAAAATGATCAGCAGGTCAAGTAAGTGAGGAAATTTTCAGACTAATCTGACAACCCAATTTAGAGTTATTGCCCCTAAAATAATAATTTTATTAAATTTCTGTTTTTCATGGAAACTATTATATATCAAAGAAATTTTAAATAATAAAAATGTTCAGCAAAGTAACCTACTTATAAGTCAAAGAACGGAATTGTCAATAGATCAGTTATTGTACTTGAAGGACTATTTTGATCAAATTTTGAAGTTTTCTTCAGAAACTTTAAATGGCTAAAATGTTCAGCAAAGTAAGACCTACATAGTAGACAACATGATTATCAATTGATCCCTTATAGGAGTTATTGCGCTTGAAAGATGATTTTACAAATATTTTTTTGTTTTTTGCAGATACTATAATAGATAGACTCTTTTAAAGGCATGTTTAAACAGGCATTAATAGCATTAAACAGCAAAATAATCATAATGATTCATTGAGGCAAGAACTACACAAAAAATTAAAGGTGAGCGCTTCAGGCTCTTGGTAGCCTCTTGTTTCATAGTAAACTCAACTTTCCTTAGTTTGATCATATAAAACAATATACAATAATAAAATCTTAGTATTCTAAAATCCATTTACAGCAAACATTAATATTGGGGTTTGGAATACTTTAAGCAAACTTTCAATAACATTTAAGGTTTTAGTAAACTGAAATATCTAACAGCTACAGATGCACGTTTCACAAACTGAATGATGGTTGTTCTTTGGATGTGCACTTGGTCAATCAAAGTTTGATTTCTAAACAAAATATTGTGTTTAGTTTACAAATCATGTTCCTGGAGAACCAGTTTTTATACGACCGCAAAAAATTATTATTATATTGGTATCATGTCGTCGTCGTCCGAAGACAGTTGGTTTCCGGACAATAACTTTAGTATAAGTAAATAGAAATCAATGAAATTTAAACTCAAGGTTTATAACCACAAAAAGAAGGTCGGGATTGATTTTTGGGGTTATGGTCCCAACAGTTTAGGAATTAGGGGCCAAAAAAGGGGCCCAAATAAGCATTTTTGTAGTTTCCAGAAAATAATTTGTGTTTAAGTGTATGAATCTCTCTGAAATTATACCACAAGTTTCCATACCACAAAGGGGTGGTTAGGATTGACTGGAGGGTTATGGCTCAAAACATAGGAATTAGGGGCAAAAAAGGGGGAAAAACAAGGGTTTCCTGGTTAATGGACAATTAAGACAATTTAAAAGCAGTGTAAGGGAGGTAATCCAAACACATTTAAAATAATACGCAACAGCATAGTATATTGCACAAAAGCAAATAAACAGCTGCGCCATGAGGGCATGATACGCCCGTCGTCTTGTGTGTGAGGTTTTATGCAATAAACATAAATTGTTTCGGAGATACAGCACGACTTGAAAATCCCCCTTTTTTTGAATCGTCACCAAAAAGTATACAGATCTTTAGATTAATATTATTAAGAAGTGTGTAAAGTTTTAAGCATTAATCATAAATTGTTTTTGAGATACAGCACAACATGTGAACCCCCTTTTTTTTCACAAAATTCACAAAATAACTCTAAAATAAAATTTTGAATCATCACCAAAAGTATACAGATCTTTAGATTAAGGATGAACACCTCTGAGGAGCCAAAATTTCTAGAATTAAACTTTTATTTCTTAACTTGATTTTTGGGTTTATATGACTGTAAACAAATATTTGGTGAAGAAAATCATATGACGGTGCACTTCTTTTTTTGCTACGGCCCTTTGAAAGTACCCAATTTTGATGATTTTCCCATTTTTCATCATTTTTACCCATTTTGGGCTATAATCGTGAAAAAAATCTCAGTTCCACAATTAAACTTTTGTTCATACTTTCAATGAAGATGAAGTGGACCAATCTGAATTAATTTAACTTAAAAAAACTATAGGTAGGTGTTAATATAAGAAAGTTTTATCATATTTTGATGCTTTTTCGTGTCAAATTTACCATAATGTCAATTTTTGTAAATTTGTGATTTTTTTTTCTATTTTAATTTCAACTTCTTTGTTATAAATTATTGAAAAAAAACATATTTAAGAAATTTGAAAGAAAAAAGTGGTATGGGATGTACAAGTTCCTGGTAAAATCATTTCTTATACCCTTCACCCATTTTCTCAAAATTTTGGCTAAAAAAGACTGACTTGATTGGTAATAAAATTTGAAAAATTTATTACTCAAAACTACTTATTGTAAATACACAATTTTTTCACAAAGTTAAGTTTGATTATAACATAAAAATTCATTAATATTTTCCACTTGTATCACATGTATTGGAAATAATTCCAGAACGAGATTTCAACGAGACTGAAACATCAAAAGAATACATCCTTAATATAACTAAGAAGTGTGTAAAGTTTTAAGCAATAATCATAAATTGTTTTTGAGATACGGCGCGGCATGTGAAATAAAATGCTTCGCTGAGCGCAGCCTGATACAACCACAGAGGTAGAACCCTGAACAGTTGGAGTAAATTTGGACACAATATTCAAGCTTGATACTGTCTGATTTTGGATTGTGATCAAATTTTTGACATAATATAGGTTTCTGACACAAAATAAATGTGGTCAAAGATCTTACAAATCTATTGTGAAATACTATGCAATTGCAGATTTCTTCTTGAAACTTTTCAAAAATTTGAAATTTGAAAAATTTTGAAAAAAAATATGAACCCCTTAAAAAATTGAAAAAAAATCCCCTCCCCAAATTTTTTGAATTTCCCTTTGGAGCAATTACCCCCAAACTCAATCCCAGCCTTTCCTTTGTAGTATGGAACCTTGTAGTACAATTTCGGAGAGATCCATACACTTAAACACAAATTATTGTCTGGAAACTAGAAAAATGCTTGTTTTTTTACTCTTTTTTGGCCCCTAATTCCTGCATGTTTGAGGCAATTACCCCAAACTCAATCCCAGCCTTCCCTTTGTGATATGAAACCTTGTGGTACAATGTCAGAGAGATCCATACACTTACACACAAGTTTTTGTCCGGAAACTATAAAAGTGCTTGTTTTTGGCCCCTTTTTGGCCTTTAATTCCTAAACTGTTGGCACCATAACCCCCAAAATGAATCCCAACCTTCTGCTTGTGGTATTAAACATTGTGGTACAATTTCAGAGCAATCAAGATACTTATACACAAGTTATTATCCTGAAACTAGAAAAATGCTTGTTTTGTGCCCCTAATTCCTAAACAGTTGGGACCATCATCCCCAAAATCAATCCCAACTTTCCTTATGTGGTATTGAACCTTCCTGAAAAATTTCATAGAGATCCATTCACTTAAACTAAAGTAATTATCCGGAAACCAAATGTGTCATCGGACAACGACGCAGACGACGACATCATACCATTATACAATCCCAAAAAATTTTTTGCGGTCGTATAAAAAACACTCAAAAAGTATACAGATTGTTTGACCATCATAAGAACTATGTTAAGTTTCATGAAATTTGGATAAGTCGTTCTCAAGTTATGGTGCAACATGTGGACGCAGGAGATTTGTATACCATAATACGTCCTGTCAAAATTTTGACGGGCATATAAAAAAAGGGGTTCAATTCGCAACAGTATAGTGTATTGCACAAAAGCAAAAATTGAATATAAATTCAAATCATATGACCAATTCTAAGTTCTTTGACTACAGTGATTCTGTGTCAGAAACCTATTATGTGTCAAATATTTAATTACAATCCAAATTCAGACCTGTATCAAGCTCGAATATTGTGTCCATTTTTGCCCCCAACTGTTCAGGGTTGGACCTCAGCAGTCGTATCCAGCTGTGCTCAGCGAAGCAATTTATTTAAGCAGTAGTTAAACCATAAAAATGAGGTAAAGTATAAGGCATAAATGCCAGACAGAGACTTCCAAAATCAAGATATGAAGTATCCAGGTCTTCTAACTTCTGAAATAAACATCTATATGCAAAGCGGTATAGCCGTGTACGCCAGACTTGAATCACCATGTTTGAGCGAGCAAAATAAAACAAGACCAATGATTGATGGATGGATGGATGACTGCTTAACATCCAGCGGCAAATTAATATGCATAATCAGGACAAAAACATGTTAATGAAATATGAATATTAGCCCTGCTTTGTACTAGACCAACACGCTGAACCGGTTGATTGATTGATTGAGGTAACATCATTCACTTCAATAGGAGCCAAGAAAAGTTTTACTAGACACAGCAAATGTTAAAATTGATGTCTCATTACAACTCAAGACTATCAAGTTGCAGACCAAATATTAAATCATACCCTTTCATAAAAAAAGAAAAATTTGACAAATGTTTTCTTTTGGAAGTACGAGTCAATCAATTACTAGCCCTGCTTCCACCTTCGGCAATTTGGAAAAAAAGTAATTGTTTTTAATTTTGCTCTAGATAGTGTGATCATAAAGAAGCTTTGGTTAAAGTTTCATAAAATTCCATGAAGGTTTGACAAATTTCTAGATGTCAAAGATATTTAACTTGACTGAATTTAAATGATCGCCATGACTCCCTTCCGCCACTTTCTTCGCAGGTTAGGGAGCTACCATTTGATTTTTATACGACTGCAAGAATTTAAAATTTTTTGGTCGTATATTGGTATCACATTGACATCGTCAGCGTCGTCCGAAGACAGATGGTTTCCGGATAATAACTTAAGTATAAGTATATAGAAATCAATAAAATTTTAACACAAGGTTTATAACCACTAAAAGAAGGTTGGGATTGATTTTAGGGGTTATGGTCCCAACTGTTTAGGAATTAGGGGCCAAAAAAGGGGCAAAAAACAAGCATTTTTCTAGTTTCATGACAATAACTTGTAAGTGTATGGATCTTTCTGAAATTGTACTACAAGGTTCCATATCACAAAGGGAAAGCTGGAATTGAGTTTGGGGGTAATTGCCCAAAACGTTTAGGAATAAGGGGCCAAAAATAAGCATTTTTCTAGTTTCCAGACAAGAACTTGTGTTCAAGTGTATGGATCTCTCTGAAATTGTACTGCAAGGTACCATACCACAAAGGGAAGGCTGGGATTGATTTTGGGGGTAATTGCCACAAAATTTTAAGAATTAGGGGCCAAAAAACAAGCATTTTTCTAGTTTCAGGAAAATAACTTGTAAGTGTATGGATCTTTATGAAATTGTACTACATGGTTCCATATCACAAAGGGAAAGCTGGGATTGAGTTTGGGGGTAATTGCCCTAAATTTTTAGGAATTTGGGGCCAGAAAGGGGCCCAAAAACAAGCATTTTTCTAGTTTCCAGACAATAACTTGTGTTCAAGTGTATGGATCTCTCTGAAATTGTACTGCAAGGTACCATACCACAAAGGGAAGGCTGGGATTGAGTTTCAGGGTGATGAATCATAAGGGGGTTCAAAAAATTTGGGGAGGGGGGATTTTTTTTCCTTTTTTTTTTTCTTTAAAATTTTCCATTTTAAGTTGGTTATTTCTGATTTATATATAAAAGCAAATAATAATGATATGGTTTGATTTCATCAAAAAATGAAATATGGGGTTCTTAAATATATATGCTGAATCTAACCGTGTATTTAGATTCTTAATTTTTGGTCCCATTTTCAAATTGGTCTACATTAAGGTCCAAAGGGTCCAAAATTAAACTTAGTTTGATTTTAATAAAAATTGGGTCAAAATTAAACTTCGTTTGATTTCATCAAAAATTGAATTCTTTGGATTCTTTGATATGCTGAATCTAACCATGTATTTAGATTTTGGATATTGGACCTTAATAGGTAAATTAAAAAATTTTAAGTTCTTAGACCACATTCATTCTGTGTCAGAAACCTATGCTGTGTCAAATATTTAATCACAATCCAAATTCAGAGCTGTATCAAGCTTGAATGTTGTGTCCATACTTGCCCCAACTGTTCAGGGTTCGACCTCTGCAGTCATATCAAGCTGCACCCAGCGGAGCATTTTATTATTAGGGGGCTAGGATGAAAAATTTTGTCCTGCATTTTTTTTTAGTTGTAATCTCTGTCCTGCCTTTTTATTTTTCACTCTTTTCGGTCCTGCCTTTTTTTTTATTAGTTTATCCTGACTTTTTTTACATGAATTGTCATCCTGCCTCTTTTTTTTTTTGCCAAGTTGCTTATCCTGCCTTTTTTTTTACTTAAAACTCCTGTCCTGCCTTTTTTTTCAAATTTCATCCTAGCCCCCATAAAAATCAAATGGTAGCTCCCTTAGACAAAATGTCACTCTGTAAATTGTATTTACAAAACAAACAATAAAACTGTGAGCTACTTCTCACTTATGATACTCCCGCTTTAAAGAAATATGTAAACTGGACAGGGGCATAGCTACCGGAGGCACGACAGCACTTGCCTCCACGTCGTTTTCACTAACAACAAAAAATTAACATTGTTAATTGGTGAAATAAGTATCCGATTATTTATTTTTTTTATACCCATAGAAGCCAAATTATTTTTTCCCTCAAACTTAAGGATCAGTTTAAAAACCCATAGCGTCCCCTTTACCAATAGCTAACAATTCAACAAGAACGATGAATCACGATCGCTGTGTTTGTGAAATCATGACTTGCAGTAAAGGCGGATACAAAGAAAGGAGTGGGCCGCACCCCATTTTCACCTGGAACTTCTTGATAGTTCTTGCAGTTAAAATGAGAAAAACACAGCCTTATTGTGAAAGAAAAACATCCAAACACTCACCCTTTAAAATTTCTAGGTCCATGAGTTGGTTCAGGCAATCATAAAGAAATTGAACAATATATACAGAATGTATTTTCTAAGTTAATAGATTATTTGTGCAATCTGTGGCCCGCACCTGTAAGAACGGCTGGTTTGGTTCTCACATAACGCACTTGTGAATGATTTTTTTTCTTTTTATCCTGACGTTCCTTGCCCAACAGAGTACGGGTATACTGGTTACTGTGTATCTGTGTCCGTGCGGCCGTCCGTGACAACATTTTTCTCAGCAAATATTCATTACAGCAACTCCTCAGTTTCCTTCTTCCTGTTTCCCGACCTCTTTTTATTTTCATACATATGGTGATATACATGGAAGTTTTGGTGGCATTTTTCTCATGAACTATTTCTGGCAGAAATTAATATTTAGTAACAAGCTTCATCAATTTTTTACCTGTCAGTTTCCTCCCTACTTCTCATCTACCAACTGATACCTCTTTGTAATGACAGGCTTAAGAGTTATGCCTCATTCGATGAAAATAAAATCATTTTCTTCAGAATCTGTCATTTGTAGTTCCTTTCCTTTGATATACTTCAAGTTTGAAATTCAAAAGATTGATTGTTTTAATATGTTTATGCTAACAGAAACTCCTCATATAGTATTGTGTTTATGTTTATTGTTTGTTTTTTATACATATACTTTGCGCAATACAAATACTAGCATATGGAACAAATCTCTGTGATTTTAAAAGCTCTCAACGACAATGTTGTCTTTATTTGACTCGGATGTTAAACAAATAATTGACCAATAAACCACAACAAAAATGTACAAGTTGTATTACGGTTGTGATTGTTTTGTAACGCTATATATGAAGAGCTTCCAGGAGCTTCACCCTCTGGTTCCAATTACAAGGGCTTTACCCTGGACCCACTGGGGTCCTTAAGCGGGCCCCACACCTCTGGCCCTTCAGTTTGTGATTCCACTTCATCAAGAAGGTAGCTACGCCCCTGCCGGAAGGTGATGAGCAATGAATTTGAAAATGCAGCACACACTCACAGTAAAGCATGTTCATAGGAGGCTTGATAAGAAATTTCAGGAAGCTCTTAATTGTAGTTCCCTAAAAAATGCAATGAAAATTTCATCCATGACCATTATGTGTATATATAATCAATCAGTATTAAACAGAAAGTTGATAATCAATTAATGAAACAGCATCACAAAAGTATAGCATGTTTACATGAAAAATGATGACAAATTCAGGAAGCCCCGATTTGTAGTTCATGAGAAAACGACAGAATTTCAGGGGACAGACAGACACAGAGGTAAAAGTTTACCCTATCCTACAGGGTATAATACTTCAATTCTGTCCAAATAGCAGATGCATATCTTTTACTAGAGGCTCCAAGGAGCCTGTTGCTTACCAAGGTCTCTGTGCATCTTTAAGAATGAACACTCTCCAACATTGTGGACAAGAATAATTATTGACAAAAACATCTTTTTTTTTGTTCATCTTGTATTGCAGATAATTTTTTCTGTTTACAATTTCACTCATCTTTAGTTTTTGCCAAAAAAAAGGGTTTAAAAAAATTGTCATTTAAGTTGTAGATCTCATCTAACTTATCTTTGAGCTACTAAAATTGTCTACATATATTTTATAGTTTTAAAGATAAAGGCAAAAAGGAAAAGAAAAAATTCTTCCTTTAAGGGCAATAAACCCTTTTGAAAGTTTTGCTGTAAATGAACAGTATGCAGATTTCAACATTTTGAACATTTCTGTCCTTGTCAGACAAATCCTGCCATTAACACCTATGTTCTATTTTTAGGCATTGTGGCCATGTTGGTTGGCAGGCATACCAATTTTTTTAAACTAGATACCCATTGATGATAGTGGCCAAGTTTAATCCAATTGGCACAGTAGTTTCAGAGGAGATTTCTGTTTAGGTTAACAGACGAAGACAGAGGACAAATGCCCAGTGATGGGAAAAGCTACCACTGGCACTTTGGGACAGGCGAGCTAAAAAGTGTACAAAGTTTTTTTTGAACTGTGTGACGAGAAGCAGGTTCAACTTGCCTATTTTCACTTATCCTGTTAGGGTACAAGTTCCAGTAGAAGGAAATGCTGGAGAACAAATGATACAAATTGTGCAAGTAAAATTTATTTTACAATCAACATCATAATTTTTTAACAATTAGCACTTCAATTACATAAATTTTGTAATAGCCATTCATTTTAAATGACAAAAAAAACATAGACGACATTTATAAATAATAACAACTGTTTCAACAAATTTATCGTATACATGCATCAAGTTCTCAGTTTGTCAATGAAAAAGTGGAAATGCAAATGAAATGTTAAGCTGTTGAATAATCTAGAAAATGTAAATGTAGATTACCATTGTTAAAAATGCATATGTATTTTTAGGGGTACTTAAAATCCCCCAACCACCCACAACATATTTTTTCCTTCAAAATCCTAAATAATTCTTAAAAATTTATTTTGAAAATATATGTTCAAATGCACCAATTATTAATTTTAAATGTCTGACCATGCCCTCCCCAAACAACAATATCTGAAACAGCCTGAAGGATGAAATGCAACACATACCAAGACACACATAAGCTACTTCTAAAAATGACAATATATAACTGATAATTTTTCAGTATAGCATAGTTGTCTAATACAAAGTTTTTTGCTTTGTGACAGACATTTAACATTAGTCTATTAAAAATTGTAATGTATTCAGAATCATCCAATTGTAAAATGAGAAGTAATCGGTATCAGATTGACCAATAAGAAGTAATCAGTATCAGATTGACCAATTAGAAGTAATCAGTATCAGATTGACCAATAAGAAGTTTTCAGTTTTTGACAGTTGTTTAATATTACATGATCAGTATCTGATAGTTGTCAAATTAGAAGCTTTCATTATGACCAAGTTGTCTGATAAGTGTTCAATATGTTTTAGTAGCGTCCATTTAATTCAACTGTCAAAAAAGGAAGTGTCCTGTGTGGTATAGTTGTCCTATTACAGAGTTAGTATTTCACAGTTGTCCATCCTTCATCACCATTACCAGGTTTCCTTTCTGTAAATATACAAAATTTATATAATTTGAATAACTCATAAATGATTGTAAAAAGTCAACAAGATTTTATGATGGTGAACCTTATTCATCAAACCCTATGCTAAAATATATATGAGGAGATAATAAATCTTGGACCATGTGGGACAAAAGGTCAAAGGTACAATATTAGGCACTGCCTACAGCCATATCAGTATTCAGTAAATGCTATATTATGTCACAGAAATCAACAAATGTTCTATAGGCCAAAGTATTTCTAAATAAATGGGGAATGTGTCCATGGGACACAGATGATGCCCCCGCTTGCATATCATATAAAGTTATAAAGGGACATAACTGAAGAACGGTAAATGAGACGCTACCAAAATTTGTACTTGATATGAGTTTTGTGGTAATAAGTACTGTGTATAAGTTTCATAACATTTAGATGAGGCAAACTTAAGTTAGAGAACAGAAACAAATTCAGCAATTTTTCCCATTTGTAAAGGGGCAAAACTCTAGAACAGTAAAAGTGACACCATCAAAATTCAAAATTGATCTGTATTTTGTGGTAATAAGCATTGTGTATAAGTTTTATAACATTTGGTTGAGGCAGACTAAAGTTAAGAGATCGGATACAAATTTTTCCATTTGTAAAGGGGCATCACTCTAAAATGGTTAAAGTGATGCCACCAAAATCCAAACTTGATCTGTGTTCTGTGGTAGTAAGCATTGTGTATAAGTTTCATAACATTTGGTTGAGTCAAACTAAAGTAAGAGAATGGAAACCAACTTTGGGACATGCGGACGGACAAGGGTAAAACTAAATGCCCCCCTCCGCTACAGCAGGGGCATAAAAATCCAAAGTTCTAACTTGCAAACAAAAAATTGGGATTTTTTTTTACTTATTAATTGAATGAACAAACAGAAAATAGCTATTGTATTCCTGACTTCATACAAATTCAACACATCTTTGACGTCTCTTACAGAAAAGGTAAAGGTAGAAAGAACATTTACTATGGATATTTTCTATGAGATAAATTGTTTTGGGGGAAAATTACATGTACTCAGATGTTTTAACAGTTGTCATCAAAAACAATCAGGACAGGTCTGTGTTTCATCATCACTGTAAGCTTGTAATTTTCAACTCTGTAAATTATTTTAAAATCTTTACAGATAATGTTACTGGTAATTTCAAATATTTTTAAGGTTATGACAAACAAGCAACTTTAAATGCAACATTAGCAAAGTTTACACCTTTCAGTCTTTATTTTGGTCTCAATAGTTTTTACTGTTATTACATTAGATACTCTCCATCCCTAGTAAACATATTCAATCTTATTTATTTCAGCAGAAATGACCAATTCTGTTAACAGGATTAAAACATTCTAAAAAGTTCAAAACCATGACCTTTAAGTTACACTTAATAATTGCCTTGCTGGTCATGTTTAATATAGAACCAAATGAGGAATTTTTAAAATGAAGGTTACATACAGGGTCCATAACTTTTTCCGTTCTTTGGTACACTTGGCAAAGTAGTTTTTTACAGGGAAGATTGAAATGTAAAATTTCAGACAAGAAGTGATAGAAATAGCTCTTACTGGCTCTATTA
The DNA here is from genome assembly GCA_017311375.1 of Mytilus coruscus. Taxonomy (NCBI): domain Eukaryota; kingdom Metazoa; phylum Mollusca; class Bivalvia; order Mytilida; family Mytilidae; genus Mytilus; species Mytilus coruscus. The sequence continues at coordinate 90,632,850 of CM029601.1, forward strand.
GCTAAAACAATATATGTAAGAGTGAAAAACTTTTAAAAATTCAGTACAAAAAATATAAACAAATTACCCTTTTCTGGTTGTTTATCTCTCCAGCTTGTCTTAGGTGGTCCTCCTTCACTTTGTCCACCTCCACCTCCTGTAAAAAAGTCTCTTTCAATCAAATCTTCGTTATTATGGAATTCATACATGTAAACACTGTCCCTTAATTATAAACTTTAACAAAATCAATGCCAAGAACTAAGGAGAAATAGTTATTCATTATGACACTGTCAACAATATATACATGTAATATAATCAACAATGAATTCTGATCTACACATTTGATGCATACAAGTTTTTTAAGATATAATAAGACAATCTCCCCACCTTTAGCCCTGATGCAGCATAAATCAATCAAACAATCAATCAATCAATCAATATATGAATAATCTTCAACTGACCAATATCATGCTTCATGAAGCATAATTGTAAAAAGAGACTAATGCTTTTAATAAACTGTTATATCAGAGATATGTCTCGCTTTTTTGTAATTTTGATTATGCAAATGTTGAAATTAAAATGGCAATACTTAACAAGTTAGGCTAATATTTAAAGTCAATGAACCATGACTGAGGTACATGCCTAAACCATCTCCATATAAATGAGATGCGCCAATGCTAATACAACTGCATACCAAATATCATTGACTTATTATAAGTTGTTCCTTTAAACAAACCTAAACACAAACATTAACTTGTAAACTATGTAAAAGTTTCAAAGTCAATGAACAATGAAGAGGGGGTGGAGCTATATAATCTCCATGGAAACGATACTTACAAATGCCAATAAATTTGCATACCAAATATCATTGACTTAACATTAGCAGTTCATCTTAAACTGATCTTATCACAAACTAATATATGTAATCTAAACAAAAGTTTCAAAGTCAATAGGCCATGACTGACGGGATGGGGCCAAATATTCTCCATTGAAATGAGATGTGCTAATGCTTATACAACTGAATACCAATTAACATTGGCCTACCACTAATGGTTCCCCTTGAACTGACCTAATCACAAACTAATACATGTTAACTAAAAAAAAATTTCAAAGTCAATAGACCATGACTAAGGGGGCTGAGCCAAATAATCTCCATGGAAATGAGATATGCCAATAATAATACAACTGTATACCAAATATGATTGACCTACAACTTGTGGTTCACCACAAACTAGACCTAATCACAAACTAATACATTGTTGACGCAGCTGATGCCGGAAACAGCATACCTATGTCTTGCTTTTTGACTCCGTCAAGCGAGACAAAAATCTTGGTTAATGAAAAACAAGCTGCTAATTATTTAAAATGTAATTAAATAATAAAAATTTTGTTGTCATTTCCTATTCATAAATAGATTTTTTTTTATAAATTGAATGACAGAATCGTCTTTATCAGAAATATTTTTGTACAGTAATTCAACAAGGGGGTCATAGTATGCATATGAACTTTGAACTGAAGCTACTCACAGATTTAAGCATACATGCACAGATTTGGATGATGAAAAATGCAAGAAACGAACAAAGCTTTTCCCCCCTAATTAAGTTTGACAATTACCCAAAGACATTTAAATACTAGTTAATATATTATCAATATACAAATTAACAAAACTAATATATATAACAAAATAAATGTGGATAGTGTCAACATGTGGACACAGATGATGCCCCCACTTGCATATCATATAGTTATAAAGGGACATAACTGAAGAATGGTAAAAGTGACGCTACCTAAATTTGAACTTGATCTGAGTTTTGTGGTAATAAGCATTGTGTGTAAGGCTCATAACATTTGGTTGAGGCTAACTTAAGTAGAGAACAGAAACTAAAATTCAGCAATTTTTCTATTTGTAAACATGCATAACTCTAGAACAGTTGTGTATAAGTTTTATAACATTTGGTTGAGACAAACTAAAGTGAGAGAACAGAAACGAAAAATTCAGCAATTTTTATGTTTATAAAGGGACAAAACTCAAGAATGGTAAAAGTGTTGTACCAAATTTCGTACTTAATCTGTATTATGTAGTAATAAGCATTGTGTATCAGTTTCATAACATTTGGTTGAGGCAAACTAAAGTTAGAAAATGGAAACAAAAATTTTGTACTTGATCTTAGGTTTCATAATGTTTGGTTGGGGCAAACTTAAGTTACAGAATGGAAACTAAAAATTTTCCAATCTTTCGATTTATAAAGGGGCATAACTCAATAATGGTTAAAGTGACACTACCCAAATTCAACTTGATCTGTGTTTTATCAGTGGAAGTTAAAATTAAACATTGCATTGTATAAAGCATTGATTGTAGCTGATTCAACTATAATCATGGACAAAGGAAGATAACTCCAATTTTAATAAAATGCTCCGCTGGGTGCAGCTTGATACAACCGCAGAGGTCGAACCCTGAACAGTTGGGGCAAGTATGGACACAACATTCAAGCTTGATACAGCACTGAATTTGGATTGTGATTAAATATTTGACACAGCATAGGTTTCTGACACAGAATGAATGTGGCCTAAGAACTTAAAATTTTTTAATTTACCTATTCAAACCATATAATTATTATTTGCTTTTATATATAAATCAGAAATAACCAATTTAAAATGGAAAATTTTAAAGAAAAAAAATGAAAAAAATCCCCTCATATTTTGAACCCCCTTATGATTCATCATCCCCAAACTCAATCCCAGCCTTCCCTTTGTGGTATGGTACCTTGCAGTACAATTTCAGAGAGATCCGTACACTTGAACACAAGTTATTGTCTGGAAACTAGAAAAATGCGTTTTTTGGTCCCTTTTTGGCCCCAAATTCCTAAACATTTAGGGCAATTACCCCCAAACTCAAACTCAGCTTTCCCTTTGTGATATGGAACCTTGTACAATTTCATAAAGATCCATACACTAACACAAGTTATTGTCCTGACAGAAGAAAAATGCTTGTTTTTTTGGCCCCTTATTCCTAAAATTTTGAGGCAATTACCTCCAAAATCAATCCCAGCCTTCCCTTTGTGGTATGATACCTTGCAGTACAATTTCAGAGAGATCCATACACTTGAACACAAATTATTGTCTGGAAACTAGAAAAATGCTTATTTTTGTCCCCTTATTCCTAAACATTTTGGGCAATTACCCCCAAACTCAATTCCAGCTTTCCCTTTGTGATATGGAACCTTGTAGTACAATTTCAGAAAGATCCATACACTTGAACACAAGTTATTGTCATAAAACTAGAAAAATGCTTGTTTTTGCCCCTTTTGGCCCTAATTTCTAAACTTTGGAAGTAATTACCCCAAAATCAATCCCAGCATTCCCTTTGTGATATGGAACCTTGTAGTACAATGTCAGAGATCCATACACTAACACACAAGTTATGTCTGGAAGTTACAAAATGCTTTTTTGGCCCTAATTCCTTAACTGTTGGTACCATAACCCCAAAATCAATCCCAACCTTCCTTTTGTGGTATTGAACCTTATGGTAAAATTTCAAAGTCCATTAACAAACTAAAGTTAGAGTGTGAAAACCAATGTGTCTTCAGGCGGCAGCGCGTAACGTCACACCAATATCGACCGCAAATTTTTTGCGGTCGTATAAAAATTACTTGATATTTAGAAGAAAATAAAAATTTTGCAATTTTTCCATTTATAAAGGCGCATAACTCAGAACGGTTTAAGTGACGCCACCAAAATTCAAACTTGATCTGTATTTTGTAGTAACATAGGCTGATCCAAATGGGGGCAATGGGGCCGGGCCCCTCCTTTTGTGGGAAAAATTTGGTTGATTATATAGGGAATCACTGAACTTGAAGCAGGACTGAAGTGGCCCCTTAGGTCAGTCAGCCCCCCCCCTTTTATGAAAAGTTCTGGATCCGCCACTGGGTAATAAGCATTGTGTATAAGTTTCATATCATTTGGTTGAGGCATACTTAAGTAGAGAACGGAAACTAAAAATTTTGCAATTTTTCCATTTATAAAAGGGCATAATTCTAGAACGGTTAAAGTGATGCCACAAAAATTCAAACTTGATCTGTGTTTTGTGGTAATAAGCATTGTGTACGTACAGACGGACAAGGGTAAAACTTAATGCCCCCACTGCTACGGTGGGGGCATAAATATTAAACACGCACGCAGACATCATAATATAACATTTTAATACTTCATAAAAACATTTCAATTTATTTTTAATAAACAAGGACCTTCTAACCTCTTCACCTCTTCAAAAATGTCTGATTAACTGGTCAACCTCATATTCATGTTTATATCAGTGCCCAGAAATCTTAATTTAATAAGCAAGCAATGATATCAACAAATGCTCAATCCATGCAATTTTATTTTTGCAATTAAGTAGCTTTATGGCTATCTTTTTGAAACAAACATTGCAGGTTCATTTTACGCATTTGATTATTTTTTTTTTTTTTTTTTAACTGAGGCCGCAATTAAAATTATCTTTGTTTCCCCTTACCCTACCCACCATTTTGGAAGTGGGTAGGTAGGTAGGGTATTTTTTTTTTTTTTTTTTAGAGAAAATCCCTGAAATATATCTAACACACAGGAAAACACAGAAAAACAACAAATTGAACTTTATTGATACTAAAACAACATACTGTATCACGTATTATGCATGACTAGAAGACCTTACAATTTCAGACTAGAAAATGTTTGTAAATATCAATGTCTTTGTGACTTAGAGTAGACCACATATAAATTGAGACACGGTTCTATATTTTTCTTATAGTTTTATTAAATCAATTGAAAATATAAAACCCCAACGAGACAGCTACCTAGTAACATTCGATGCAAAAAATATGTACACTTGTTTTTCATTTAAGGAAATACTAAGAGGCCACAAACCGTGATCCAAGCGAGTATGACTACACCTATTAAGGCTTATTCTAGAAAACTATGAATTTATTTTTAACAATAAACTTTACCATGAAACCTTGGGCGTGCCTATGTGCGGATCAGCATTCGCTGAGTTAGCAGACCTTACAATGTTTGTTAATTCTTGAACACATTTTACAACGCTTTCAACACAGAGAAACAAAATGATAATGATAGTTGAAGTTCACCTACAAATTTTCCTGTAATGAAACAATATTCTTAGACACTGTCATAATTATACAAAGGAGAAAGATTCTTTAACGAAGGCATAGTATGATACAAGACATTAAAACCAATATCAAACCAACTGAAACATATCAATATCTGCAGACACAGCTCACACCCAAAAAGTGTTTTCATTGAAAGGATTTATCAAGGGTGAAGTATTGAGGTATCTCAGAAACACAAGCAGCAAAACTGATATTAAAAAAACAGTAAGAAGCTCAAACGAGGATATCAAATATCTGAAATCAACGATTTTGTTTATCAAACACAAAATAAGAAAGGGAAAACTTGCTAACACATCGCCCAGCGAAACGGGAGCAACCGCTAGTAATGTTAACAAAAATCAACCCATCTATACAGAAACTAAAAATATAATAATGAAACACTGGCATCTTATTTCACAAAACCCTGAATGTGTGACCATATTTAATCATCAGCCCATTATAGCTTATAAAAGACATAAAAACTTACAAGAACTGTTATCAAAGCATTAGCTGGTATAGTCATCTCAACTTTTCACAACACAATATGATACTGAGCTCGAAAAAAATTAGCTACTATTTTATCCAAAGACAACTGGTGTATGGTCCAATATAACATACGAAATGAAACAAATTGGCATAAATAGCATGCCAATATAGAACTTATTGAGTCGACCACTGATGAAGGCGAACTCAGGGATTTACCACAAACATGACAGAAACACCAGGCCTAACATTTAAGCTCAAGGGTGAGCTCGGACGCGCAATCGTAACTACTCGGCCATTCTCGCTACGCATTTTGTTATTGGTGGCGTAGCTAGAATGGCAGAGTAGTTACGATTGCTCGGATGCATTTATTTAAAAACATTATTCCATTCCAATTTCAGTATCCTTGCATACGTTGTTTACCCTTTGCTGCAAACACACGGGCGACAATGATTTCGCGGAATGTTGAAAATACGGACCATTCAAGGAAACGAAATTAAAAAACGAACTTTTGAGCGAAACGAAAAAAAAAACAAAACAAAACAACAACGTGATTTTTGAAAAAAATTATTTCAGTCCAGATTTTTAGAGGGTCGGTCGGGTAAGGGGAAACAAACTTAATTTTAATTTTGGCCTGAGAATTATTTATTTAATTCATAGTGGTAGCCAAATTAGACATATCACATAAATGTGAAGTAACCGGTTTTCTCACAGTCAATATATATTTACCTTTTCGCCAAGTATCCTCCCTTTCTTGAGGTGGTGGTCCTCTATCATCACGTGAAGAAGGTCCACGGTCTTCTCTAGACCTCTCTGAAGGTCTATCTCTGCTACCCCATTTATCATCCCTTGAACTATCACTACCACCACCAAATCTATCCGAGTCTCCACCTCGTCTCCATGGACCTCTTTCTCCTTTGTCATCTCTTGAAGGCCCACGATCCTCTCTGTAATCCCTAGATGGTGGACCTCTCTCCTCTCTGATATCCCTTGAAGGCCCAAAGTCCCTTGTGCCTCTATCATTCCTGAAATCATCTCTTGAAGGTCCTCTATCAAAGTCTCTTAAAGGACCTCTGCCAAAGTCTCTTGAAGGTCCTCTGTCAAAGTCTCTTGAAGGTCCTCTGTCAAAGTCTCTAGAAGGTCCTCTATCAAAGTCTCTAGAAGGTCCTCTATCAAAGTCTCTAGAAGGTCCTCTATCAAAGTCTCTTGAAGGTCCTCTATCAAATTCCCTTGGAGGTCCCCTTTCACGGTCGCTGTCCCTTGCTGCAGCTCTATCTCTCCAACTGCCTCCAGGTGGGCCCCTATCATCTCTACCTTTGTCTCTCCAAGATTCTGCAGGAGGGCCTCTGTCATCTCGATTCCTATCCCTTCCCCATGCATCTCCAGGAGGACCCCTATCATCCCTCCCTCTCTCTCTTCCCCAGGCAGACTCCCCAGGAGGAGGACCACGATCATCACGTCTATCCCTCCAAGCATCACCAGGTGGTCCTCTATCATCTCTAGCTGGTGGTGGTCTGTCATCTCTGGCAGGTGGCGGCCTCTCATCTCTAGATGGAGTGCCCCTTCCACGCCATCCATCTCTATCATCTCTAGCAGGTGGTTCATCGCCTCTACAATGAAAAACAAAAGATTTTAAACTTTAATTCATATCTTCCTTTTGATTTTTAAAGTAAAAAATAATTGTTTTAAATATTTCTTTTTAATCATTCCTGACATTCATGATGAAATGATTAATGCTGTAATTTCTATCTTCAACACTGAAATTTTATTAATTACAAAACATTCACTAACATCTAACACCAAGTGCTGTTAATATAAGATATACAAACATATTTGTTTGATGACTACTTTCATGGAATATCAAAAATGATTATTTCACGTCGTTAAGTCATCGTTTAATTTCTGCCACGTTTCCCACCAAACAATAATGTATACTGTTCAGCATTTACAAGGCAAAGCATATCGGTAACATTTCAGAATACCGTTACTTCAAGGAATACTAGTTGAAATACACAGTAATCTATGAACATATATATATCTTATAAGATATTTTTTTCTCAATGGAATTAAACATATGTAAACCAGAAAATTAAAAAACCCTGGCCTAAATTAGATCAGAAATTGTGAACATGTACATCTTTTTTCCATAGAATACCGGTAGCTTCCAGAAGCATCATTACAACTAGAGGCTCTAAAGAGCCTGTGTCGTTCACCTTGGTCTATGTGCATATTAAACAAAGGACACAGATGGATTCATGACAAAATTGTGTTTTGGTGATGGTGATGTGTTTGTAGATCTTACTTTACTGAAAATTCTTGCTGCTTACAATTATCTCTATCTATAATGAACTTGGCCCACTAGTTACAGTGGAAAATATTTTGTAAAAATTTACAAAATTTATGAAAATTGTAAAAAATTGACTATAAAGGGCAATAACTCCTTAAGGGGTCAATTGACAATTTTGGTCATGTTGACTTATTTGTAGATCTTACTTTGCTGTACATTATTGCTGTTCACAGTTTATCTCTATCTATAATAATATTCAAGATATTAACCAGAAGCTGCAAAATTTTCTTAAAATTACAAATTCAGGGGCAGAAACCCAACAACGTGTTGCCTGATTGGTCTGAAAATTTCAGGGCAGATAGATCTTGACCTAATGAACAATTTTATCCCGTTAGATTTGCTCTAAATGCTTTGGTTACAGAGATATGAGCCAATAAAATGCTCCGCTGGGCACAGCTTGATACGACCGCAGAGGTTGAACCCTGAACAGTTGGGGCAAGTATTGACACAACATTCAAGCTTGATACAGCACTGAATTTGGATTGTGATTAAATATTTGACACAGCATAGGTTTCTGACACAGAATGAATGTGGTCTAAGAACTTAAAATTTTTTAATTTACCTATTCAAACCATATCATTATTATTTGCTTTTATATATAAATCAGAAATAATTTTTTGAACCCCCTCCTGAATCATCACCCCCAAACTCAATCCCAGCCTTCCCTTTGTGGTATGGTACCATGCAGTACAATTTCAGAGAGATCCGTACACTTGAATACAAGTTATTGTCTGGAAACTAGAAAAAAAATGGTTGTTTTTTGGCCCCAAATTCCAAAACATTTAGGGCAATTACCCCCCAAATCAATCCCAGCCTTCCCTTTGTGGTATGGTACCTTGCAGTACAATTTCAGACAGATCCATACACTTGAACACAAGTTATTGTCTGGAAACTAGAAAAATGCTGATTTTTGGCCCCTTTTTCCTAAACGTTTTGGGCAATTACCTCCAAACTCAATTCCACCTTTCCTTTTGTGATATAGAACCTTGTAGTACAATTTCAGAAAGATCCATACACTTACACACAAGTTATTGTCATGACACTAGAAAAATGCTTGTTTTTTGCCCCTTTTTTGGCCCCTAATTCCTAAAATTTGGAGGCAATTACCCCCAAAATCAATCCCAGCATTCCCTTAGTGATAATGAACCTTGTGGTACAATGTCAGAGAGATCCATACACTAACACACGTTATGTCTGGAAGTTACAAAAATGCTTATTTTTGGCCCCTTTTTGGCCCCTAATTCCTTAACTGTTGGTACCATAACCCCCAAAATCAATCCCAACCTTCCTTTTGTGGTATTGAACCTTATGGTAAAATTTCCTAGAGATCCATTTGCTTAAACAAAAGTTAGAGTGCGAAAACCAATGTGTCTTCGGACGACAACGCCAACGTCATACCAATATACGACCGCAAAATTTTTGTGGTCGTATAAAAATCAAGACCAATGCTAAAAGTTCAAAATTGGATATAAAAAACAAGAGGCTCTCAAGAGCCTGAATCGCTCACCTGTATTTCAGAGGAGAAGATTTTTTCAAACTTGATGAACAAATTGTGTAAAATTGTCTTTAAAGGGCAATAACTCCTTAAGGGGTCAATTGACAATTATGGTCATATTAACTTTTTTGTAGATCTTACTTTGCTGAACATTATTGCTGCTTACAGTTTATATATATCTATAATAATATTCAAAATAATAACAAATAAAATACTCCGCAGGGCGCAGCTTGATACGACCGCAGAGGTCGAACCCTGAACAGTTGGGGCAAGTATGGACACAACATTCAAGCTTGATACAGCTCTGAATTTGGATTGTGATTGATTATTTGATACAGCATAGGTTTCTGACACAGAATGAATGTGGTCTAAGAACTTAAAATTTTAAATTGGACATTCACCTATTATGGTCCAATATCCAAAATCTAAATACATGGTTAGATTCAGCATATCAAAGAACCCTAAGAGTTCAATTTTGATGAAATCAAACAAAGTTTAATTTTGGACCCTTTTGACCTCAATGTGGACAAAGTTGATAACGGGCCCAAAAATCAAAAATCTAAATACATGGTTAGATTCAGCATATCAAAGAACCCCATATATTCAATTTTGTTGAAATCAAACAAAGTTTAATTTTGGACCCTTTTGACCTCAATGTGGACAAAGTTGATAACGGGCCCCAAAATCAAAAATCTAAATACATGGTTAGATTCAGCATATCAAAGAACCCATATATTCAATTTTGTTGAAATCAAACAAAGTTTAATTTTGGACCCCAATTTGGACCAACTTGAAAACTGGGCCCATAATCAAAATTTAAAGACATGTTTAGATTCAGCATATCAAAGAACCCTAAGAATTCAATTTTGTTAAAATCAAATTAAGTTTAATTTTGGACCCTTTGGACCTTAATGTAGACCAATTTGAAAACGGGACCAAAAATTAAGAATCTAAATACATGGTTAGATTCAGCATATCAAAGAACCCCATATATTCAATTTTTGTTGAAATCAAACAAAGTTTAATTTTGGACCCCAATTTGGACCAACTTGAAAACTGGGCCCATAATCAAAAATCTAAATACATGATTAGATTCAGCATATCAAAGAACCTTAATTCAATAACGGGACCAAAAATTAAGAATCTAAATACACGGTTAGATTCGGCATATCAAAGAACCCCAATAATTCAATTTTTGATGAAATCAAACAAAGTTTAATTTTGGACCCTTTGGACCTCAATGTGGACCAATTTAAAAACGGGGCCCTAAATCCAAAAACTTAATATACGGTTAGATTCAGCATATTAAAGAACCCCAAGAATTCAAGAATAAAACCCCATTGAAATTGGTCAAGAAATAAGCAATTTATACAAAGTATCTTCTTTTGCACAATACTGTGCAATTAAATATTTCTTGCAATTGCGCAATACTGTGCAATTGAATATTTCTTGCTATTGTGCAATACTGTACAATTGACAATTTCTTCCTATTGTGCAATATTGTGCTATTGGATATTTCTTGCTATTGCGCAATACTGTGCAATTGAAGATTTCTTGCTATTGCGCAATACTGTGCAATTGAAAATTTCTTGCTATTGCACAATACTTATTATATAATAATTTACACATCCTGTTTGGTGTGTATCTCCTGCCATATCATTATTATTTGCTTTTAAATATAAATCAGAAATAACCAACTTAAAATGGAAAATTTTAAAGAAAAAAAAAAGGAAAAAAAGGAAGAAAAAGGGGAAAAAAATCCCCCAATTTTTTGAACCCCCTTATGATTCATCACCCCCAAACTCAATCCCAGCCTTCAATGAGGTATGGTACCTTGCAGTACAATTTCAGAGAGATCCATACACTTAAACACAAGTTATTGTCTGGAAACTAGAACTAGAGGCTCCAAGGACCCTGTGTCGCTCACCTGATATTTTTATTTACAATTGATGCATGATAAATGCAACTGTTGTACTGTCGTTTAGTTTCAGAGATATAAGACTAAAAAGTGCGTTTTATTTCAGCCATGTGTGCCATGTTGGCAGGCAGGGTCATCATACACAGTGGTCCCTGGATATCCTAGTGGTGATTTAAACCAAGTTTGGTTTAATTTGACAGTAGTTTCAGGGGAGAATTTTTGTAAAATTTATCTAACGAGAAATGCGAAGTGATGAGAAAGTTTGTTGTTGCGCAACCCCCCCCAAAAAACAAAAAGGTAATAAAAAATTATCATTAAAGGGCAATCTTTCCTATTAATGATTTCTGCAAACTTCAGTTGATTGTGCAAGGGTTGTATAGCCAGCTGAGGTCGTTAAAAACTCTCATTTGTTGTTGCAAAATTCAAGTGGTTTTTGAATTGCTTTGTTGATCTTTTTTTGTATTCAACTTTTAAACAACAAAGTACAACAAATATGATGACTGATACTCATGACACTGAAAATATGGTCTTCATTCTTGTGAAGAAAATGATAAGGTTTGAAATATATCTTAAATATTAATTCAATACCAATACTTTAATTTGTATTGGATTTATCCCAGGAAATGAGAACAAGGGACACAATTAAATTCAATTTTTTCCTAAATTTCTGATAAAATATAAAATGAAGAACTATATTTTTTAATGAGAATTTTCTTTTTAATAGTTAATTGATAATTTGAACAATATTAATTAAGTTTTAGATCTTGCATGGTTAATTTTCTCTCAAAATTTCTGATATTCTATTAAAGTTTTAAATATAATATGAGGCAGGCATTACCTGTGAAAGGGGATGAAGTCTGTATAAATTAGTATAGGAATTCAAGCATCATTTGCACTTGAATCTGTAGAAAATGAAGCCAAAGTACTGAAACATATCTGCCATTCGACCTATTGTTCGGGATTATAGTTGTGACATCATTTTCAATGTAAAGAAAGAAACACCATCATCAGGTATTAATGTGGTTTTTTTCATGTTATAGAATTATCAATTATTTTTATTGCCAGTACATTAGTAGATTGTTTTCTATATTGATTTTCTACTGCAGTTTCAGAAAAGAAGATTACAAAAGGAAAACATTTTGTAAAACTTACCAAAATTTACCAAATTAATGAAAATTGTTAAAATCGACTATAAAGGGCAATAACTCCTTAAGGGGTCAACTGATCATTTTGGTCATGTTGACTTATTTGAAGATCTTACTTTGCTGAACATTATTGCTGTTTACAGTTTATCTCTATCTGTAATAATTTTCAAGATAATAACCAAAAACGGCAAAATTTCCTTAAAATTACCAATTCAGGGCAGCAACCCAACAACCAGTTGTCCAATTCATCTGAAAATTTGAGGGCAGATAGATATTTACTTGATAAACAAGTTAATCCCTGTAAGATTTGCTTTAAATGCTTTGGTTTCAGAGTTACAAGCCAAAATCTACATTTTACCCTATGTTCTATTTTTAGCCATGGCAGCCATCTTGGTTGGTTGGCTGGGTCACCACATATTTTTAAACTAAATACCCTAATAATGATTGTGGCTAAGTTTGGTTGAATTTGGTCCAGTAGTTTCAGAGGAGAAGATTTTTGTTAAAGATTACAAAATTTACAAAAATTGGTAAAAATTACTTTAAAGGGCAATAACTCCTTAAGGGTCAACTGACCATTCTGATCATGTTGACTTATTTGAAGATCTTACTTTGCTGAACATTATTGCTGTTTACAGTTTAATTCTATCTGTAATAATTTTCAAGATAATAACCAAAACGGTAAAATTTCCTTAAAATTACCAATTCAGGGCAGCAACCCAACAACCAGTTGTCCAATTCATCTGAAAATTTGAGGGCAGATAGATATTTACTTGATAAACAAGTTAATCCCTGTAAGATTTGCTTTAAATGCTTTGGTTTCAGAGTTACAAGCCAAAATCTACATTTTACCCTATGTTCTATTTTTAGCCATGGCAGCCATCTTGGTTGGTTGGCTGGGTCACCGCACACATTTTTAAACTAAATACCCTAATAATGATTGTGGCTAAGTTTGGTTGAATTTGGTCCAGTAGTTTCAGAGGAGAAGATTTTGTAAAAGATTACAAAATTTACAAAAATTGGTAAAAATTACTTTAAAGGGCAATAACTCCTTAAGGGTCAACTGACCATTTTGATCATGTTGACTTATTTGTAGATCTTACTTTGCTGAACATTATTGCTGTTTACAGTTTATCTCTATCTATAATAATTTTCAAGATAATAACCGAAAACGAAAAAAAATCCTTAAAATTACTAATTTAGGGCAGCAACCCAACAACCCATTGTCCGATTCATCTGAAAATTTCAGGACAGATAGATCTTGACTTGATCAACAATTTTACCCCATGTCAGATTTGCTCTAAATGCTTTGGTTTCAGAGATATAAGCCAAAATCTACATTTACCCTATGTTCTATTTTTAGCCATGGCGCCATCTTGGTTGGTTGGCGGGTCACGGACACAATTTTAAACTAGATACCCCAATGATGATTGTGGCCAAGTTTGGTTAAATTTGGCCAAGTAGTTTCAGAGGAGAAGATTTTGTAAAGTTAACGGACGACGGACGACGACGACAGACGACGACGGACGACGGACGCCAAGTGATGAGAAAAGCTCACTTGGCCCTTTGGGCCAGGTGAGCTAAAAATGCTTATTTTTGGCCCCTTTTTGGCTCCTAATTCCTTAACGTTTAGGGCAATTACCCCCAAACTCAATTCCAGCTTTCCCTTTGTGATATGGAACCTTGTAGTACAATTTCAGAAAGATCCATACACTTACACACAAGTTATTGTCCTGAAACTAGAAAAATGCTTATTTTTTGCCCCTTTTTGGCCCTAATTCCTAAAATTTTGAGGCAATTACCCCAAAATCAATCCCAGCATTCCCTTTGTGATATGGAACCTTGTGGTACAATGTCAGAGAGATCCATACACTTACACACAAGTTATTGTCTGGAAGTTACAAAATGCTTATTTTGGCCCCTAATTCCTTAACTGTTGGTACCATAACCCCAAAATCAATCCCAACCTTCCTTTTGTGCCTTATGGTAAAATTTCCTAGAGATCCATTTACTTAAACTAAAGTTAGAGTGCGAAACCAATGTGTCTTGGACTGACAGCGCTAACGTCATACCAATATCGACCACAAAAATTTTTGCGGTCGTATAAAAACTGCATTTTACCCTATGTACTATTTTGTAGCCATGTCAGCCATCTAGGTTCGCGGGCGGGGTCATCGGACACATTTTTCAAACTAGATACCCTAATGATGATTGTGGACAAGTTTGGTTAAATTTGTCTTAGTAGTTTCAGAGGAGGAGATTTTTGTAAAAGATTACAAAAATTAACGAAAATGGTTAAAAATTGACTATAAAGGGCAATAACTCCTTAAGGGGTCAACTGACCATTTTGGTCAAGCTGACTAATTTGTAGATCTTACTTTGCTGAACATTATTGCCGTTTACAGTTTATCTCTAACTATAATAATATTCAAGATAATAACCAAAAACGGCAAAATTTCCTAAAAATTACAAATTCAAGGGCAGCAACCCAACAACGGGTTGTCCGATTCATCTGAAAATTTCAGGGCAGATAGATCTTGACCTGATAAACAATTTTATCTATGTCAGATTTGCTCTAAATGCTTTGGTTTCAGAGATATAAGCCAAAATCTACATTTTACCCCATATGTTCTATTTTTAGCCATGGTGGCCATCTTGGTTGGTTGGCCAGGTCACCGGACACATTTTTTTAAACTAGATACCCCAATGATGATTGTGGCCAAGTTTGGTTAGAATTGACCCAGTAGTTTCAGAGGAGAAGATTTTTGTAAAAGTTAACAGACGACGCCAGACGACGACGGACGCCAAGTGATGAGAAAAGCTCACTTGGCCCTTCGGGCCAGGTGAGCTAAAAAATTATCTAAACACTATAGAAAATTTATCTACATGTGAAACTGGATCAATATTTTTACATTTATAGAGCTATAACCAACTGTTGACTAAAAGAGAGTGCATTTTTTGAACACCTATTGTATTGAACCTACAGTTGTATATAAATTTTATTCCAGGAATTGATGAGTCATCTTTTTACTCGTTATTTTTAACAGAAGAGACTAATTTAAGTTTATAGCTATAAATTGTATTTTAGCAGCTATTACTTTAAATTTCAATACTGAAAGGAGTAGGTTCAAGAAGAGTCCATATTGGTCCTAAAATTCTGTGAAATTTAACTTTAGTAAAAAAATAAATATTTGATGAGAAAATATGTAAACATATTGGACAAAACCGAACTCAACAAGCTCTGACACATTAGAACTTTTGTGATGTCATTAAGACGTCATAATTGTGCATTCAAATGAAGAAAATAATAATTTTGACTAATTTTTGCTTAAATTTTAATAGTTTTTGCTTCAAACAAAATTGGCAACATGCAAGGACCACAACAATTTTTGTTAGGATGTATATCTGACCAATATACAACTTTTTATACCAATCTTATTTTGGTTGAAGGGTGTGGCCAATATTTTTCAAATAGAAGCAGACCTTAGAAATGCACAAAAACTGGCAACTTGTCTAAAAATATTGTAAAATATCATCTCTTTGAAGCTGTCAACACTATTTAAACGAACAGCAGACAACAAAAGTGTTTTGTTTATCTAAAATTGCATATTTAAGATAGTAAATATAGGATTTTACAAATTGTACAACAGTTTGATTTCTACGGCCAATTTAAGGCCTTCGTGGCCATACTGCTTTGATTAATTATAAAACTTACTATAACATCTAATACCGACTGTTGTTAATATATTAAAAGAACAAATTAACTTTATTGTAACTTTTAAAAATCCTGTCACTATAACAGCAAAAGTAACATTAGAAGTTCAATAAATTATCTATTATACACATGTATAACATTATTCCTCGGTTGTTTATCATATATTTTCCCCATCCCATGACCAAGCCGTTATTTTTTTTTATTAGTAAATATATATGTGTCACGCACACGTTACCCAAACCCGTGACAATACTTTTAATATTTACAATTCACAATTAAAGAACTTTTGTGAGCATGCTCACATACCCCCCACATTGTCACTGGGCAAACAAAATCTCACCAGATTCTAAAGTTCAAAGACTCACAACTCCTAAAATAAATGGTGAATCGTCCATGGGACACAGATGATGCCCCGCTTGCATATAACAGTATAAAGGGCATAACTCGAGAATGGTAAAAGTGATGCCACTCAAAGTCGAACTTGATCTGTATTTTGTGGTAATAAGCATTGTGTATAGGTTTCATAACATTTAGTTGAGGCAAACTAAAGTTATAGAATGGAAACCAATTTTGGGATATACAGATGGACAAGGATAACACTTAATGCCCCATCTGATGATGGCGGGGCATAAAAAACAACTGATATAAATTTCTTGTGGATATTCACATCTAAGTTTTATGTTACTACATAGTTTCATGAAATTCTGTTCTGTGGTTTCAGAGGAGTTGCGATGACTAACTGTTGCAGTAGTTTATTTAGGCCAAAATTCTAAGTTCAAAGAGGAATAACTCCTAGAAAAAGAATTGAATCATAACAAGCATTCTGTGAGTACTGCATGGCTATACATAGTCTCCTACCAGTTACAAATTCATTGTAATGGAACGAAATTCTAACTTGATCTATAACTTCTCATGGTGTAAACTACATAAATATATCAAGTCAAAATCTTCAAGCATGACAAAAAAAAACTGTTGAAAACTGATTATTTAAGTGAATTTTCTATGTCCAAAGACCATAACTCTGCACAAAATTATCAGACTGGAACAAAATCCCAACTTGATCTGAAACTTGTCATGATAAAACTATATACTAATTATCAAATCAATATCTTCAAGAATGACAAACAAACCTACCACTAAATTCTTCAAACAATTTACCAAAGAAAAGGAAAAAAATCCCAAATGTCATTTTGTCTTTTAAAAATCTTTTTAAACTAGAGGCTCTAAAGAGCCTGTGTCGCTCACCTTGGTCTATGTGCATATTAAACAAAGGACACAGATGGATTCATGACAAAATTGTGTTTTGGTGATGGTGATGTGTTTGTAGATCTTACTTTACTGAACATTCTTGATGCTTCCAATTATCTCTATCTATAATGAACTTGGCCCAGTAGTTACAGTGGAAAATATTTTGTAAAATTTACAAAATTTACAAAATTTATTAAAATTGTAAAAATGACTATAAAGGGCAATAACTCCTAAAGGGGTCAATTGACAATTTTGGTCATGTTGACTTATTTGTAGATCTTACTTTGCTGTACATTATTGCTGTTTACAGTTTATCTCTGTCTATAATAATATTCAAGATAATAACCAAAAGCTGCAAAATTTTTTAAAATTACCAATTCAGGGCAGCAACCCAACAACGTGTTGCCTGATTGGTCTGAAAATTTAAGGGCAGATAGATCTTGACCTAATGAACAATTTTATCCTCGTCAGATTTGCTCTAAATGCTTTGGTTTCAGAGATATGAGCCAAAACTGCATTTTACCCTATGTACTATTTTTAACCATGTCTGCCATCTTGGTTCACGGGCGGGGTCATCGGACACATTTTTTAAACTAGATACCCTAATGATGATTGTGGACAAGTTTGGTTAATTTTGTCTTAGTAGTTTCAGAGGAGAAGATTTTTGTAAAAGATAACAAAAATTTACAAAAAATGGTTAAAAATTGACTATAAAGGGCAATAACTCCTTAAGGGGTCAACTGACCATTTTGGTCAAGTTGACTTATTTGTAGATCTTACTTTGCTGAACATTATTGCTGTTTACAGTTTATCTCTATCTATAATAATATTCAAGATAATAACCAAAAGCTTCAAAATTTTCTTAAAATTACCAATTTAGTGGCAGCAACCCAACAACAGATTCTCCGATTCATCTGAAAATTTCAGGGCAGATAGATCTTGACCTGATAAACAATTTTACCCATGTCAGATTTGCTCTAAATGCTTTAGTTTCAGAGTTATAAGCCAAAATATACATTTTACCCTATGTTCTATTTTTAGCCATGGCGCCATCTTGGTTGGTTTGGCAGGTCACGGACACAATTTTTAAACTAGATATCCCAATGATGATTGTGGCCAAGTTTGGTAAATTTGGCCCAGTAGTTTCAGAGGAGAAGATTTTGTAAAAGATTACAAAATTTACAAAAATGGTTAAAATTGACTATAAAGGGCAATAACTCCTTAAGCAATACTGTGCAATTAAATATTTCTTGCAATTGCAATACTGTGCAATTGAATATTTCTTGCTATTGTGCAATACTGTACAATTGACAATTTCTTCCTATTGTGCAATATTGTGCTATTGGATATTTCTTGCTATTGCGCAATACTGTGCAATTGAAGATTTCTTATTATGCAATACTGTGCAATTGAAGCTATTACAATACTTATATAATAATTTACATATCCTGTTTGGTGTGTATCTCCTGCCATATCATTATTATTTGCTTTTAAATATAAATCAGAAATAACCAACTTAAAATGGAAAATTTAAGAGAAAAAAAAAGGAAAAAAGGAAGAAAAAGGGGAAAAAATCCCCCAATTTTGAACCCCTTGATGATTCATCACCCCAAACTCAATCCCAGCCTTCAATGAGGTATGGTACCTTGCAGTACAATTTCAGAGAGATCCATACACTTAAACACAAGTTATTGTCTGGAAACTAGAAAATGCTTATTTTGACCTTTGGCTCCAAGGCACCCTGTGGCATCACCAATGAATTCATTTCTTATTTAGAACTTGATGCATTGATAAATGCAACTGTTGTACAGTTTAGTTTCAGAGATATAAGACAAAAAGTGCTTTTATTTGCCATTTGCCTAATGCTAAATTTGCAGGCAGGGTCCCAAATCAACACAGTGGTCCCTTGGATATGACCTAGTGGTAGATTCTAAACAACAAGTTTGGTTTGAATTTGACAAAGTTAGTTTCAGGGCAATTCTTGTAAAATTGTATCTAACGCAGAAATGCATCCAACTCTTTGTGGATTGAAAGTTTGGTAAAATTTCCTAACCATTATAAACAAAAGGTAATAAAACAATTATCATTGAGGAACGGCAACTACTTTCCTATTACAAAAATTTCTGCAAACTATATGAATTGATCAGGTTTAGATCCAGCTAGTCAAGACCTAAAATTCAATTTGTTGTTGCAAAATTCAAATAGTTTTAATTTGCCTTTGTTGATCTTTTTGTATTCCAACTTTAAACAGGACCAAATTAAACAAATATGATTGACTGATACTCAAGAACACTGAATAATATTGTGAATCAAAATTCAATTCTTGTGACCGATTGAACAATTGATAAGGTTTGCCAAATATAATCTTAAATATTTAATTCAATACCAATAACCTAATTAATTTGTATATGAACATTTAATTTGCCCTTGGACTAATGACATTGAACAAGGGACAAAATTAAATTAACAATTATTTTCAAACCATAATAATTTCTGATAAAATATAAAATTGAACCTTGAACTATATTGCATTTTAATGAGAATTTTCTTAAAAAAAAAAAAAAAAAAAAAAAAAAAAAAAAAAAAAAAAAAAAAAAAAAAAAAAAAAAAAAAAAAAAAAAAAAAAAAAAAAAAAAAAAAAAAAAAAAAAAAAAAAAAAAAAAAAAAAAAAAAAATTTTTTTTTTTTTTTTTTTTTTTTTTTTTTTTTTTTTTTTTTTTTTACTTTAAAGGGCAATAACTCCTTAAGGGTCAACTGACCATTTTGATCATGTTGACTTATTTGTAGATCTTACTTTGCTGAACATTATTGCTGTTTACAGTTTATCTCTATCTATAATAATTTTCAAGATAATAACCGAAAACGAAAAAAATCCTTAAAATTACTAATTTAGGGCAGCAACCCAACAACCCATTGTCCGATTCATCTGAAAATTTCAGGACAGATAGATCTTGACTTGATCAACAATTTTACCCCATGTCAGATTTGCTCTAAATGCTTTGGTTTCAGAGATATAAGCCAAAATCTACATTTTACCCCTATGTTCTATTTTTAGCCATGGCGGCCATCTTGGTTGGTTGGTCGGGTCACCGGACACAATTTTAAACTAGATACCCTAATGATGATTGTGGCCAAGTTTGGTTAAATTTGGCCAAGTAGTTTCAGAGGAGAAGATTTTGTAAAGTTAACGGACGACGGACGACTGACGACGACGACGACGGACCACGGACGCCAAGTGATGAGAAAGCTCACTTGGCCCTTTGGGCCAGGTGAGCTAAAATGCTTATTTTTGGCCCCTTTGGCTCCTAATTCCTTAACGCTAGGCATTACCCCCAAACTCAATTCCAGCTTTCCTTTGTGATATGGAACCTTGTAGTACAATTTCAGAAAGATCCATACACTTACACACAAGTTATTGTCCTGAAACTAGAAAATGCTTATTTTTGCCCCTTTTGGCCCCTAATTCCTAAAATTTTGAGGCACTTACCCCAAAATCAATCCCAGCATTCCTTTGTGATATGGAACCTTGTGGTACAATGTCAGAGAGATCCATACACTTACACACAAGTTATTGTCTGGAAGTTACAAAATGCTTATTTTTGGCCCCTAATTCCTTAACTGTTGGTACCATAACCCCAAAATCAATCCCAACCTTCCTTTTGTGCCTTATGGTAAAATTTCCTAGAGATCCATTTACTTAAACTAAAGTTAGAGGCGAAACCAATGTGTCTCGGACGACGACGACGCCAACGTTATATTAATATACGACCACAAAAATTTTTATGGTCGATAAAACTGCATTTTACCCTATGTACTATTTTGTAGCCATGTCAGCCATCTAGGTTCATAAGGGGTCATCGGACACATTTTTCAAACTAGATACCCTAATGATGATTGTGGACAAGTTTGGTTAAATTTGTCTTAGTAGTTTCAGAGGAGGAGATTTTGTAAAGATTACAAAATTAACGAAAATGGTTAAAATTGACTATAAAGGGCAATAACTCCTTAAGGGTCAACTGACCATTTTGGTCAAGCTGACTAATTTGTAGATCTTACTTTGTTGAACATTATTGCCGCTTACAGTTTATCTCTAACTATAATAATATTCAAGATAATAACCAAAAACGCAAAATTTCCTAAAATTACAAATTCAAGGGCAGCAACCCAACAACGGGTTGTCCGATTCATCTGAAAATTTCAGGGCAGATAGATCTTGACCTGATAAACAATTTTATCTATGTCAGATTTGCTCTAAATGCTTTGGTTTCAGAGATATAAGCCAAAATCTACATTTTACCCCATATGTTCTATTTTTAGCCATGGTGGCCATCTTGGTTGGTTGGCCAGGTCACCGGACACATTTTTTTAAACTAGATACCCCAATGATGATTGTGGCCAAGTTTGGTTAGAATTAACCCAGTAGTTTCAGAGGAGAAGATTTTTGTAAAAGTTAACAGACGACGCCAGACGCCAAGTGATGAGAAAAGCTCACTTGGCCCTTCGGGCCAGGTGAGCTAAAAAAATGACCTAAACACTATAGAAAATTTATCTACATGTGAAACTGGATCAATATTTTACATTTATAGAGCTATAACCAACTGTTGACTAAAAGAGAGTGCATTTTTGAACACCTATTGTATTGAACCTACAGTTGTATATAAATTTTATTCCAGGAATTGATGAGTCATCTTTTACTCGTTATTTTTAACAGAAGAGACTAATTTAAGTTTATAGCTATAAATTGTATTTTAGCAGCTATTACTTTAAATTTCAATACTGAAAGGAGTAGGTTCAAGAAGAGTCCATATTGGTCCTAAAATTCTGTGAAATTTAACTTTAGTAAAAATAAATATTTGATGAGAAAATATGTAAACATATTGGACAAAACCGAACTCAACAAGCTCTGACACATTAGAACTTTTGTGATGTCATTAAGACGTCATAATTGTGCATTCAAATGAAGAAAATAATAATTTTGACTAATTTTGCTTAAATTTTAATAGTTTTTGCTTCAAACAAAATTGGCAACATGCAAGGACCACAACAATTTTGTTAGGATGTATATCTGACCAATATACAACTTTTATACCAATCTTATTTTGGTTGAAGGTGTGGCCAATATTTTCAAATAGAAGCAGACCTTAGAAATGCACAAAACTGGCAACTTGTCTAAAAATATTGTAAAATATCATCTCTTTGAAGCTGTCAACACTATTTAAACGAACAGCAGACAACAAAAGTGTTTTGTTTATCTAAAATTGCATATTTAAGATAGTAAATATAGGATTTTACAAATTGTACAACAGTTTGATTTCTACGGCCAATTTAAGGCCTTCGTATTATACTGCTTTGATTAATTATAAAACTTACTATAACATCTAATACCGACTGTTGTTAATATATTAAAAGAACAAATTAACTTTATTGTAACTTTTAAAAATCCTGTCACTATAACAGCAAAAGTAACATTAGAAGTTCAATAAATTATCTATTATACACATGTATAACATTATTCCTCGGTTGTTTATCATATATTTTCCCATCCCATGACCAAGCCGTTATTTTTTTTTATTAGTAAATATATATGTGTCACGCACACGTTACCCAAACCCGTGACAATACTTTTAATATTTACAATTCACAATTAAAGAACTTTTGTGAGCATGCTCACATACCCCACATCCCCACATTGTCACTGGGCAAACAAAATCTCACCAGATTCTAAAGTTCAAAGACTCACAACTCCTAAAAATAAATGGTGAATGCGTCCATGGGACACAGATGATGCCCCCGCTTGCATATAACAGTATAAAGGGCATAACTCGAGAATGGTAAAAGTGATGCCACTCAAAGTCGAACTTGATCTGTATTTTGTGGTAATAAGCATTGTGTATAGGTTTCATAACATTTAGTTGAGGCAAACTAAAGTTATAGAATGGAAACCAATTTTGGGATATACAGATGGACAAGGATAACACTTAATGCCCCATCTGATGATGGCGGGGGCATAAAAAACAACTGATATAAATTTCTTGTGGATATTCACATCTAAGTTTTATGTTACTACATAGTTTCATGAAATTCTGTTCTGTGGTTTCAGAGGAGTTAGATGACTAACTGTTGCAGTAGTTTATTTAGGCCAAAATTCTAAGTTCAAAGAGGAATAACTCCTAGAAAAAGAATTGAATCATAACAAGCATTCTGTGAGTACTGCATGGCTATACATAGTCTCCTACCAGTTACAAATTCATTGTAATGGAACGAAATTCTAACTTGATCTATAACTTCTCATGGTGTAAACTACATAAATATATCAAGTCAAAATCTTCAAGCATGACAAAAAAAAACTGTTGAAAACTGATTATTTAAGTGAATTTTCTATGTCCAAAGACCATAACTCTGCACAAAATTATCAGACTGGAACAAAATCCCAACTTGATCTGAAACTTGTCATGATAAAACTATATACTAATTATCAAATCAATATCTTCAAGAATGACAAACAAACCTACCACTAAATTCTTCAAACAATTTACCAAAGAAAAGGAAAAATCCCAAATGTCATTTTGTCTTTTAAAAATCTTTTTAAACTAGAGGCTCTAAAGAGCCTGTGTCGCTCACCTTGGTCTATGTGCATATTAAACAAAGGACACAGATGGATTCATGACAAAATTGTGTTTTGGTGATGGTGATGTGTTTGTAGATCTTACTTTACTGAACATTCTTGATGCTTCCAATTATCTCTATCTATAATGAACTTGGCCCAGTAGTTACAGTGGAAAATATTTTGTAAAAATTTACAAAAATTTACAAAATTTATTAAAATTGTAAAAAAATGACTATAAAGGGCAATAACTCCTAAAGGGGTCAATTGACAATTTTGGTCATGTTGACTTATTTGTAGATCTTACTTTGCTGTACATTATTGCTGTTTACAGTTTATCTCTGTCTATAATAATATTCAAGATAATAACCAAAAGCTGCAAAATTTTTAAAATTACCAATTCAGGGGCAGCAACCCAACAACGTGTTGCCTGATTGGTCTGAAAATTTAAGGGCAGATAGATCTTGACCTAATGAACAATTTTATCCTCGTCAGATTTGCTCTAAATGCTTTGGTTTCAGAGATATGAGCCAAAAACTGCATTTTACCCTATGTACTATTTTTTAACCATGTCTGCCATCTTGGTTCATATGGGGTCATCGGACACATTTTTTAAACTAGATACCCTAATGATGATTGTGGACAAGTTTGGTTAAATTTGTCTTAGTAGTTTCAGAGGAGAAGATTTTTGTAAAAGATAACAAAAATTTACAAAATGGTTAAAAATTGACTATAAAGGGCAATAACTCCTTAAGGGGTCAACTGACCATTTTGGTCAAGATGACTTATTTGTAGATCTTACTTTGCTGAACATTATTGCTGTTTATCTCTAACTATAATAGAACATTATTGCCTTTACAGTTTATCTCTAACTATAATAATATTCAAGATAATAACCAAAAGCTTCAAAATTTTCTTAAAATTACCAATTCAGTGGCAGCAACCCAACAACGGATTGTCCGATTCATCTGAAAATTTCAGGGCAGATAGATCTTGACCTGATAAACAATTTTATCTATGTCAGATTTGCTCTAAATGCTTTAGTTTCAGAGATATAAGCCAAAATCTACATTTTACCCCATATGTTCTATTTTTAGCCATGGCGGCCATCTTGGTTGGTTTGGCAGGTCACCGGACACATTTTTAAACTAGATATCCCAATGATGATTGTGGCCAAGTTTGGTTAGAATTGACCCAGTAGTTTCAGAGGAGAAGATTTTGTAAAGATTACAGACGATTTAGACAAAAATGGTTAAAATTGACCTTTGGGCCAAAGTGCAAAATAATCTAAACACTATAGAAAATTTATCTACATGTGAAACTGGATCAATATTTTTACATTTATAGAGCTATAACCAACTGTTGACTAAAAGATATTGTATTGATCTTACAGTTGCTGAACATTTTATTGCTGTTGATGAGTCATCTTTATCTATTTATTTTTAAGATAATAGACCAATTTAAGCTTATAGCTAAAGCTATTCTTTAAATTTCCATATTTAAAGGAGTAGGTTCAGCAACCTAACATACAGGTTCTCCAATTCATCTGAAAATTAACTTTAGGGCAGATAGATCTTTGATGAGAAAATATGTAACAATTTTACCCATGTCAGATTTGCTCTGACACATTAGAACTTTGGTTGTCAGAGTCATAATTGTGCATTCAAATATACATTTTAATAATTTTGACTAATTTTTGCTTAAATTTTAATATCTTGGTTCAAACAAAACTGGCAACATGCAAGGACCACAATTTTTAAACTAGATATCTGACCAATATATGACTTGTATACCAATCTTATTTTGGTTGAAGGGTGGCCCAGTAGTTTCAGAGGAGAAGATTTTAGAAATGCACAAAACTTACAACTTGGCTAAAAATATTGTAAAATATCATCTCTTTGAAGCTGTCAACACAAATTAAACGAACAGCAGACAACAAAAGTTTTGGTTTATCTAAAATTGACTTATTTAAGATAGTAAATTAGGATTTTACAAATTGAACATTAGTTTGATGTTTACAGTTTATCTCTATCGTATAATAATTTGAAGAATAATAAAACTTACTATAGCTTCTAATACCGATTGTTCTTAATATATTAAAAGAACAAATTAACTAGTGGCTTTTAGCAATCCTGTCACTATAACAGCAAAAGTAACATCCGAAGTTCATCTAAATTATCTATCAGGGCATGATAACATCTTGACCTAATAAATCATATTTTACCCCCCATGTCAGATTTTTTCTTAAATGCTATTGGTTTCACGCAGTTACCCAAACCAAAACAATACATTTTACAATTCACTATTAAAGTTCTTTTTTTAGCCATGCTCACATACCCCACATCCCCACATTGTCATGGGCAAACAAAATCTCACCAGATACTAAAGTTCAAAGACTCACACTCCTAAAAATAAATGGTGAATGCGCATGGGACACAGATGATGCCCCGCTTGCATATAACAGTATAAAGGGCATAACTCGAGAATGGTAAAAGTGATGCCACTTGAACTTGATCTGTATTTTGTGGTAATAAGCATTGTGTATAGGTTTCAATTTAGTTGAGGCAAACTAAAGTTTCAGAGGAGAAGAATTTTGGGATATAAGTTGGACAAGGATAACGCCCCATCTGATGATGGCGGGGCATAAAACAATTGATATAAATTTCTTGTGGATATTCACATCTAAGTTTTATGTTACTACATAGTTTCAGAAATTCACTGTGGTTTCAGAGGAGGTGACTAACTGTTGCAGTAAAAATTGAATCATAACAAGCATTCTGAGTTATTTCCTTTGAACAGAAATCTACTAATTAATAAATATTTCATCAAAAATCTTTTAAAAAATTTAATTACTAGGAAAGGGCTTTAACTGAACAAAGAAAAAAGCTAAAATCGTGAAAATTGAACTTGACCTGTAACTTGTCATGGATGGAGAGTTGTCTCATTGGCACTCACAACACATCTTCCTATATCTATGATAAATCAATTAACCAAATATCAAATCACTATCTTCAAGCACGAAGAAAAAAAGTCTGGAAAACTGATTTGCCAGACAGACAGACGGACGGCGTGCAAACCTAAAGTCCCCTTCGACTTCGTCAGTAGGGGACTAATAACCTGTCAAGATGCACATCTACATAGTATGTCCTTATTATCTACAAAGTTTCATGAAATTCTGTTGTGTGGCTTTAGAGGATTGGCGATGACAAACTGTTGTGGTAGTATTTAGGCCAAAATACTAAGTTCAAAAGAGCACAACTCCTAGAAATAAATAAAGAATGTGTCCCCATGGACACAGATGATGCCCCCGCTTGCATACAACATTATAAAGGGACATAACTCAAGAACAATAAAAGTGACGCTACCCAAATTTGTACTTGATCAGAGTTTTAATGTAATAAGTATTGTGTATAGGTTTCATAATGTTTGGTTGGGGCAAACTTAAGTTACAGAACGGAAACTAAAAATTTTGCAATTTTTCGATTTATAAAGTGGCATAACTGGATAATGAATGATTAAAGTGACGCTCCCAAAATTCAACTTGATCTATGTTTTGTGGTAAAAAGCATTGTGTATAAGTTTCATAACAGTTGGTTGAGGCAAACTTAAGTTCGAGAACGGAAACTAAAAATTTTGCATTTTTTTCATTTATAAAGGGGCATAACTCGAGAATGGTTAAGTAACCCCACCAAAATTCAAAATTGATCTTTATTTTGTGGTAATAAGCATTGTGTATATGTTCCATAAAATTTGGTTGAGCCAAACTTAAGTTAGAGAACAGAAACTAAAAATTTTACAATTTTTCCATTTATGAAGGGCATAACTCTAGAACAGTTAGAGTGACGCTACCAAAATTCAATCTTGATCTGTATTTTGTGGTAATAAGCATTGTGTATGAGTTTCATAACATTTGGTTGAGGCAAACCTATGCTAGAGAACGGAAACATAAATTTTGCAATTTTTCCATTTATAAAGGGACATAACTCTAGAACGGTTAAAGTGATGACACCAAAATTCCATCTTGATCTGTGTTTTGTGGTAATAAGCATTGTGTATAAGTTTCATAACATTTGGTTGAGGCAAACCTATGTTAGAGAACGGAAACTAAAAATTTTGTAATTTTTCCATTTATAAAGGGGCATAACTCTAGAACAGTTAGAGTGACACTACCAAAATTCAAACTTGATCTGTACTTGGTGGTAATAAGCATTGTGTATATGTTTCATAATATTTGGTTCAGGCAAACTTTAGTTGATTTGATTTGATTTTTTTTGGTGTTTTAACGCCACTTTTAAGCACCGCTTTTGGGCTATTTCGTGGCGGCCAGTTTTTATTGGTGGAGGAAGCCGGAGTGCCCGGAGAAAACCACCGACCTTCGATAGGAAAACTGACAATCCTAGTCAATTAAGATTGGAGTTGAGTGCACCCGCACGAGCGGGGTTCGAACTCACAACCTCAGTGTTGACTGGCTAGTGATTACAGTAGTAACTACTTAGACCACTCAGCCACCGAGGCCCCCAACTTTAGTTGAAGAACGGAAACTAAATTTTAAAATTTTTTCCATTTATAAAGGGGCATAACTCTAGAACGGTTAAAGTGACGCCACCAAAATTCAAACTTGATCTGTGTTTTGTGGTAATTAGCATTGTGTATAAGTTTCATAACATTTGGTTGAGGCAAACTCAAGTTAGAGAACGGAAACCAATTTTGGGACGTACGTACGTACAGATGACAAGGGTAAAACTTAATGCCCCCTCTGCTACGGCGGTGGCATTAAAATATTAAATTATAATTTCCTGTCGATTTGCACATCTACATAGTATGTCCTGATTATCTACAAAGTTTCATGAAATTCTGTTGGGTGGTTTCAGAGGAGTTGTGATGACGAGAACAGGACTGATGGACGGATGGAAGGACAGACAGACAGACAGAGGGATGGATGAATACAAAACATTATACCCTACACAACTTGGTTGCGTAGGGTATAATAAGATGTTACAGGGTAGATGGGGAAACATTTTGTTACAGGGTAGATGGGGAAACATTTTTTTGAAAACTATTATATTGAACCTACAGTTGTATATAAATATTATTCCAGGAATTGAAGAGTAATCTTTGAACTCTTTATTTTTAACAGAAGGGCCTAATTTAGCTATAAATTGGATTTCAGCAGCCATTACTTTTAATTTGAACACTGGAATTTGATTAATTATGAAACTAACACTAACATCTAATTCCGACTTCTGTTAATATAAGATATACAAACATATTTGTATGAAGACTACTTTCATGGAATACCAAAAATGATTATTTCATGTCGTTAAGTCATCGTTTCATTTCTGCCCCGTTTCCCACCAAACAATTGTGTATACTGTTCAGCATGTAAAAGGCAAAGCATATTTTTTCACAATACTGTTACTTCATGTAATACTAGTTGAAATATACAGTAAAGCTATGCACCTATGGATATCTTAAAAGATCTTTTATTCTCAACAGAATTAAAAATATGTTAACCAATAATTTTTTAAACCCTGGCCTAAATTAGATCTGAAATTATGCACATGTACATCTTTTTCCATACAATACCAGCAGCTTCCAAATCATCATTAAATAAAATGCTTCGCTGAGCGCAACCTGATACGACCGCAGAGGTCCAACCCTGAACAGTTGGGGCAAGTTTGGACACAATATTCAAGCTTGATACTGTCTGAGTTTGGATTGTGATTAAATTTTTAACATAATATAGGTTTCTGACACAAAATAAATGTGGTCAAAGATCTTACAAATCTATTGTGAAATACTAATTTGAAATGGGACATTTAATTTACCTAGAATGGTCTGATATCCAAAATCTAACAACATGGTTAGATTCAGCATATCAAAAAACACCAATAATTTAATTTTAGTTGAAATCAAACAAAGTTTAATTTTGGACCCTTCAAACCTTAATATGAACTTATTTGAAAACAGGGCCCAAAATAAAAATCTAAATGCACAATAAGATTCAGCAAATCATACAGCCCCAATAATTCAGTTTTTGATGAAATCAAACAAAGTTTAATTTTGGACCCTTTTGACCTCAATGTAGACCAATTTGAAAATAGGGCCCAATATCCAAAAAAAATATACAAGGTTAGAACCCCCCAAAATTAAAGACTTACTTAATCCCATCGAAATGGGTTAAAACATTTGTATTTGTTTTCAATTGAAGATTTGTTGCTATTGCGCAATACTGTGCAATTGAAGATTATTTGCTATTGCTCAATACTGTGCAATTGAAGATTTCTTGCTATTGCGCAATACTGTGCAGTTGAAGATTTCTTGCTATTGCGCAATACTGTGCTATTGTGCAATAGAAGATTTCTTGCTATTGCGACAGTTAGATTCAGGATATCAAAGAACCCCATATATTCAATTTTTGTTGAAATCAAACAAAGAGTGATTTTGGAGCCTGATTTGTACCAACTTAATACTGGGCCCATAATCAAAAATCTAAATACATGTTTAGATTCAGCATATCAAAGAACCCCAAGAGTTCAATTTTTATTAGAATCAAAATAAGTTTAATTTTGGACCCTATTAAAATAGAAAATGACATAATAATCATGGCTAAAAATAAACAAAAAAGCTTCATCAGCAACATTTTATATTGGCAAATTTCCAATGGAATTTATTAATAATAAAGTTTTTGGCAAATTTCCAATATACATAATTTAAAAGCAGTTTAGGTGAGATATTCAAATGAGTTTCAATTACCAACCTTACACTGCCTTTTAAATTATGTTTTGCACTTGAGTAATTGTCCATTAACCTGGAAACCTTTTTCCCCCCTTTTTTGCACCTTATTCCTTAACGGTTTGAGCCGTAACTCCCAAAGACAATTCTTACCATCCCTTTGTGGTATTCCAATATCCAAAATCTAAATACATGGTTAGATTCAGCATATCAAAGAACCCCAAGAATTCAATTTTTGATGAAATCAAATATAGTTCAATTTTGGACCCTTTAATCCTCAATGTGGACCAATTTGATAATCGGGCCCAAACATCAAAATCTAAATACATGGTTAGATTCAGCATATCGAAGAACCCCATATATTCAATTTTTGTTGAAATCAAACAAAGTTTAATTTTGGACCCCGATTTGGACCAACTTGAAAACTGGGCCCATAATAAAAAAACTAAGTACATGTTTCAGCATATCAAAGAACCCCAAGAATTCAATTTTTGTTAAAATCAAACTAAGTTTAATTTTGGACCCTTTGGACCTTAATGTAGACCAATTTGAAAACGGGACCAAAAATTAAGAATCTAAATATACGGTTAGATTCGGCATATCAAAGAACCCCAATAGTTCAATTTTTGATGAAATCAAACAAAGTTTAATTTTGGACCCTTTTGGCCCCTAATTTCTAAACTGTTGGGACCAAAACTCCCAAAATCAATCCCAACCTTCCTTTTGTGGTCATAAACCTTGTGTTTAAATTTCATAGATTTCTATTTACTTATACTAAAGTTATTGTGCAAAAACCAAGAAAAATGCTTATTTGGGCCCTTTTTTAGCCCCTAATTCTTAAACTGTTGGGACCAAAACTCCCTAAATCAATCCCAACCTTCCTTTTGTGGTCATAAACCTTGTGTTAAAATTTCATAGATTCCTATTTACTTATACTAGAGTTATTGTGCGAAAACCAAGAAAAACGCTTATTGGGCCCTTTTTTGGCCCCTAGTTCTTAAAACTGTTGGGACCAAAACTCCCAAAATCAATCCCAACCTTCCTTTTGTGGTCATAAACCTTGTGTTTAAATTTCATAGATTTCTATTAACTTATACTAAAGTTATAGTGCGAAAACCAAATGTCTTCGGACGCCGACACCAACGTCATACCAATATACGACCGCAAAAATTTTGCGGTCGTATAAAAAAATGATCTTAACACTATAGAACATTTATCTGCATGTGAAACTTGATCAATATTTTTACTGTTATGAAGCTATAAACATCTGTTGACTAACAATCATTATACAGCAAAAGCCTGTTGAATATTTATAATTCACAATTAGAACATTAAACAAGTTATCATAGGGTAGACAGGCAAACATTTTTTGAACACCTTTTGTATTGAACCTATATCAATTTTATTCCTATGATTGATGAGTCATCTTTTTATTCTTTATTTTTAACAGAAGGGCCTAATTTAGCTTTAAATTGGATTTTAGCAGCTATTAATTTTTATTTCAATACTGAAATTTGATTAATTATACAACTTACACAAACATCTAATACAGACTTCTATTAGTATACGATATACAAACAATACAAACATATATTTGTATGATGACTACTTTCATGGCATATCAAAAATGAATATTTCATGTCGTTAAGTCATCGTTTAATTTCTGCCCCGTTTCCCACCAAACAATTATGTATACGGTTCAGCATTTAAAAGGCAAAGCATATTATTTCAGAATACTGTTACTTCATGTAAAATAAACTGTTAACACAGAGATATGTCTCGCCTATTTGTTATTTTGATAATGCAAACGTTGAAATTAAAATAGCAATACTTTAACATGTAAGTTATGCAAATATTCAGTCAATGAACCATGACTGAAGGTACAGGGCTAGACAATCTCCATGGAAATGAGATGTGCCAATGCTAATACAACTGCAAACCAAATACCATTGACTTTTCATAAGTCGTTCCCTTTAAACACAAACATTAACTTGTAAACTATGTAAAAGTTTCAAAGTCAATGAACCATAATTAGGGGGTGGGGTTATATATAAATTCCATGGATATGAAATGTGCAAATGCTATTACATTTTCATACCGAATATCATTGACTTTACATTAGTGGTTCATCTTAAACTGACCTAATCACAAATTAATACATGTAAACTAAGCAAAAGTTTCAAAGTCAATAGAACCATGACTGAGGGGTAAGGACCAAATATTCTCCATGGAAATGAGATGTGCTAATGCTTATACAACTGCATACCAATTATCATTGACCTACCACTAACATTTCCCCTTAAACTGACCTAATCACAAACTAATACTTGAAAACTAAGCAAGTTTCAAAGTCAATAGACCATGAATGAGGGGGCGGAGCCAAATAATCTCCATGGAAATGAGATATGCCAATGCTTATACAACTGCATACCAAATATCATTGACCTACCACTGGTGGTTCCCCATAAACTGACCTAATCACAAACTAATACATGTAAACTAAGCAAAGTTTCGAAGTCAATAGTTCTTGACTGAGGGGGCTGGGCCAAATAATCTCCATGAAAATGAGATGTGCCAATGCTAATACAACTGCATACCAAATATCATTGACCTACCACTAGTGGTTCACCATGAACTAGACCTAATCACAAACTAATACATTGTTGACGCCTACGCCGCCAGAAACAGCATACCTAGTCTCGCTTTATTACTCCCTCAAGGTGAGAAAACTAGTTGAAATATACAATAAAGCTATGCACATTTGTATATCTTATAAGATCTTTTTTCTCAACAGGATAAAATTATAAACCCTGGCCTAAATTATATCAGAAATTGAGCACATGTACATCTTTTTCCATAGAATACCAGCAGCTTCCAAAAGCATCATTACAAAAAAATGATCTAAACACTATAGATTATTTATCTACATATGAAACTTGATCAATATTTCCACAGTTATGAAGCTATAAACATCTGTTGACTAACAAGCATTATACAGCAAGAGCCTGTTGAATATTTATAATTCACAATTAGAACATTAAACATGTTGTTATAGGGTAGATCAGGAAACATTTTTTGAACACCAATTGTATTAAATATTATTCCAGCGATTGACAAGTCATTTTTTGCTCTTATTTTAAACAGAAGGGCCTAATTTAGCTTTAATTTTGATTTTAGCAGCTATTAATTTTTATTTCAATACTGAAATTTGGTTAATTATGAAACTTACTATAACATCTAATACCGACTGCTGTTAATATAAGATATACAAACATATTTGTATGATGACTACTTTCATGGAATATCAAAAATGATTATTTCATGTCGTTAAGTCATCGTTTAATTTCTGCCCCGTTTCCTACCAAACAATTATGTATACTGTTCAGCATTTAAAAGGCAAAGCATATTATTTCAGAATACTGTTACTTAATGTAGTACTAGTTGAAATAAACAGTAAAACCAGGGATGGCAAAAACCCAGGTTTTATGAGTATTGCCCAGCCCAGTGGGAAATACTGGAAAAACCTGGGTTTCACCGGGTAATACTGGGTAAGGTAGCAATACACAGTTAGGAGTTTGGTTTCGCATTTTGGCCCCGGTGGATTTTTCAAATATGAAAGTTATTGTGTAATAAAATTCATTTTAGACAGCTGAGTACTAATTTAGCCTTCAAAGGTGGTTTATAAGAACATCAAGATTATTTTTACATGTTTTATGGGCTATTTTCTGTTTGACTCTCCAGATTTTCATAGCTAGACCGGTCATCGGTCCAGAAATTAATGTAATGTTTACAAACACTTTTTTCTACGAAGTTTTGACGCAATTTTACAAAAAATGAGACGAAAGACATATGATTTTCATTGGATTTATTGAAAGATATATGTAAACAGTTTCAGAAAAGGTATTACTTGAAGTGATTGAAATTCTACTTTTGGTCAAATTTTGGGAAATATGTGACATCTTTTCCCCTTTATGCTATATTTTATAACAAAAATGCAGATTGTTGCCATGGATACACCAAAAGAAATTAAATTTTACCATTTTATATACTGGATATGAAATCTATGGAAGATTCTGATTACATACATATGCACATATATGACACAAACAGTAAGCAATATTGCAAGAAGGCAATGAAAAGGGATGGTAAAATTTATGAGGAAAATTTTAATATTTTTTCCTAACTGTTTATTGCTACCTAATATGAAATACTGGCCTGAATTTTAAAGAGGATTCAGTGATTAATCACAAATGAAATACATAAAGTCAAAGAATTCAATTTGTTTTTTTTAATAGATATAACTAATATTAAGAATTAACAATTCTATGTAAGGAAAATTACTTTTAAACATTTTTTGTTCATTTCTAAAATGTTTACTAAGTTTTAACATGTTTATGTACATCACTAATTAATAAGTAATTATTCATATTATAATACAGATTTGTTTATATAACAATAATCAGCCTTTTGATTTCTATAAGTGTTCATGGGCTGTCCCCTTAGGGTGTTTATTTAGCAATATGATTGTATAACAAATGTAATTTACAATTCACTTAAACACTGCATTAAAATGCATTTTTTCAACTTGGATTGAATATTGAAACAAAGCTTGGAAATTAACAAGGTATCCTGAAATGTCCAAAACTTGTATTCTGTCTACATAGAATTTTCAATCTTCAGGAATGATTCTCAATGGTTATCTGTATAAAATGTATATATTTAGCTATAATACTATTAATTTACAACAAGTCTTTACTATTTTGTGTAAAAATAAGCTTGAAAAATCATATTACCCATTGCTAGGAGTATTGCCCAGCCCGGGAAAACCTGGACCTGGGTTTTCCCGCCTGGGTAATACTTTCCCAACCCTGAGTAAAACTATGCACATATGTATATCTTATAAGATCTTTTTTTCTCAACAGAATAAAATTATAAAACCCTGGCCTAAATTAGATCAGAAATTGTGCACATGTACATTTTTTATTCATAGAATATCAGCAGCTTCCAAAAGCATCATTACAAAAAAATTTGTAAGGGTTCCGCGGATCCCAGTGTCTCGCCTTCTTTTGCTGTTAGTCGCAGGCTCAACAAAAATGGGGAAAAAATTATTAAAAATTTACCTCTAGATACTATCTTTTGATTGTAAGAAGTTCTGTTCAAGTTTGGTAAAAATCCAAGAAGGTTTATGAATCTAATAAATGTTTTAAAAACTTTAACTGCAGACTGTACGTAATGTTAACTGGAATAAAACAAAGTCCATTTATAAGTTATATATGGAAAAACAGGAAATAAATTTTTACAAAATTTCCTTCTAGATACTAGCTTTTGATAATAAACAAGCTTCTGTCCAAGTTTGGTACAAATCCAGGATAGTTTAAGAAAGTTATTAAAATTTTGAAAGCTTTAACCAGAGTGAATGTAATGTTAACTGGCAGAAAAACTAAGTCCATTTATAAGTAAAATACGGACAAACAAGATTTTTTTTTTGAACAAAATTTACTTTTTAATACTATCTTATGGTCACAAACAAGCTTCTGTCCAAGTGTGGTACAAATCCAGGATAGTTTTAGAAAGTTATTAAAATTTGAAAAACTTAAACCACAGAGTTAATGTTATGTTAACTGGCAGAAAAAAATTTGAAAAACTTAAACCACAGAGTGAATGTTATGTTAACTGGCAGAAAAACTAAGTCCATATATGAGTGAAATACGGATAAACAGGATTTTTTTTTTTTACAAAATTTTCTTCTGGATACTATCTTATGATTATAAACAAGCTTCTGTCCAAGTTTGGTACAAATCTAGGATAGTTTAAGAAAGTTATTTAAATTTAAAGAACTTTAACCAGAGTGAATATTTGTGGACGCCGCCGCCGATGGAATGTAGGATTTCTATGTCTCGCTTTTGCGACAAAAGTCACAGGCTCGACAAAAATGATCTCAACACTATAGAACATTTATCTACATGTGAAACTTGATCAATATTTCCACAGTTATGAAGCTATAAACATCTGTTGACTAACAATCATTATACAGCAAGAGCCTGTTGAATATTTATAATTCACAATTAGAACATTAAAACATGTTGTTATAGGCTAGGTTGGGAAACATTTTTGGAACACATATTGTACTGAACCTATATAAATATTATTCCAGTAATTGATGAGTCATTTTTTTACTCTTTATTTTTAACAGAAAGGCCTATTTAAGTTATAGCTATAAATTGGATTTAAGCAGCTATTACTTTTAATTTGAGCAGAATATGTTTTATTGGTGAAACTATCACATTAACTTTCTGTTCCATTTTATAACAGATTTTAAAAGTACTACTGTGCTGATCAGTGAATTAGCAATTCAAATGGGTTAATGCAAATTATGTTACTTTTATGTCCTCTTTTACAAAGCACATGCCCTTTTCTGTATTTCTCCACTAATCTGATGAATTACCTTTGAGGTGGAGCATCAGGATCCCTTTTCCAGCTATCAGCTCTCTGTTTCTCCCTCTCTCTCCATCCAAGACCCCCATCTTTTTGTAATGGTTTCCATGATCTACCACCCTCATCTGGAGGAGCCCTGTAATACAAATTTCTTGTTATAAATCACTATACACAGGGTTTGAAATACCTGCTTAAGTTACATTAAAACACACTCAACTCCTGAAATGCATTCTAAAAATAGGTAAGTCAGCCATAGGAGCAATCTGAGACTATTTTATGCATTTTCCTTCACAAAATACTTCAAAAGACATCCACCAACAGAATTTATTTCAATGTGCCTACATTTGTGTGTTGTCTATGTTCAAATGGAATAGCTTTCACAATATAATAACTTTCATTATTTCTATTTTGCAGGACTTTTTACTTTAAGCAAATTTTGCTTATTCATTCATTGATTGTACTTTACAATGGCAGAGTATGCTAATGATTATTGATGATCATAATGTTGTTTTCTAGTTTTGTTAATTTTCCTTGATCTTCTCTATTTACAACCACCTATAATTTTCCTTCAATAGAATGCATGGAACTATGTATTGTCTATTTAAATAACATAAGTCATTTAGGAGTTACGTCTAACAGGAAATGTTCAACATAACTCACCCTCCCTGTCTTCCGCCACTACCAAGTTCTTCTCTCCTTCTTTTTTCTCTTTCTTCTATCTCTATCTCCCTAGCTCTCTGTTTGGCACTCTGTTCCTCCAATTTCCTGATTTTCTCTTTGTATTCTTCTTCTTCTTTTTCTATCCTCTCCTTCTCCATCTGTTCTTTTTCTTCTCTCTCTAAAGTTATACATATCTGACATTAAACATAATAAGAAAAACATGATCTAAATAGTCTAATAGAGATCTATGCTATTACATTTTTTTTTCAAAATGAAATGTTGACTACTAGATAACCATCTACAATAATAATTCTTTATTCAACTAGTGTAGATTTTAGAACTAATTCAAACTGTAATGCATTCTGGGTAATATTTTCAAAAGCATAAACTAAACCTATATGCTGGTAAACAGCACCCCATCTAAACCATTTACAACGAAAATTTCTATAACATGAAATTACTAAGTTAGATTTTGCAATGGCAAATCCAATTGTCAAGTACTATTGTAAAGCAGGGCCTTTTGGAAAGAGTAAAGTTTTGCTTTAGAAGGAGAGTAGTAACCACAATTTTAGTGCATTTAGAGAGCTACCATTTGATTCTTATGGGGGGGGCTAGGATGAAATTTGAAAAAAATAGGCAGGACAGGAGTTTTGAGTAAAAAAAAAAGCAGGATGAGCAACTTGGTAAAAAAAAAGGCAGGATGACAATTTGTGTAAAAATTCAGGTTAAACTAGTAAAAAAAAAGAAGGCAGGACCGAATAGAGTAAAAAATAAAAAGGCAGGACAGAGATTTCAACTAAAAAAAAAAGCAGGACAAAATTTTTCATCCTAGCCCCCCCATAAAAATCAAATGGTAGCTCCCTTAGTTCTGATGAATACTAAGAATTAAAATTAAAAAACAACATTTAAATGAATATTTTTAAAGTGACTTATCATTACATATTCATATTCATAGACTTGATTCTAACAATATTTTATAACTGTAGCAGTTTATACACTAATGGCTGTTGTTGTTCAAGCTACATTTGGTTCTTAATTTTAACCAACTGATTGTGCAATTCAAGCAAACAAAAAGCTTTTTACAGATATATTTTATTTAATGCAAGTACAAAATATATAATCAGATGGTAGGGAACCTTAGGTCTAAGAAAACAGATGGAATCTATTTCAATTTCCTAGGACAGATCTCTTAACAACTGGAGACTATTTCAACTTCCTGACAAACCTCTTAACAACTCTTCATCTTTAGCTCTCTGTTCAGCTTCTCTCTTTTCCTCGATCCATTTAGTCCTTCTATCTTCCTTTCGTTTTTCTTTCCTATCTGCCAGTCTCTTTTTTCTTTCTTCTGACATTTTCAGATCAAATTCTTTCACTTTTTGCTTTAAAAAAAATAAAACAGAATTCATTTTTGAAATGCAAAAACTAATTTTCATGATTTAATTAAAGTGACAAACTTTTAAGATTAATTAATGTGATTCCTGTATATGACCTAGTGGATATAGACTACTTCTTGCAAAATTAAACTTTCTAAGCTTTATTATATGGAGATATTCATCCTGTCACATATTTACACATAATTTCTTAACATCATATTGTCTTTGTTGTGAAATAGGTGGAGGGAAGGTTTCAACTGCAGTCTAAATATACTTATGCATAGAAGTTCCCCAACTTGAAAAAATCTTGTTCTATGCATATATCTAACGTAAAATAAAAGTGGAAGATATCAAAGGAATATAATTACTTTTGATTAACTAAATATCTATAATACTTTACCTTGAACTGTTCCTTTCTTTTTCCTCTTAACATGTTGACAAATTCATCTTTGTCCTTCTTCATTCTGCTTAATCTATCCCTTTGCTGTAGGGCATTTTCTCTTTCTTTCTTAACTTTTTCAATCTAAAACAATAGTTTGAATAGCCAAATAATGCTTACAACCATGCTTTTTACTTAGTATCCTCAGTAACTTGATGTTATTCAAACACAAAAAATTCACTGTCACTTAATGAACTGTTGACAAAAAGATATGTCTTACCTCCATGTAATTTCGATAGAATAATGCAAATGTTGAAATTGCTCGAAAATTTCAAAGTCAATAAATCAATGACTGAGGAAAAAGAGGTCAAACAATATCTATAGAATTGAGATGTGCTAATGCTTATTCAACTACATACCAAAAAGCATTGACTTACAATTAGTGGTACACTTTAAACAGACCTTATCACCAACTTTAACATGTAAACTGTGAATCAACAGTGAAGTCAATGAACCACTCTAGTTTAACAAGTACTAACTTCATTTAAGGTGTAAAATTTCTGCAGCAAATAAGTCATTATGTCATATTGATCTTACAAGACAGAACAGTTATAAAAAAGACCAATCAAAAAATTATAATTTCGAAATAAAAGAATTAATTCATTCACCAAATAAAATGTAAATGCTCACAATGGGTTTTACATGTAAAATTATATTACATTTCAGAAATTGGTAAAGTGTTTACACGCTATTCTTCTCACTGATAGTCTCAGTATGAAATTTCCTCCTAATAGATGGGGTCACTTAATGTACTCAGATTTATAAATCTGTCATCAGTCTGGTGTCAGGACAGGTCTGTGTGTCATCAGTACAGTACATTATTGTTGTTGGCCTTTGTTTCTGTACGAGTGAAACCTTATACCCTTGCAATGAAGGACACCAAATTATTTGCCTAAGGTAGACTTTATGGTAATTCAATTCATAAAATATTACTTTGCATCAAGAACCTCCAGTAATCAAGTCATTTATATCACAGCCAAATTCAAGACGATACAAAAAGGTAAACAATAAATGTGCATTGTAAAACAAGAAACAGATAAATAGCCATATTGGAGAAACTTTTGGTGGGGCTGGACAATTGTATTATTTCTATCAGTGTGGCTTTATGGTTGCTATCAGATGAATTCAGTGTTTTCAAAAGTAAACCCTATTAAAATTATTTAAATTATTCTTACCCTTTCTTCTTCTTGTTGCTCCCAGAATCCCTTCAACTCCTGACGATCTGAATCGTACTGCTTTTTCAACAAAGGAATCTCTTCCAATCTCTTAGCTCTTGCAAAGAAGTCGATCTTAAAGAAAATAAAATTGTGTTCAATGGACACTCTGCTATGAAATCAAATACATTCAAAATTGACTATGGCAGTATGTAGCAGCAAGATAGAAATAAAAATAACATAGAGGACCCCAGAATTTCCCTCAACACAAATCTGTGTATCTTTTATCCCCAAAAAGATTACCCAAACGTTCATGGTAATACAGAAATAAATACCCAAAAAGCACTCTTTTAAAAAAAAATTCAGTCCCATTTGTATGAAGAAAGAGA
Organism: Mytilus coruscus; assembly: GCA_017311375.1. NCBI lineage: Eukaryota > Metazoa > Mollusca > Bivalvia > Mytilida > Mytilidae > Mytilus > Mytilus coruscus. Next base: position 90,674,103 of record CM029601.1, read on the forward strand.
TCAATGTTACAATATTCAACAGGTAGAATTGTTACTCAATTCTCCTCTGATGGAAAGGATTGTTGATACTGCATCTGAACATAATGATATGTGACAGGTAAACTCCCAATGTACATTCAAAATGTCTTGTACTCAATTCAGTTAATCCAGAAATACATATTATATGTTTGTCAACATCATGGCTCAAATTTGGTTCACCAAACAGTGGAAACACAACAGTTTTGTCATAGACCAGCTTGAACCTGATGAAAACTCTCATGGTGTTAAAATCATGCAAAGGTCATTCAGCATGCTGGCTGAAAGAATATGCCTGGTTCTATTTTTACTAGTAAAAAAATTAATTAGTGACTGCACAAGACTATCATTGATAGTAAAGGCCATTAAAACTCCAAATAGTAATAGTATACAATGGTTTGTTTTGCCTAAAGAATTGTGTTATATGGTCAACATTCAATGTATACATTACAGAGGGTAAACCTCAATCTGATCAAAATACAGGTCCTGTGTCCACGTTTTCTAACAAGGATCTCACAACCCTCCATTTCACTTTATCTTAAAAACCTTTCAGGTTCCTCTGGTTGTGTAGTAATAATAAACACCTTCAAAAACTTGAACGCTGAAATACCTTCAGCTGATGTTTTAATTACCAGAACTAGATCTGGCATCAGGTGTCAATATACAATACTAGAAATACACTAAATATGTTCAGAACCAACCTTTTTCTCCTGAGACTTCAATCTTTCATTTAATTCCTTCTTTTCTTTTTCAAGCTGTTCAACCTGTTTAGCCATAATGTCTTCAATATCTAGAGTGGCAAAATCCTGAAAACAAAAGTTATGCAAATCATTTTACCTATGTAACATTCAAAGCTACACGGAAGATCTATTTTCTCCTATATTTATAACGACACTACAGAGTCGCAACTTATAAAAGTTAAACAGAAGTAGAATATTTTATTAAATACTTACTCTTCAGTTTAATTTTTGAACAAAATAAATAAACAGAATCCAAGTTTAACCAACCATTATGTACATATTTAGTTTGAAAAAAGAATTCTGAAATATAATTTTCTAACAAAGAAGACAAACCTTAATATATGCAAATTTGTGAAGTTGATAATATATTGTATCAAAAGAAGAAATAGTCCTTGTATAAAATGAGTAGTTAATAGTCTAAAGTCACAGTTATCAATGTTTTCAGTTCGAGTTACTTGGTTACTTAAACTGGTTTAAAAAATAATACAGAAAACAATCTTTATATAATTCTTTTTTACTGCATGCATTATTTCATTTTCAAACAGATTTTAAAAAGTCAACTAAAAGAAATCAAACAAAAATATCCCCACCCCCCTCTCCTTTTATTTTATAAAATTCTGACATGTTAAGTCTTACATCTTCATCCAAGTTTTGCAAGACTTTTGCACCAAGCTCTGTTTTCCTCAGTTGCTCTATTCTTTCCTGTGCATGTTTCTTCTGCATTTCTTTATGTTCCTCAACCTTCCTCTGTCTCTCCCGCTCCTTCGCCTCACGTTCAAGTCTAGCCATTTCAGCATCATATGCTTTCTTCTTCTGTTCTTCTTGTTGCTCCATTTCTTCTCTTTCCTGTAACATTAAAAAACAACAATGATGCTCAACCCATTTATCATCTTATTCTGCTTTACAATAAATACAAATTTCACTAATTCAGTGCAATATTAAAATCTTTCCAGTATGAGTCATTGTTTTTTTTTAGAAATGCAATTACCAAGTTAACAGTACATTTTTGTGATTTTGAGTTGTCTTCATACAAGTTTACAGAAGTTTATGTGTGTTATTGACGAAAACATTATTAAACTCATGTCCTCTCTTCAGAAAAAGTTGCACAATGAGAACTTGAAAGACTTGATGAAAGTAATCCTATGTTAAATAGTTTATAAAAACAAGTCTAGTAAATATATTTTAAACTGAAAAGCCCTCATCTTTAGTCTCACTTTAGATGTTCAATTTTTCTACTTATTTTTTTTATTTTATTATGCTAGCATTCATGTACTATTTCGTTCAATGATTGTGAAAATATTTTTAATACAAACACAACTAAATTTGGGTTAGAAAACATTCAGAATTACAAACCCTTTGGTCATTCATGTGTTCCAACTGTTCTTTTCTCTCCTCAATTATGTGTCTTCTCTGCAGAACATTAACATGGTCCTTCTTGGCAGTACTTCTATAGCTGTTAGCTATCTTAACTCTTAACTCATCTCTAATCGACTGAAATAATACAAATCTTTAATCAAAATCTATGTCCTCTATCAATTTAGAATATTAGGCATGCTGTGTTTGTTAAAATATCTAATTGCACATCTGACACATTTGAATACAAAGGAAAGTTATTAGCCAACGTGGAAGATACAAACCTGTCTATCTTCAGGCTGAATGAGTGTCATAGCTTTATGTAAACAGCGGGACATTGATGTCAACTGGTTCCTGATCTGTTCACTGGGCATGCTCTGTATGTATGGTCCTTCTGGGACATCTTCCTTTGAGCAACCATCAAGTCAGTACCAAAGCTTAGTGATTTACTTCTGTGGTCAATTCTCACCTAGACAATGCAAACACAGTGATCATTAGTAACTGTAATATCAAAACAAATCCATCTTTCCTCAATTTGTTGCCCAATATCTTTACTCCAATATGAATGACATTCAGCACAATTTCCTCATATTTCATGAACAACATACTTAAATATTTATTTGTTTTGCAGTTAGGTCCAGTCTCTTAAGGTGTACCTGCACAAAGATTTCAAACCCTTGTGGGAAAACAAGAGCTTAGTCACTTCCTTGGCCCACTGTTACAAGACATCTGAATATTTAAAACAGGATATCTCGAAAAGGTCTGATTACTAAGTTTCTTTCTATTTTGTATGAGCGTGGTAATGATTTTAATTACATATGCACATACATAACAAACTTCTTGTGAATCAGACAGGATATCACAATGAGAAAATACTGGTATATTTTCAGTAGACTTTTATACCTTATAGATCACTGAATAACTAAACAATATGAGTTGTATATCAAAGCCATATTCTAAAACTATTAGACAATACTTTACCTGTAGTTCTAATGTTAATGCTGTTTCTACAATCAACCGCTCAAGTCTAAATTTAGATGAAAATGGCACCAGTGCTGCAAGTCTTGAGAATTCAATTGTCTGGTATACTTGTGACACCTGCAACAGATAATTTCATTTGATGTACAGTCCAAAAATTAGGAATGCACTGCAGCATATCAAAAATTGTTTTTAAGTAAAACACTTATTCAATACCTGTCAAATGAAGAGCCATTTGAGAATTTAACAATATAAATCCTCAGGGAGACAAATCATCTGAGTTTATCTCTGCCCCGTTTGACACCAAACAGCAACAAGATGCTATATAGCAACGCCAAGGCAATTATCATTATCATATTTGATATTTACAATAACCACTTAACTACATTTATACTTTTCCCCTTTTGCAACAGCATTCCTACTTCGTCATATAATTTGGGCATCAAACCAATTCACCTCATGTTGAACTGATAAATCAATGTATACTGTAAATTCAGAACTATTGCAAGGTTTTTATCATTGCGAATAACGTTACTGGGTGACTATCGCACTAATAAGAACTCTCATTCTGAAATCTGACAAGAAATTTGTACGCAGCTTTTCCTGTTATCGCAATAATTATTCTCAAATTTTGGTCTGTCATGTTGAAATCACAATAATAAATGCACACAAAAATTTCTGAATTTACAGAATATAAGTTGCAGATATCAAATTTTCTCTTTAGAGGAATAGCTTCATATATCATGAGTTTAAGGAATAACATTAGTCATGTGACAAACTTTTATAACTGAATCAGGCTTAAAATGTAGAGCCACTTAATTTTTCAACTCTTCACTATCCCCTTTCATTTTGCCCTCCGCCATTTTTTTTTTTAACACTTCCATGTTTCTAAGATACTCGGAAGAACTATGATAAATTGGAAACTGAAACAGTTTTAAACTTTGGAATTTTCACATTTTTAGGATTTCAATATCATCATATGCATTAATCTAGAAATAAAATTATAAAGCTTTGCAGAAACTATTGACTTGGTACAGGCACAAAATGTACCTATCTAGTTGATGTGTCATGAAACTAAAAACACAATAAAATAACCTACTCAGTGCAAATACCAATAGGATAACCACTTGCTTGAACAAGGAAATAAAAACAACATATAATTTGGAAAGCAGGGTCAAATTGTGCAGTTGTTGATTGGATACTGCCACTATAGAAAACAAATAAACCAGACACAACACTCTTAACAGGTTTCATCAAGTCTTATAACATTTGACTGAAATCAAGTTTTTTAAACATTACCTAAAAAAAAATTAGTACTTCAGCATAAAATGGACTAATTCAGAAATTCAACTTCCTCATAAATTATGTTGCTGTCTTAGCATACTGTACATGATGCTTGAACCAATCAAAATGTCCAAAATAGTGACATTCGCAGAAGGCATCATCATTCCTGTATTGGTCAATCAGGGGTTCAAATTAACATTAGGAACTAGAAGGTCCAGGACCTTTCAAACTCCAAACTCAAAGGTCCACAACCTAATTCCCAGGTCTTACTTTTGTATGAAATATTTCAAAACTCATAAATTCATCTCGTTTCTCATACCCCCCAAGGGTGAATGGGGAATAGAAGTATGGTCACCATTGGTCTTCCTCCGACCGGCAGTAAAACCCGTGCCAAAGTGGGGCGTCCGTTTGGCTGTGCGGGATGTACAAATTTGCAGCCACGTCCGGTCAGAATGGGGACGTTAAATCCGATGCCTCGTGTAAAAAGAGTTCCACGCTCTTTGCACGTTAAGAACCCTTGCAACAACTCTTTGAGGGGTCTGCAGGTGACCTGTTGCAAGGCTAAATTTCTGTCCCTATCCAATATACCCTCATTTCCCGTGGCAGTCTAAATTTCTCCGACCTTAATCCCTTAATCTATTACAGAACCTACCTATTGTATTTATTGTGAACTTGTTCTCGTCCTGAATATGCATGAAATATTTGCCACTGGAAGTTAAGCAACCAACAATCAATCGTTTCTCATATAATGGACTCTCCAGCGTATAAACAGTTCACAACCTCCAATATTGAAGTACTGCTTACCAATATCAACACCATTTTTGCTATGGATTTTGTGAATAAATTCATGGTCACTGAAGGGTTCCCCTTTTTTTGCTTTTTGCAACTGTATGCAGTGTTGAAGAGAATTTTATATCTATTTAAAAGATTATGCTTACATTGCTGCTTGAGAAAACATTGTCCAAGTTTAATGTCTGACAATAAATCTTTAAGACTTAAAATTTGGGTCACTTTCATGGATCCACTGCTTTACACAGATAAATGCTGGGGTGTTACTTCAGTTATTTTGATTGGATCTATTTTAAGATTTTGTGTTCCCCTTACAAGTACACTTTCTTTTTCTGAACGGGTGGGGAACTTTTGGCAGTATGTACACGACATTAAAACAGTCAAAATATAGCCACGGTCGATCGATTTTCCAGAGGGGCTTAAATTTCCGTTCCTGTTTTTCACGATCGTCTTTTAGTCTTAAAGTCTTTCATGGTTCCGGAAGCTTCTCGAAAGTGGAGACAAGGGAATGAAGGGCGATCATTCTGTCAATGAGACTTGAATTTTCGCACATGTTTCTCGCGATCACGACTTTTCTCCTTGTAAAACTTTCAAAGCTTCAATGTCGGACTTCTTTTGTTTAGCTACACCCGAAGTAGTCAGAATTTCACCTGCCTCACCTGTTTTTCTTAAAAAGATGTGACGCCAAAGCGAAACAAATTCATGGTTTAGCAACGTTCGTTAATATGATGAACGCAGACCTCGACGAAAGCACCCATAACAATTGTCATCTGTACTATTAATGAACCAGGAAGTAGATCACTAAGTTGAAATAAATTTTAGCACAAAGCTTATTTATCGTGACTCATTACCACATCAATTTCTGAGTTATAACAAAGTGTTTCATACTGACATTCATCATATATGTTTTCTGAAACTTGAAAATCGAAAGTCCGTCGGGTGCAGCTAATAACCAAATCGGAAGTCCGACCGTAAATCTTTTAGGTCCCGGACCTCGGACCACCGCCAATTTGAACCCCTGTCAATTACTGTAGTAGATATTTTACCTGTTTCAACACTCTGGTGATGACAATTTCTTCGAGAGAGTTTATATATTGATTCAGATCATCATTCTGGTTAATGAACTCCATTGAGGATTTGACTCTTTCATGCAGTTTAAGAGGATGAAATTCTACCTCTAACCACTGATATAAGTTCTGTAACTCTGGGTGGACATACTGAAGTACATTATACTTTACCTAGAAGATAATAATTGAACATAAAAATTAAATTCACAGCTGAACTATTCAGGATTATCATCCAAATAAATATGATAAAGATAAATGCTTTATTTTGGTTTTTAATCATAGCAATTCATTTAAAAATCTAATATTTGTATTTGCAATGCATACTTTTATACCATATTTTACAAAATTGAATGAATGTTTAGTTTTTAAATATCTATTAACTTATAGATATTTAATAAACTGTTATCACAGAGATATGTCTCGCCTTTTTGTAATTTTGATAATGCAAATGTTGAAATTAAAATTGCAATACTTTAACATGTAAGTAATGCAAATATTCAAAGTCTATGAACCATGACTGAAGGTACATGGCTAAACATGTACAATCTCCATGGAATGAGATGTGCCAATGCTAATACAACTGCATACCAAATACCATTGACTTATTATAAGTTGTTCCCTTTAAACAAACCTAAACACAAACATTAACTTGTAAACTATGTAAAAGTTTTAAAGTCAATGAACCATGATCAGGAGTGGGGCTATATAATCTCCATGGAAACGATACTTGCAAATGCCAATAAATTTGCATACCAAATATCAATGACTTAACATTAGCAGTTCATCTTAAACTGATCTAATCATAAACTAATACATGTAAACTAAGCAAAAGTTTCAAAGTAAACAAACCATGACTGAGGGGGCAATGCCAAATATTCTCCATGGAAATGAGATGTGCTAATGCTTATACAACTGAACACCAATTAACATTGGCCTACCACTAATGGTTCCCCTTGAACTGACCTAATCACAAACTAATAAAATTTTCAAAGTCTATAGACCATGACTAAGGGGGCGGAGCCAAATAATCTCCATGGAAATGAGATATGCCCATGCTTATACAACTGCATACCAAATATCATTGACCTACCACTAATGGTTCCCCATAAATTGACCTAATCACAAACTAATACATGTTAACTATGAAAAGTTTCAAAGTCAATAGACCTTGACTGAGGGGGTCGGACCAAATAATCTCCATGGTAATGAGATGTGCCAATGCTAATACAACTGCATACCAAATATCATTGACCTACCACTAGCGGTTCACCATGAACTAAACCTAATCACAAACTAATACATTGTTGACGCCGCCGCCGGAAACAGCATACCTATGTCTCGCTTTTTGACTCCGTCAAGGCGAGACAAAAACTAAACATTCATTCAATTTGCAATGCATACTTTTACCATATTTTACAAAATTGAATGAATGTTTAGTTTTTAAAATATCTATAAACTTATAAATGTTCAATTTTATTAAACTTATAGATATTTAAAAACTAAACATTCATTCGATTTTGTAAAATATGGTAAAAGTATGCATTGCAATACAAATATTAGATTTTTAAATGAATTGGTATAATTTAAAGAAGGAATTCTTTTACTAGTTTTTTTATTTAAATTTTCATAAAAAGCAATAGACTGACCATTTTCTATGTAAGCAGTCTAATGGGAATGGACCAATATCATATATTTTTTGTCAGATAACCACTTTCTTGAAACCTTCAATGAAACTGAGATAACAAGCAATCTTTTATGTTTGCCTCATTTGACACCAAACAATAATCAATGTTTGGCAACGTAAAGGTATAAAGTACTTTCCCCTGCAATTTACTGCAGGACAATTATCTCAATAAATATAAATGATACTGTAATAAATCAAAAGCACCCGATTCAGAATATCTGGTGATAAATCACATACTTTAGGACTGTGTTCGATAATTCATGAAATACATTAGGTGAAGATCAATTTTATATAAATCTAAGAAACTCATATGCAACTGGTTCTTCACATAAATTCATAACATTTTTACAATCGACTCTTGTTATCTCGAAGTCTGCCGGACGAGAGATATGTTTCGAGATACCCGTAGTTCGACTCAGACAATAACCGAAAGTTTGGCAGATCAAGGGACACAACTCTTGCTTAGCTTGGTAAAGCTAAAATAAATCAAATGAATATAGGTAGGGGGGTCGATATTCTGGTCTCAGATCAATGTATCTGTAACATTTTCATCTCTTATTTATTTCTTTGTACAGTTACAATTTTGTCTGGTGGTTTTGAGCGGAATGAGTAATTTCCAATTGATCTAAGCGTTATTTAAAGTTGACAGAATTGTTCATTCTTGTATACAAGAGATTTAGAAAATTTAGATTTCTTTTCATTTTCTTTTATTTCAATCTTTTTCTGCAAGAGATAATACAAAAAGATTAAAGATGCTGATTGAGTAGTTTTGAATTGATCAACAACGGATTTTATACACTTCATACTTTATACACAACAAAGCTCATTAGTGTATGATAACAGTTAACTGTTTTTAAAACATTTTGAATAATTTTTCATAAACTATAACAAAGTATCACTTATTATTTATCATGGTGATCAAAGATAATTTTAGGTAAACACTCGTGGATAAAGAATGTCATAAATCAATACAGTGGTCAGTGACTGGAAATTTAATTACACGTGTATTGTCAGATTAACTGATCAATCCATTTAAATCCCCAAGGTCATGGTTTGACATATGTGTATTGGTTCGAGATAGATAATAAATTTTGAAGGCTTTTGCCAACCTTGGGATCAGAAATTTAGTGCGAGTCAACCGAAATTTCGACTCATCCAATTTCGACTCATCAGGAGTCGAAATACATACATTTATATGGAACAAACTTCGGGACCACGGGAAAACTTCGACTCATCCGAAATTTCGAGTCAACCGAGTTCGAGACAACGAGTGTTAACTGTATATTGTTGAATAAGCAACATTTGGGACATCAAAAACTGAAATCCCAAGTAGATAAGTTATTCATTTTAATATCTGCCCCGTTTGACACCAAACAGCAATAAAATACAGTCTAGCAACGCCAAGGCAACATATAAAACTTACGCACACTAATACAACTGGTCCTTAACATAGATTCATAACAATATCATATTGTCGAATAAGCAACATTTGGGACATCAACAACTGAAATCCCAAGTAGACAAGTTATTCATTTTAATATCTGCCCCGTTTGACACCAAACAGCAATAAAATACAGTCTAGCAACGCCAAGGCAACATATAAAACTTAAGCACACTTATGCAACTGGTCCTTAACATAGATTCATAACAATATCATATTGTCGAATAAGCAACATTTGGGACATCAACAACTGAAATCCCAAGTAGACAAGTTATTCATTTTAATATCTGCCCCGTTTGACACCAAACAGCAATAAAATACAGTCTAGCAACGCCAAGGCAACATATAAAACTTAAGCACACTTATGCAACTGGTCCTTAACATAGATTCATAACAATATCATATTGTCGAATAAGCAACATTTGGGACATCAACAACTGAAATCCCAAGTAGACAAGTTATTCATTTTAATAACTGCCCCGTTTGACACCAAACAGCAATAAAATACAGTCTAGCAACGCCAAGGCAACATATAAAACTTAAGTACACTAATACAACTGGTCCTTGACATAGATTCATAACAATATCATATTGTCGAATAAGCAACATTTGGGACATCAACAACTGAAATCCCAAGTAGACAAAGTTATTCATTTTAATATCTGCCCCGTTTGACACCAAACAGCAATAAAATACAGTCTAGCAACGCCAAGGCAACATATAAAACTTACGCACACTAATGCAACTGGTCCTTAACATAGATTCATAACAATATCATATTGTCGAATAAGCAACATTTGGGACATCAACAACTGAAATCCCAAGTAGACAAGTTATTTATTTTAATATCTGCCCCGTTTGACACCAAACAGCAATAAAATACAGTCTAGCAACGCCAAGGCAACATCATAACTTTATTACAAAAGAAACTTCTACAAAATTATCCATAGTGTGTATCTTTTCATTTTTTTTTTTTATAAAACAGGCTTTTGAATTGTTTAACATTTGTCATGTCGGGGCCTTTTGTAGCTTGCTATGTGGTAAGAGGTTTTTCTCTTTGTTGATGGCTGTACAGTGACCTATAGCTGCTAACTTCTAATTGTAGCAATGGAGATTTTTTATATTTCAAACTTCAAATCCAAGATATCCATACTGTGAAACATAGTTTAATATTACATGTAGCTAAAATGGTTGTAATAACACATTATATGCTGTTAACTGATAATAACTTGGGGGAACAGTTTTACAAAGCAATCTTGCTACTGACATTCACATCGTGCAAAGATCTTCCACATTTTTGTATAACATGACCTGTGTTGGAAATTGCTGAAATCAGTGGGAGTAAAAAGTTCAAACTGGATAAGCCGTACATGTAACTCCTTTGACCCAAATTGTTCAAAATTGTCTTGAAATGCAAAGGCATTCACATTATTAAACTGCATAGAAAACATGCTGGTATTCAGGACACTGATCTAAATAGGTATAAATGATAAATACTTCAAAGATTTAAAAGCATACAATATAGAATATCTGGTCAGAAACCATATTCTTTAGATATACAACCAATCTTTCTCAGAAAATATCTTTGGTAATATACAGATCAATTTTATACAAAATTTATGTTCCAAATGCCACTTGTCTTTAACACATTATAATTTCAATAACATAGTGTAAAATAAGCAACATTTAAGATGTCAACAATTGAAATCCCAAGTAGACAAGTTATTTATTTTAATATTTGCCCCGTTTGACACCAAACAGCTATAACACTGTATATCAACACCAAGGCAATAACACTGTATAGCAACGTCAAGGCAATACCATTTTACTTAAATGTAAAATCAAATTGACAATAAGACTATATAAATTTGGTGAATCTATATCACTCAAACCAAAAGGTTTAAAAGTGAAGGGTGTTGAATATTACAGCTCTTTTCAAAATGCTAGCAAGACAAAGGTTTGTTTGGCTTGCTTGCTTTGTTTGTATCATTGTTTTCTCAAGCATTGCAATTAAGATTGACATCTGAAAACAATATAAAAAGGCGGTTTTAAACTTGTATACATTTAATTTAGATTTGATTGGACATTATCAAATAACCAAATTTACCTATACACAAGTTTAATTCCGCCTTCTTATATTGTTTGCAGATGTCAATCTTAATTACAATGCTTGAGCAAACATTCATACAAACAAAGCAAGCAAGTCAACCAAACCTTTGTCTTGCTAGCATTATGAAAAGATCTGTAAAATACTTCAGGATCCATATTACAATAAAATGCTTCAGGGCGCAGCTTGATACGACCGCAGAGGTCGAACCCTGAACAGTTGGGGCAAGTATGGACACAACATTCAAGCTTGAAACAGCTCTGAATTTGGATTGTGATTAAATATTTGACACAGCATAGGTTTCTGACACAGAATGAATGTGGTCTAAGAACTTAAAATTTTAAATTGGACATTCACCTATAATGGTCCAATATCCAAAATCTAAATACATGGTTAGATTCAGCATATCAAAGAACCCCAAGAGTTCAATTTTGATGAAATCAAACAAAGTTTAATTTTGGACCCTTTTGACCTCAATGTGGACAAAGTTGATAACGGGCCCAAAAATCAAAAATCTAAATACATGGTTAGATTCAGCATATCAAAGAACCCCATATATTCAATTTTTGTTGAAATCAAACAAAGTTTAATTTGGGACCCCGATTTGGACCAACTTGAAAACTGGGCCTATAATAAAAAATCTAAATACATGTTTAGATTCAGCATATCAAAGAACCCTAAGAATTAAATTTTTGTTAAAATCAAACTCAGTTTAATTTTGGACCCTTTGGACCTTACTGTCGACCAATTTGAAAACAGGACCAAAAAATTAAGACTTTGAATACACGGTTAGATTTGGCATATCAAAGAACCCCAATAATTCCAATTTTTGATGAAATCAAACAAAGTTTAATATTGGACCCTTTTGACCTCAATGTGGACAAAGTTGATAATGGGGCCCAAAAATCAAAAATCTAAATACATGGTTAGATTCAGCATATCAAAGAACCCCATATATTCAATTTTTGTTGAAATCAAACAAAGTTTAATTTTGGACCCCGATTTGGACCAACTTGAAAACTGGGCCCATAATCAAAAAACTAAGTACATGTTTAGATTCAGCATATCAAAGAACCCCAAGAATTCAATTTTTGTTAAAATCAAACTAAGTTTAATTTTGGACCCTTTGGACCTTAATGTAGACCAATTTGAAAACGGGACCAAAAATTAAGAATCTAAATACACAGTTAGATTCGGCATGTCGAAGAACCCTAATAATTGAATTTTTGATGAAATCAAAGTTTAATTTTGGACCCTTTGGACCTCAATGTGGACCAATTTAATAACGGGAACCAAAATCCAAAAACTTAATACACAGTTAGATTCAGCATATTAAAGAACCCCAAGAATTCAAGAATAAAACACTATTGAAATTGGTCAAGAAATAAGCAATTTATACAAAGTATCTTCTTTTGCACAATACTGTGCAATTGAATATTTCTTGCTATTGCGCAATACTGTACAATTGACAATTTCTTGCTATTGCGCAATATTGTGCTATTGGATATTTCTTGCTATTGCGCAATACTGTGCAATTGAAGATTTCTTGCTATTGCACAATACTGTGCAATTGAAAATTTCTTGCTATTGCACAATACTTAATATATTAATTTACACATCCTGTTTGGTGTGTATCTCTTGCCTTATCATTATTATTTGCTTTTATATATAAATCAGAAATTTAATAATAAAGTTTTTGGCAAATTTCCAATATACATAATTTAAAAGCAGTTTAGGTGAGATAAACAAAAAAGCTTCATCAGCAATATTTTATATTGGCAAATTTCCAATGAAGTTCATTAAACTAAAGTTATTGGCAAATTTCAATGGAATTTATTAATAATAAAGTTTTGGCAAATTTCAAAATAAATAATTTAAAAGCAGTTTAGGTGAGATATTCAAATGAGTTTCAATTACCAACCTTACACTGCCTTTTAAATTATGTTTTGTACTTAATTGTCCATTAACCTGCAAACCCTTTTCCCCCCTTTTTTGCACCTTATTCCTTAACACTTTGAGCCATAACTCCCAAAGACAATTCTTACCATCCTTTTGTGGTATTCCAATATCCAAAATCTAAATACATGGTTAGATTCAGCATATCAAAGAACCCCAAGAATTCAATTTTTGATGAAATCAAATAAAGTTCAATTTTGGACCCTCTAAACCTCAATGTGGACCAATTTGATAACTGGGCACAAAAATCAAAAATCTAAATACATGGTTAGATTCAGCATATCAAAGAACCCCATATATTCAATTTTTGTTGAAATCAAACAAAGTTTAATTTTGGACCCCGATTTGGACCAACTTGAAAACTGGGCCCATAATCAAAAAACTAAGTACATGTTTAGATTCAGCATATCAAAGAACCCCAAGAATTCAATTTTTGTTAAAATCAAACTAAGTTTAATTTTGGACCCTTTGGACCTTAATGTAGACCAATTTGAAAACGGGACCAAAAATTAAGAATCTAAATACACAGTTAGATTCGGCATGTCAAAGAACCCCAATAATTCAATTTTTGATGAAATCAAACAAAGTTTAATTTTGGACCCTTTGGACCTCAATGTGGACCAATTTAAAAACGGGAACCAAAATCCAAAAACTTAATACACAGTTAGATTCAGCATATTAAAGAACCCCAAGAATTCAAGAATAAAACACTATTGAAATTGGTCAAGAAATAAGCAATTTATACAAAGTATCTTCTTTTGCACAATACTGTGCAATTGAATATTCTTGCAATTGCGCAATACTGTGCAATTGAATATTTCTTGCTATTATGCAATACTGTACAATTGACAATTTCTTGCTATTGCGCAATATTGTGCTATTGGATATTTCTTGCTATTAGCAATACTGTGCAATTGAAGATTTCTTGCTATTGCACAATACTGTGCAATTGAAAATTTCTTGCTATTGCACAATACTTAATATATTAATTTACACATCCTGTTTGGTGTGTATCTCTTGCCTTATCATTATTATTTGCTTTTATATATAAATCAGAAATTTAATAATAAAGTTTTTGGCAAATTTCCAATATACATAATTTAAAAGCAGTTTAGGTGAGATAAACAAAAAAGCTTCATCAGCAATATTTTATATTGGCAAATTTCCAATGAAGTTCATTAAACTAAAGTTATTGGCAAATTTCCAATGGAATTTATTAATAATAAAGTTTTTGGCAAATTTCCAAAATAAATAATTTAAAAGCAGTTTAGGTGAGATATTCAAATGAGTTTCAATTACCAACCTTACACTGCCTTTTAAATTATGTTTTGTACTTAATTGTCCATTAACCTGCAAACCCTTTTCCCCCCTTTTTTGCACCTTATTCCTTAACACTTTGAGCCATAACTCCCAAAGACAATTCTTACCATCCTTTGTGGTATTCCAATATCCAAAATCTAAATACATGGTTAGATTCAGCGTATCAAAGAACCCCAAGAATTCAATTTTGATGAAATCAAATAAAGTTCAATTTTGGACCCTCTAAACCTCAATGTGGACCAATTTGATAACGGGCCCGAATATCAAAATCTAAATACATGGTTAGATTCAGCATATCAAGAACCCCATATATTCAATTTTGTTGAAATCAAACAAAGTTTAATTTTGGACCCCAATTTGGACCAACTTGAAAACTGGGCCCATAATCAAAAACTAAGTACATGTTTAGATTCAGCATATCAAAGAACCCCAAGAATTCAATTTTTGTTAAAATCAAACTAAGTTTAATTTTGGACCCTTTGGACCTTAATGTAGACCAATTTGAAAACGGGACCAAATATTAAGAATCTAAATACACAGTTAGATTCGGCATATCAAAGAACCCCTACAGTTCAATTTTCGATGAAATCAAACAAAGTTTAATTTTGGACCCTTTTGGCCCCTAATTCCTAAACTGTTGGGACCAAAACTTCTTTTGGCCCAAATTCCTAAACGTTTAGGGCAATTACCCCAAACACAAACCCAGCTTTCCTTTGTGACATGGAACCTTGTAGTACAATTTCATAAAGATCCATACACTTACACACAAGTTATTGTCCTGAAACTAGAAAATGCTTGTTTTTGCCCCTAATTCCTAAAACTTTGAGGCAATTACCCCAAAATCAATCCCAGCCTTCCCTTTGTGGTATGGTACCTTGCAGTACAATTTCAGAGATCCATACACTTGAACACAAGTAATTGTCTGGAAACTAGAAAATACCTATATTTGGCCCTTTTGGCCCCTTATTCCTAAACGTTTTGGGCAATTACCCCCAAACTCAATTCCAGCTTTTCCTTTGTGATATGGAACCTTGTAGTACAATTTCAGAAAGATCCATACACTTACACACAAGTTATTGTCATGAAACTAGAAAAATGCTTGATTTTTGCCCCTTTTTTGGCCCCTAATTCCTTAAATTTTGAGGTAATTACCCCCAAAATCAATCCCAGTATTCCCTTTGTGATATGGAACCTTGTGGTACAATGTCAGAGAGATCCATACACTAACACACAAGTTATGTCTGGAAGTTACCAAAATGCTTATTTTGGCCCTTTTGGCCCCTAATTCCTTAACCCCAAAACCAATCCCAACCTTCCTTTTGTGGTATTGAACCTTATGGTAAAATTTCATAGAGATCCATTCACTTAAACTAAAGTTAGAGTGCGAAACCAATGTGTCTTCGACGACGACGACGACGCCAACGTCATACCAATATCGACCACAAAATTTTTGCGGTCGTATAAAATGGAACCTTAAAATAATTTAATAGGCATGAGTTTGCTTACATCGACAATTTACTTTTCCCAAATGCTTCACTCCCTAAAAAAGTTGATCATGGCTGATTTTGGAACTGGTCTGTGACATAGTCAAAATATACCTTTATAAATAAATTTCATAAAAATCAAAGAAATGAAGTCTTGTGATCATAATGACATAATTTTCCATATTATTAACATATCCAAGGGGCATAACTCCATTGTTTGGAAATTTTGTTTTATCTATCGTCCAAGACTTTGCCTATAATTATAAAACTTTGATATAATTTTCAATAAAATCTGACAAGTAATTTTGAACATAAATAATACTGACAAGACCAGAGAGAAGGAAAGTATTTCTATGTTCCCCACTCTGCTTTGCAGACAGTGACAAAATGAGGTTTAATATCAAATTTTACTTAAAGCATATCTGAAATACTAAAGGAAATCCATTTATCGGTGTCAAATAAGCAACAATTGAGACATCAATTACTGGAATCCCAAGTAGACAAGTTATTTATTCTAATATCTGCCGCATTTGACACCAAACAGTAATAAAATACCGTCCAGCAACGCCAAGGCAATGACACATCTTTATTCAAACATTTCAGGCAGACAGTAAAAAATATGGCCAGGACCAAGTCAAAGTATAAGCAAAAGCTGACCTTGCTAAGAAATATGACCTTGAATAAAGTTCACGACATATCTTTTAGTTATTGGCAACAATTAATCTTGAAGTGAATCAAAGCAGAGTTTACTGTATCATGTCTATTGACTAGAACTGGAATAAGAACGACAGAAAAACAAGAAAATTCCCATGAGTGTTACACCACAGAATGCCACTAATCACCATATTTTTACTAGCAATGAGTAACATGACAGGTGGCGCTAGAGGAGCCAGATCTATTTACACTTCTGATGTACTTGAGATTATACCCGTTAAATATTTTTAGTTCAATTAGCTTTCAGCCATATTTTTCAAGTTTACAACCTAAACAGTAAAATTCACATACTGATGGTCGTACTTCCCTCACATCTTTAACATTATTATTTTATTATGATTTATATATGTTGTATCACAGATTATATACATTTTACATGTTTAAAATAAAGAAATAAATTGTGAATAAGCACCATTTGAGATATCAACAACTGAAATCCCAAGTAGAAAAGTTATTTATTTTAATATCTGCCCCGTTTGACACCAAACAGCAATGAAATACAGTCTAGCAACGCCAAGGCAATAACCTTATTCACAGTTTTCATAATTTACCACAAGCTCTAGAGCCAAGGCAAGTAAAAACATTTGCCTACATACAATTAACATGAACAATTGGGCCTTTGTTTCAAAAGAATCAATCCTACTTACTAAGTCCTTAATAAGGGCTGTTCTCTTTGGTGGATTTTGTAACATCAAGAGTTGAGCTAAACGTCTTTGTTTCTCCATTGTCCCCTCATCACTTTCTAATAGCTGATCAATAGCATTTCTTGAGGCAGGAATAGGTATGGCTAGTGTAGCACAGAGGACTCTGGATGCCATTCTACAATGAAAGTTCATACATATACAACAAATCCATTGATGAGTAAAAAATGCAGAGTAAAACTTTAAAAATAATTAGGCAATATAATTGTTTTTGGCATGTATTTATTCAAAGATAAGAAACTATTCGACCTATCAAAATATGCCATATTTATGTATCAGCTACAGATACTTTAAACAGAGCTCAAGTAAGGTTTTGGATTATCCATATATTGCATTAAAAACGTCATATTCCTTTCCAAATAGCGTGTCAAACATCTTTTATTTTAGTAAATTTTCTTCGTCTGCCATTGAAATTATTAGGCAAATTATTGTAAAACTACGGATCGGAGTCGGGATTCATTGGAACGGACTAGCTATGACCGAAATCCGGATTCTTATGATAATGACTACGGACGCATGGATGGCACAGCTGACAGAAGAAAATTGATCCCAAAAGGAATAAAATGCTCCACTGGGCGCAGCTAGATCAGAGTTCACGAAATGGTCGGTCCTGTCGGTCAAAATGAGGCTCGGACCATTATTTTGAAAGCTAGTGCGGTCCTGATGAACAATGTAAAACGGCAGTTGCAGTGCCTTTTTATCGGTAATTAGTTGTACCGCAACTAATTCCAATACGTGTTTACATCGGTCATCAGATGTATCTGCTGCTAATTTCGGTACTGGTTTCCTATTATAAACAAGCGGAAACCTGTGGAAACCAAAGCGCCGATCTACACGTGGCCTGCCAAATTTGTTCATGTAGCTATCCCAGGCAAACAATCGGCAATTGAACCCTTCGATGGAGATAACAAATACTGAGAAAGTGATTCAGATGATGAAATGGATAGTGAAGATTACTTTAAATAAGAACAATCAGAAGAAAAGAACTGGTCATTCATTGTTTATTTTTCCGTGGCTGTGAAAAATAAAACTAATAATAATTAAGTTATTTTCGATAAAATATGTTATTACTTTTATTTCAGAATAAAATTGACAGATTTTTAGGACTGGCTAAAATTTTGTAGGACTGACAGATAATCTTGCTTTGTCGGTCCCATGACCGACGGGTCAAAACAAGTTTTCGCGAACTCTGCCTGAACAGTTGGGGCAAGTATGGACACAACATTCAAGCTTGATACAGCACTGAATTTGGATTGTGATTAAATATTTGACACAGCATAGGTTTCTGACACAGAATGAATGTGGTCTAAGAACTTAAATTTTTTAATTTTACCTATTCAAACCATATCATTTTATTTGCTTTTATATATAAATCAGAAATAACCAATTTAAAATGGAAAATTTTAAAGAACAAAATGAAAAAAAAATCCCCCCTCAAATTTTTTGAACCCCCTTATGATTCATCACCCCCAAACTCAATCCCAGCCTTCCCTTTGTGGTATGGTACCTTGCAGTACAATTTCAGAGAGATTCGTACACTTGAACATGAGTTATTGTCTGGAAACTAGAAAAATGCTTGTTTTTTGGACCCAAATACCTAAACGTTTCGGGCAATTACCCCAAAACTCAAACCCAGCTTTCCCTTTGTGATATGGAACCTTGTAGTACAATTTCATAAAGATCCATACACTTACACACAAGTTATTGTCCTGATACTAGAAAATGCTTGTTATTTTGCCCTTTTTGCCCCAATTCCTAAAATTTTGAGGCAATTACCCCAAAATCAATCCCACCATTCCCTTTGTGATATGGAACCTTGTGGTACAATGTCAGAGAGATCCATACACTAACACACAAGTAATGTCTGGAAGTTACAAAAATGCTTATTTTTGGCCACTAATTCCTTAACTGTTGGTACCATAACCCCCAAAATCAATCCCAACCTTCCTTTTGTGGTATTGAACCTTATGGTAAAATTTCATAGGGATCCATTCACTTCAACTAAAGTTAGAGTGTGAAAACCAATGTGTCTTCGGACGACGACGCAAACGCCAACGCCATACCAATATATGACCGCAAAATTTTGCGGTCGTATAAAAATTACGCATTCCACACGCATTAACATACGTTTGGTTAGATCTACTTAATTAATGTATATATTTCCATGTATATGCATTGTTTCAATTCATAAATTAAAGATGCTCAACTCTGGGACTATAACTGTGTTAAATAAAACTGTTAAATTTAAATATCTTTTTAATGAGAAATACTTAATTTCATAAACTTGATAACAGAGTAGTTTTTAATTGAATTTTAATTGATATAACAACTTTCTTTTACTTTTGATATAAAAAAAATCTTTTTATTATTGCCTGATATTTAATTGTTTTTTCTGACAAGAGAACTAATATGAATGTGCAACTAGATATGATAATATTAAACAACTTTGAATTTGAACTGTTACTTTAATTGTATACCCAGGTACATATTGAACAAAAAAAAAAAAAGAAGATACATATGGCCCTTTGTATTATAGTAAAAACCAAACATTGTAGCGCTGCAAACAACGACCACTTCTCTTTCAAATCTCACCACTTCTCCCTCTCAGTTTCAAAAAGAGAAATCACTTCTCCCTATGATTCTGAAGTAGTGTGAGCCCCGCTGGTACTCTAAAAAAACAGAACATTCTCAGAAGTTAGCATTAAACTGAACATACTTCTGCAATTCCTCTTGTGACAAATTCTTTCTCTGTTCCCTTGACAGATGGAACATTCGGTGGAGTGTAGATGCATGGAATAACTGGTTACCAGACTTCCAAAAGACGAGACCTAATTTCTGGTAGTAGTTAGCCATCAGTGAAGGCTTTGGTGGCTTCTTTGACAAACCTATCAACCCATGGATGTCTTCAACTGCCTTGAATGCTTCCTGTGAAAAATATGTTATGCATTTATAATTAAATATGATTAATTTTAAATACAAAACTTTGAAACAAGTGAACCATCAACCATATTTTGACACATAACTTACATTACTACTATTTCATAAAACGATAGTCAGGAAAAAAGAAAAGAGGTTAAGACAGTACTCAAAACTTTCCTAAAATAAATATCTATGGTATGAGCACATCACATTTTTCAACATCCCCTGTCAATCAAAATATATTGTGGAAAGTCATATTTTTTCATGAACTAAACTTTTGAACACTGAAACAACAAAGTTAAACTCACTAAACATGAATTAGGGTTTATTTATTAATCCAAAGATAAATAATAACATTTACTGAACAGTTTGTTCTAAACAAATTCCCAATTTATTATACAAAATGTGTGGAAACTGGAAAGAGAGGAAAACAACATTTTGTCGTAATTTGTCTTTTACCTTCAGATAAGAAGCATCAAAGACATTATTCTATACTGAATACTGCATGTATAAACTAACAACACCTATGACTCACCTGCCAGAGTTCCATGTTGATAGCATTATCCAACTGGACCAATCTGGTTTCTAGATGCATGGCCTGGGAGTCTGGGTTGTTAAGGTTTATGGCA
Organism: Mytilus coruscus; assembly: GCA_017311375.1. Taxonomy (NCBI): domain Eukaryota; kingdom Metazoa; phylum Mollusca; class Bivalvia; order Mytilida; family Mytilidae; genus Mytilus; species Mytilus coruscus. The sequence continues at coordinate 90,695,284 of CM029601.1, forward strand.
GTCTGCTGGTGCTGATGCTTGTGAACCAAGCTCAAGTGAGTTCTCAGCTAAAATTGAAAGAAAAGGTTTGTACACTGTTCTAACACATAATATTTCTGTATAAAAGTAATTTCTGGAGTCAGATAATAAACAGCATATGCAACTTTCACATTATGTACGAATATATCATATATAGTACATTTACACTTTGAAGTGACTAGATTTCCTGGAATTTTTAAATGTGGGTTCCATTTTACTTCATCACAAGTAATTATGATTGCATTAAAAATTACTAGAATCAAATTAATAAAAAGGTATACTTACATTATCACACAATTTTCTAAATTCGGTCTTCCTTCCATACTTGAAGCAAAATTTAAATGCTGCAATGAAAAGACTTTTTCAGTTTATAAATAATTAAAAACAAATTGTTCAGATTAAACTTTGCATCCTGAAATTGATGAATTGTAGAAGTGGTGGTACAGTCGAACCTCGTTGTGTCGAACTCGGTTAATTAACACCTTTGTTGATCGTTCAAGCGGAATATTAGTGTGTTGAACATTTTCACCTGAGATAATAAAATGCTCCGCAGGGCGCAGCTTGATACGACCACAGAGGTCGAACCCTGAATAGTTGGGGCAAGTATGGACACAACATTCAAGCTTGATACAGCTCTGAATTTGGATTGTGATTAAATATTTGACACAGCATAGGTTTCTGACACAGAATGAATGTGGTCTAAGAACTTAAAATTTTAAATTGGACATTCACCTATTATGGTCCAATATCCAAAATCTAAATACATGGTTAGATTCAGCATATCAAAGAACCCCAAGAGTTCAATTTTGATGAAATCAAACAAAGTTTAATTTTGGACCCTTTGACCTCAATGTGGACAAAGTTGATAACAGGGCCCAAAAATCAAAAATCTAAATACATGGTTAGATTCAGCATATCAAAGAACCCCATATATTCAATTTTGTTGAAATCAAACAAAGTTTAATTTTGGACCCGATTTGGACCAACTTGAAAACTGGGCCCATAATCAAAATCTAAATACATGTTTAGATTCAGCATATCAAAGAACCCTAAGAATTCAATTTTGTTAAAATCAAATTAAGTTTAATTTTGGACCCTTTGGACCTTAATGTAGACCAATTTGAAAACAGGACCAAAAATTAAGAATCTAAATACATGGTTAGATTCAGCATATCAAAGAACCCCATATATTCAATTTTGTTGAAATCAAACAAAGTTTAATTTTGGACCCCAATTTTGACCAACTTGAAAACTGGGCCCATAATCAAAAATCTAAATACATGATTAGATTCAGCATATCAAAGAACCCTAAGAATTCAATTTTGTTAAAATCAAACTAAGTTTAATTTTGGACCCTTTGGACCTTAATGTATACCAATTTGAAAACGGGACCAAAAATTAAGAATCTAAATACACGGTTAGATTCAGCATATCAAAGAACCCCATATATTCAATTTTTGTTGAAATCAAACAAAGTTTAATTTTGGACCCTTTTGACCTCAATGTGGACAAAGTTGATAATGGGGCCCAAAAATCAAAAATCTAAATACATGGTTAGATTCAGCATATCAAAGAACCCAATATATTCAATTTTTGTTGAAATCAAACAAAGTTTAATTTTGGACCCAGATTTGGACCAACTTGAAAACTGGGCCCATAATCAAAAATTGAAAGACATGTTTAGATTCAGCATATCAAAGAACCCTAAGAATTCAATTTTTGTTAAAATCAAATTAAGTTTAATTTTGGACCCTTTGGACCTTAATGTAGACCAATTTGAAAACGGACCAAAATTAAGAATCTAAATACACGGTTAGATTCGGCATATCAAAGAACTCAATAATTCAATTTTGATGAAATCAAACAAAGTTTAATTTTGGACCCTTTGGACCTCAATGTGGACCAATTTAAAACGGGCCCAAAATCCAAAAACTTAATACGATTAGATTCAGCATATTAAAGAACCCCAAGAATTCAAGAATAAAACCCCATTGAAATTGGTCAAGAAATAAGCAATTTATACAAAGAATCTTCTTTTGCACAATACTGTGCAATTAAATATTTCTTGCAATTGCGCAATACTGTGCAATTGAATATTTCTTGCTATTGTGCAATACTGTACAATTGACAATTTCTTCCTATTGTGCAATATTGTGCTATTGGATATTTCTTGCTATTGCGCAATACTGTGCAATTGAAGATTTCTTGCTATTGCGCAATACTGTGCAATTGAAAATTTCTTGCTATTGCACAATACTTATTATATAATAATTTACATATCCTGTTTGGTGTGTATCTCCTGCCATATCATTATTATTTGCTTTTAAATATAAATCAGAAATAACCAACTTAAAATGGAAAATTTTAAAGAAAAAAAAAAAAAGGAAAAAAAGGAAGAAAAAGGGGAAAAAAATCCCCCAATTTTTTGAACCCCCTTATGATTCATCACCCCCAAACTCAATCCCAGCCTTCAATGAGGTATGGTACCTTGCAGTACAATTTCAGAGAGATCCATACACTTAAACACAAGTTATTGTCTGGAAACTAGAAAAATGCTTATTTTTGACCCCTTTTTGGCCCCTAATTCCTAAACGTTTAGGGCAATTACCCCCAAACTCAATTCCAGCTTTCCCTTTGTGATATGGAACTTTGTAGTACAATTTCAGAAAGATCCATACACTTACACACAAGTTATTGTCCTGAAACTAGAAAATGCTTATTTTTGCCCCTTTTTTGGCCCCTAATTCCTAAAATTTTGAGGCAATTACCCCAAAATCAATCCCAGCATTCTCTTTGTGATATGGAACCTTGTGGTACAATGTCAGAGATCCATACACTTACACACAAGTTATTGTCTGGAAGTTACAAAAATGCTTATTTTTGGCCCCTTTTTGGCCCCTAATTCCTTAACTGTTGGTACCATAACCCCCAAAATCAATCCCAACCTTCCTTTTGTGGTATTGAACCTTATGGTAAAATTTCCTAGAGATCCATTTACTTAAACTAAAGTTAGAGTGCGAAAACCAATGTGTCTTGGACGACGGCGACGACGACGCGCCAATGTCATACCAATATCGACCACAAAAATTTTTGCGGTCGTATAAAAATAAAACCGTTATCGTCACCTTTTTTTTTTTTTTTTGAATTTATTAAAATACAAGAACAATGAAATGAGAACAGACCAGCATAGTAACCCTTCTATTAATATGAACATAAAACTATGTTTTGATTCTTTATTTCCATAAATATAGATCCATGGCACCAGGCAAATATATCAACCTGCATATACACTATATATGTATAATTTAATTTCGGATGTAACACGTCTTCTAATTGGCTGACGTTGTTTTGTTTATCAGCTGATAGACATAATTTTGTCATGACCGTGACGTCATCAACGTTTTTTTTATGGTTTACTCCGGTTTAAAATTGAATCTAGAATTAAATTATAAGAAATGACTGTAATATTTTTTCTGTCCATTCGAAATAACATTAAAAATGTGGTGCACACTTTAAAATAACCCGCTATGCGGTGTGCACCACATTTTTTATGTTATTTCTTCATAGACAGAAAAAAATATTAGTCATTCCTTAAATATACCTGTCAACCAGTCAGGAACCTCTTATATAATTAGTGTATGCAGAGACATTTATACACATGTGTATATTAAATTTAATAAAAAATAATAAAACTTGAAACTTGAAACTTGATACATATATGTCCCAGATTTGAGCAATTAACTTATAGATTGAAACAATGCATATACATGGAAATATATACATTAATCAAGAAGATCTAACCAAAAGTATGTTAATGGGTGTGGAATGCGTAATTTTTCCTTTTGGATCAATTTTTGTATGTCAGCAGTGCCATTCATACGTCCGTAGTCGTTATCGCAAGAATCCGGTTTCGGTCATAGCGGGTCCGTTTCCGATGAAATCCCGACTCGATCCGTAGTTCTAGAATAATATGCCCAATAATATAAATGTCGGACGAAGTAAAATTTACAAAAATAATCGATGTTTGATACGCTATTTGGAAAGGAATATGACGTTTTAATGCAATACATGGATAATAAGTTTACTTCTGGCTAATTTCATAAAGTTCTGATGAAGTAATAACTGATTTTGCGAAAGTTAGAATGATTTGATGTACACTCTCGTGTATTAAACAAGTATGAAAAACATGCCACCGGCTTAAAAGTCTTTTGAAGAAAATATATCGTTTCTGCCTTGAATTTCTTTACTTTTTAATGAAAATTGCTGTTTCATCGACTTGGTAAAATTATATATTACCGATTTATACAGATTTTATTTTTTCTGAGGATTTCATTACAGTCGGTGGGAAAATAAAAATAAAAGTAAAAGCACTACTTTTATTTTTATTCTGAAATCGGAAAGGTGGAGTCGGCGGATCTCGTTAAACAGATAATAAAAAATGTCTGGCCTTAGATATAAAAGTCATTAATTACAATAAATAAAAGGATTAGGAGAATTATAATAAATTCTAGTGTTGGATAATCGGTTGAAATTACCAACCGATTATCTATTACTATCGGTTGACAGCAACCAACCGACTATCGGTTATAATCGCATCATTATACCTTGCCCTTTTTTTTAAATGAAATCATGCATTTAGTCACATTGTACATGTCTAATGAGTATATTCCATAACTTTGCAGAGTTTTATATGTTTATATTTGTTCTTTTGTTTCCTTTTCATATTTTATTAGCAATTAAAACAGTGAATCAATTAGAATCCAGATTCAGATTGAACATATTTTGTCTTATAAAATTACAACATTTATTACCAACAATGACACTAAAATTTCTAAATTTCAATGGTATTACTCACATTATAATTTCAAATACATAGCAGTATAAAAATTTGAATGCTTCTCATTAAAAAAATATATATAAACCAGGGAAGTATTCAACTTTAAGCAATTTAAAATTAATCAAAAAATAAAAGAATGGTTTGCATATATACATTTAACTAAGGGGATCCAACCAATGTCTATTAATTCGTGCAGAATGCTTATTTTTCACTTTTGACATCATTATTCTTCTGTCAGAGGTGTCATTCGTGTGTCTGTACTTAAAATTACAAGAATGCGGAATTCTCACATAGTTGATCCGTATCCGATCCGTGATTCGTATATATTTCAATGGCAGACAAACCGGGAAAATTTACAAAAAATAAACGATGTTTGACAAGCAATTTGTGAAGGAATATGACGTTTTTGACGCAACAAATGGATGAAACATTAATAAAAGGCAATTTGCACCACGTTCTATTGTAACTAAACATTTATTTTGTCTAAAGTCGGAATGATTTCATGTACGCTTTTGTTTTGAGAAACCTTTCATAAAAAGTCATTTATATTAAATAACATACGATCAGTCTGTATAGTGAATGCTTTTACAATGTTTATGAAGAAAGAACAAAAATGGTTATGTCTTTGATTATACGATGTTTGACATTTTTCTTGTCATCGACTGATATTTTTCGTTACAATTTGTTTGACTGCGCATGTAAAATGCAAACCGGAAACAGACCGGAAGTTGATATGTTAAAAATCCGGAAACTAAAACGACAATCGATTGAACAAAATCCCAATCGATTATCGACATCGCCGGCCCCAACCAACTAATTTCCGACTTATTCCAATCATCGGAATATCACTAATAAATTCATGATAATTAAATGTAAAGCAGACGACCTCATTACTGCAGGGGTTTCATTATCTTTCATGTTGACCGGTACATTCCTATTTGAAGGTGGTACTTTTCAATATATTCAATGAACATCTTATATAAAAATTTCTGAATTCAGGCGATACTTATCTGTAGCATAGGAGGGTAAAAGTACCGGGTACCGCCTCCGATTGAATGGCCTGCCATTAGAACTTATTTCGTGCCGCGAGTGATTTCATAATTTGAAGTGACTGACCTTTGTAAATAATTATGTAGACTATTGATTTTATTTGTGCATGATTTGTATCTGTACTTGTGTGTTTAATTATTACGAAGGACCAAAAATGGAGATTGAATACACAATCATAAAGTGTCATATCGAAAAAAAAGAGGCACACTATTCATTGTATCTAGTTTACACAAGTCTCATACCGTATTTCATGCATTTAAAATTTATGACGACACACTCGACCTCGGATGAGTCGAACCTCGGACGAGTCGAATACTTTTGTCCGGTCCCTTCAACTTCGACACGAGGTTCGACTGTATATCTATAATTATAGTCATTGTTTCAGTATCTATTTATGTAAAATTTATTGTCAACTAGTAACTTCTTGGAAATTCTCCTGAAGATTGTAAGGTCTCAATTAAGCACTGGCAGGGCTCACGCTAGCAGGCGACTGGGGAGAAATAGTTGCTTTCCCATCCGTCACTTCGCTTTGGCCGACCGACAAAAGCGAAATCTAGTCACCCTGTTGTTCACGATACTGACTTTCAGTCGCTTTCGTCATCGGCAATATTCAACATTTACCAAGTTGATTAAACAGCAATTTTTCATTTGAAAGTAAAGAAATTTAAAGACATAAACGATTTATTTTCTTTAGATAAGAGATTAAAGCATTGATTTTAAAGTTGGTTGCATGTTATTTTCATAAAGACCGTTTTTATTATCACTTCCGGTACTTGTTACTCGAGAGTGTACATCAAATCATTCTAATTTTCGGCAAAATAAGCTGGATACTTTATAAGAACGTGATGAAATTTGCCTGAAGTAAATTTGTTATCTTTATATTGCATTAATAAAATGCTTTGCTGAGCACAGCCTGATACGACCGCAGAGGTCGAACCCTGAACATTTGGGCAAATTTGGACACAATATTAAAGCTTGACACTGTTTGAATTTGGATTGTGATCAAATTTTTGACATAATATAGGTTTCTGACACAAAATAAATATGGTCAAAGATCTTAAAAATCTACTGCTCAATACTGTGCAATGAAAGATTTCTTCTTGAAACTTTTCAAAAATTTGAAATTTGGAAAAATTTTGAAGAAAAAAAATATGAACCCCTTAAAAAAATTGAAAAAATAATCCCCCCACCCCTTTGGAGCAATTACCCCCACACTCAATCCAAGCCTTCCCTTTGTAGTATGGAACGTTGTAGTACAATTTTAGAGAGATCCATACACTAAAACACAAGTTATTGTCTTGAAACTAGAAAAATGCTTGTTTTTGGCCCCTTTTTTGCCCCTAATTCCTGCATGTTTGCGGCAATTACCCCCAAAATCAATCCCAGCCTTCCCTTTGTGATATGAAACCTTGTGGTACAATGTCAGAGAGATCAATACACGTACACACAAGTTCTTGTCTGGAAACTACAAAAATGCTTGTTTTTGGCCCTTAATTCCTAAACTGTTGGTACCATAACCCCCAAAATCAATCCCAACCTTCCTTTAGTGGTATTGAACCTTCTTGTAACCCCAAAACTCAAACCCAGCTTTCCCTTTGGGATATGGAACCTTGTATTACAATTTCATAAAGATCCATACACTTACACACAAGTTATATTGTCCTGAAACTAGAAAAATGCTTGTTATTTTGCCCCTTTTTCCTAAAATATTGAGGCAATTACCCCCAAAATCAATCCCAGCCTTCCCTTTGTGGTATGGTACTTTGCAGTACAATTTCAGAGAGATCCACTTGAACACAAATTATTGTCTGGAAACTAGAAAAATGCTTATTTTTGGCCCCTTATTCCTAAATGTTTTGCGCACTTACCCCCAAACTCAATTCCAGCTTTTCCTTTATAATATAGAACCTTATAGTACAATTTCAGAAAGATCCATACACTTACACAAAAGTTATTGTCATGAAACTAGAAAAATGCTTGTTTTTTGCCCCTTTTTTGGCCCCCAATTCCTAAAATTTTGAGGCAATTACCCCCAAAATCAATCCATGCATTCCCTTTGTGAAATGGAACCTTGTGGTACAATGTCAGAGAGATCCATACACTAACACACAAGATATTGTCTAGAAGTTACAAAAAAGCTTATTTTTGGCCCCAAATTCCTTGACTGTTCATACCATAACCCCCAAAATCAATCCCAAACTTCCTATAGTGGTATTGAACCTTATGGTAAAATTTCATAGAGATCCATTCACTTAAACTAAAGTTGTTGTGAAAACACATGTATATGCATTGTTTCAATTTATAAATCAAAGTTGCTCAACTCTAGGACTATTACACTAACATAATTATATTATGTCCATGCTTAACTGTGTTAAATAAAACTGTTAAATTTAAATATCTTTTAATGAGAAATACTTAATTTCATAAACATGACAACAGAGTAGTTTTAATTGAATTTTAATTGATATAACAACTTTCTTTTCCTTTTGATATAAAAAAATAATCTTTTTATTATTGCCTGATATTTAATTGATTTTTTTCTGACAAGAGCTAAATGATTGTGTAACTAGATATGATAAAATTAAACAACTTTGAATTTGATCTGTTACTTTAAAAAGATACAAATTTATAAAAAAATAAGATACATATGTCTGCCATTTAAATTTTTCAAATCTCACCACTTTTCCTCTCAGGGCAAATTATTGTACAACTACAGATCGGAGTCGGGGACTTAATATAAATTTTTATGACAATTCCTCAATCTTTGATTATATTATAATAAAATTGTTTCATTTTTTAAGAAGATATTGCAGATATTATTCCCTATAATCATTCGTACAATATAGATATTACACTTTAATATCATGGTAAACCTGAGATGGGTAACTAATTTAAACATTTGTCAAAAGACAGTGTTTCCAATGTATTGTTCTCATGAAATGGACATATTTGAAAGGGGTGATCTTGATTTGTTATAAAAATATGGTCACTATACCTTGTTGAGCTATATCCTGATAGAGTCTTTCTACTCTGGAATTGTTTCTTAGAAGATCAAGACACTGTCTGTATGATTCCCAAAGGAATTTGACCCATGGTGTCAGGATTGCTCTATCTGTTCTGTCTTGGGTGTCTTCACCACTCACTACTTTTAACAACAGACTAAAAGAATATGATAAAGTCTCACATGACTCACAAACTAAAAATGTATGTGCAAAGATGATGTTAAATTATAGAAAGGCCCATTTAAATTGCAGAATTTAGTTAAAAGTCAAGATCAATTGATAAATTGTTTCCTGTCGAAGGTCTGTGGTTCTCAAGGTTCTCTTGCTCTCTTCAATTAAAACTGGTAGCAATGCTATAGCCAAGGATGCTACAAGGGGTGTTAGATACTACTAATAACCAATTAATTGTGTTGTATTCAATTGGTTAATCATAATCAATTTCTGATTATTATAGGGAAACACTATCTGAACTATACTTATAACAGAAATATTTCTTTAATGTCCTTATACGGTAAACATGTTTCAATCAAAACACTGGACTTTATAGTTCTTGCTTACAGCAGAAGAGTTATTTATACCGTATTTATACCTTTCAGGTGTGTCTGGTTGTTCTAAGTCATCAATATCTACAACAACTTGGTGAGATTCCTGTCTAGCTTCCTCTGTTTTAAACTCTGCTAGATTGATGTATTTCCTTACTACATCTTCCAAGGATTTGATATTTACCTAGATAACATCAATTGTTAGTTTATATAAGTATACTTGTAAAAGTGTTTTGGTAATAATATGCCACATCCAATACAAAAATGTAACTTGAAGGACAAAAGACATTAAAAGCCTTATAAGGCCAAAAAATAAATCATAAATGAAAATTCTCAATAGGAATTTTGCATAGATTTAGAAATTTCATAAAAAATTTATAAAAAAATTTGGAAAACAAAAAGAAACTGAAATTTTCTCTCCTTTGAATGGTTATGTGATTAGCACTTTTTTAAGAGAGAAATATGCAAGTTTACATTCATACAATGCAATGACATGAGTAAGAAAATAGTTACTTAAAACTTTAAAGGCAATTGTTATAGGATTTCTACCTGCTGACAAATATTTTTATACTGGTAAAGACCCTCTTTGGCAATATGACTTTTCCGTAACTCCACACATAACTGGAGATACTTCTCCATGATGGGCTCGTGAATTTTCTGCCATGTTCGATGCTTTTTACTTTTGATGACATCATAAAGTGCATCCAAAGCCCTCTGCTTTTTCCCAACATCTATAAACTCTGAAAAAGAAATAAAGATGAATGTAGCACAGAGAATAACAGGATAACAATAACAAGTCACAATTCAGTTTAGAGATAATTTCTTCTTTGATCAACCACACTTTTTTTTTTTATTATATAATGTTTATATTTTTCTTGAACTTATGAGTTAACAAAACTAAAAAAAAATTAAAATATTGTTACGATAACAAGCTGTCTAAAGTGGTTGGTAAATTTAATGACTGGATTCTTACAGCCATGACATATGTCCTTTGAATTTGCTATTAATCTTTTGAGTTCATTTATCAAGGCTAATGATAGTTTTCAATCACCCAAATGGGTTACAGCTCTTTTCATAATGCTAGAATGACAAAGGTTTGTTTGACTTGCCTGCTTTGTTTGTATAAATGTTTGCTCAAGCATTGTAATTAAGATTGACATCTGCAAACAATATTAGTACACGGAGTAAAACCTGTGTATAGTAAATTTGATTATTTGATAATGTCCAATCAAATTTAAATATAATGTATAAAGTTTAAATCAACCTTTTTATGTTGTTTTCAGATGTCAATCTTAATTACAATGCTTGAGCAAACATTGATACAAACAAAGCAAGCAAGCCAAACAAACCCTTGTCTTGCTAGCATTATGAAAAGAGCTGTAAATTCAAATTGTTGCCAATATTTCTACCATGTGTTCCACTTGTTATTGCCTTATTGTAGTATTTTTTATTTCCCCCTTACACACCTCCTCCCCAAGGGATTTTTAAATGTGAGCACTTGAAAAATTTATTTTGTTTTTTTTTTCTTTTTGATTAAAACTGATTTTCTGTGCTCAAAACCTTCAGTTAACCTGTTATAACTAATTATCTTTCATGAAAAAGTTTTTTTTAATTGTCTCCCTAGTAAGCAATAGACGCAATCAAACCTATATACCGTACCTACTCGCTTATTAGTCGGAAAATTGGGAGTAAAATTCATAATCCAGAGAGGGGTACCGACTAATAGACGAGATCCAGGGTCCAGAGGAAAAATCCAAGCTTGAGAAAAGTAGTCGGGAGTGAATTTCCTGGTCAAAACTACGTTTGTGATTGCCAAACCTACATAAATCAATAAATAAAAAGTTTTTGTTGAAAATAAAAGACTACAATACTGTCCTTGTGTTTTATTTGGTCTTTGTTATCAATTTTCTGCATATTCGTGTTGAAATTCCCACTGTTTTGGGTATTGATTTTCATGGTCAAATGGTTTGTTTATAAACCCAAAAGAAGAGCCAAGAACCAAAAATGAAAAGGAGATAACAATGTACCAACTATGTGAAAGGATGTATTCAGCGGAGTTATTGTGTCATTATTGTGATATCATGATATCAATTCAATACTTACAAATCATACAATAATCAAAAATAATTTTAAGATTCATTCCCAAGATCAAAATATTATTCATTAAAATGTCTCAGGTAAACAAAAATCACAAAATTGATTGACAAGCCAATATAATCCATTGATAACCCCTAATTAAGAGACAAAGAGTTGTATTCACTAAAGGTGTGAAAAATATCAGTGATAGGTGAACAGATGACACTAATGAGGTGGAGTTATTTTAATATAAAGTTGATTAGCTTCACTTAATTTTTTTAATCCTTTAATCATCACAATATAATAAGAATTATAAAGTGTACATGCTCATTTAACACTGAGTTATGTGTGCTGTAAAAAATATTATTTTGTTTGACTTTCAATTTTTTTCAGGTTCATATTGGTTTATGTTTGCTTTTCTCAAACAATAGGCTGTTAGTCATACCCTACAAAATCATTGATGCATTACGTAAACAACACATGGCTAATGAAACATTGAACAAAACAAGAGGAATGAATACATCTTTATTAATTATATAATATATAAAATATCATGATCAACATCAACTAAATTCAAACCAAACAAACATTCATGCAGAAAATCAATATAATTCCTGGATTTGCATTGGTTTTACCGGCGTTCAGTAACTGTCAGCTGCAAAAAAAATGTCAAAATTTTGTCCGACTTATACGAGGGTCAAGACTAAATCCTTGGAATTTGTAGCTGAAAAGGGCAACCGACTAATAGTCGGATCGACTATTACTCGAGTTCCAACGGTACTAGCTTTTCTCTAATTTAAATTAATTTACAAATGTACATAAAAACAGTAGGAAAGCAGAGTTCTCGAAATCTTTATTCATGGTGGTCTTTGAAGAAAATCTGCTGGTCCTCACTTTTATTTCTATTGCAAAATACCAAAATTGTACAGGTCCTTCGCAAATTTAGGTGGTCAAAACCTTCATACCACCACTTTTCGAAAACTCTGGGAAAGCCTTCAAAATTCACACCAATTTGACGATTTGATCGCCTACATAAGGCGATCATACTCAATATGAATATATAATCCTACAGTTGATTGTTTACAAAATGTTCATCCGAGGCATTGTAAAATTATAACTCAAACAATTGCTTTAATCCCCTTTACAATTTAAAATCCATACAAAGTGGCTGGTGTTCTTATTAGATTCAATCATTCAAATACATAGTTCAATAATATGTCACCATTGAAATTTTTATTTTGTCCAAAGGGAAAAAACTTGAAACGGTCTTCTTAAAAGATTAATTTGCAGAAAGAACATGAAGAAATTGAAATTATGACAAGGTGTTATAAAATATGATGGAAATGGATATAGCACCAAATTTTTATACAAAAGGTCTGCGACTCTTTTCACAAAAAATCTTACGACTAAAATTGATCGTAAAAGAGGGATGAAAGATACCAGAGGGACAGTCCAACTCATAGATCGAAAACAAACTGACAACGCCATGGCCAAAAATAAAAAGACAAACAGACAAATAATAGTACAGATGACACAACATACAGTCAAAGATATAACTCTATAGGGTTATTAGGGAAAAATAACATACGCTTGTTATTGTGGCCAAAAAAATCAAAGAACTGTGATAACATATGTATGTTACATGTTTCAAAGGGACAATATACATCATTAGTTTTGTTAAAATGTATACAAGTTCTATTGATATTGCTACTGTCTTTATGTATACTTAACTATAGAAAGATATAACAGTTCATAGTTTGCCAATCATGCATATCACACCTATGTTATTACAGAACAAATATGCCTGTAATAACTATTACAGCTTCTCTACATCACTTCAAAGCATTTGCTCAGACATAGATCATGCTCAATTACAATGTATTTTAATTTATTGTAAGAAGTAATGATCAGAGCATGTAATGAGGTTCTGCGCAAGCTTCCCAGTAATTCCCAAGTGTCTCATTTAATAAGTTACATGCCTTTAATAACTAAGCCTTGTTATTACAGCTAAGTTAATCACTTAAAAGCCTTGTCTCAATGATTAACCATGGTTAATGAAAAATGTATTAATCTAAATTAATAGTTAGTTATCAAGGCTATACATTTAGTTTCTGCGCAAAGTTTCAAAAGTTCCCTAGAGCCCACTAAAAATAAAAATATTTATGATTTATTTTACAAATAACTAACATATGTTATTACAGATTTAGTAAATTTAAGGATTAAAGAGTAGAAAACTCATAAAAGTATCTGTAATAACACATGTAAGTTATTTTCTGTAATAACCCTATAGAGTTATATCCCTGACTGACATAGAAAACTAAAGACTAAGCAACACGAACCCCACCAAAATCTGGGGGTGATCTCAGGTGCTCCGGAAGGGTAAGCAGATCCTGCTCCACATGTGGCACCCGTCGTGTTGCTTATGTTATTACAAATCCGGTAAATAGTCTAATTCGGTAAGTCACATTCGTGAAAAGGGAAGGGTATTGTAGTTACGACATAAGGAACATTTCCGATATCATCTGTGAAACGGTTATTCCATAATGGTCAACCAACTTGTGATGGCATCCGTAAAATTTACGAAGGGATGATTTCAACTTCACCATTTGGAACTCTTGGTTTAATAGCTTCCTTGTGAGCAGCAATCCTCTATCAAGGAAATCATGATAGGAAACACAAGCCCGGGAATATCGTATCAATTGGGAGATATATACTCCGTATGCAGGCACTACTGGAATGTTGCTACATAGAAATGGAAAGTTCACAATTGGGAAGCTGAAATCATCTCTTTTGTCATAAAGTTTTGTTTTCAACCGACCCTCATTGTCAATTTCTAGATGTAAGTCAAGATATGAGGCAGACTTAACTGTATCTGTAGTATCCTTTATCTCTAGTTCGATGGGATAGATTCGTTCAACATACAGTACTCTTAAGGACATACTGAGATTGATAACTTTGAGAGACATTGTGTCTGACATGACAGTCTTAAGGACAGACACAAAAACCAGGTGTGATCTCATGCTGTTTAGTAATTAAGGTTACCTGAATCAAGGAGCATGACTGATAAACTGTTAGATTACATAACCATGATAACTATAAAACCTTGTTATCCAATATGTTATCAGCTAATAATTTCAAATTTTGCTTCTTTTACAGGTACTAAAAAATATTATCCAAAGGGGGAGAAGAAAATAAATGATTCAATTATTTCAATAAAGAAACTGAGCTTTTAACATGAAATATGCTTTTTTAGTTTAATTTTATTCATTTTATTTCTATTTTGTTTATTTGTTTTTTACCTAGTATTGTTTTACAGAAGAAGGGTGCTCACATTTAATTATATCATACTCAGAATATAGAATAATAGGCCAAAAAAAAAAATGAAGTATAGAGAAAATCGTTCTAGCAAGAAAAAAAAGAATAGAGAATATTGGTGAACTAAAATATAGGTTTAGATGGGAAATTAAAAATATTGAAACATGGGCCAAAAAATATTTTAAGGTGTTCAATTATAAAGAAAAGACAAATTAAAGTTATGGAATAGAGAAGAATGACTTAAAGAATTAATTACAGTAATATGTATCTGAAGACACTCATCATACAAACTACAACATTTTAGACTCTTTTTGAATAATTTGGTAGTCCTTAAAAGGACTAATAATTTATGACTCTGTTTTTCTGTTAAATCAGTATTTCACTGCTGCAAGTCTCTCTTTCACCTCTTCTAAATCAAACTGATCATTAAAATAATTTAATGACCTCGACCTTGATCTCTCTGGGAAAATCTTTTTCGGTAAATCCCCTGTTGCACGTCCACCAATAAACACAGCCACTGGTAATACCTTAAAATTGTGGTCAATAAAAGTGTTGCATCGTTCAACAGTTAAGTCATTTTTCCAAAAATCCTTAATTCCACTGGTTAGATCATTCTTAGTTGAAAGTTTTTTCTTATTTAACCGCTGCTTCATCATACTCCAAACCATTTCAATTGGATTAAAGTCTGGGCTTTCAAAAGGCCAAATATCCCACCAGTTAATTTGGTTTTCCTGCATAAACCTCTTACTAAGATTAGAACGATGTTTTGGTCATTGTCTTGTTGAAATCTGTGCTGATCTGGATAAGTTTGTCTAATAAATGGCAAAAGTCCAAGTCGTAGTATAGTATTCACAAAGAAATCAGATTTTAGAATACCTTCAAAGATCAAAAGTTCTAAAGACAAGACCAGCCTTTTCATCAGACAATGACTTGGCAGAAATTTTAAAGCAAGTGGAAATTAACAATGCTCGTTCATCTCTATTAGAACGCTTGCTACTTAAACAGCAGGAGACCATCGAAAAGTTATTTGCTTTTGTGACTAGGCATCTTCAACCCCAAGAGTCTGAAAATACACAAAGAATTTCTACAGCTCGTCGGTCACTCATAGATGCTGTTGAAAATGAAAGTGATGTACCGTCTCCGTTACCATCACATTCATCACGTTTGCGGATATACCTTTAACTCCTACAAATCTCACATTACAACACTTGAGCAAAGAAATACATTTTCGCCAACATTTGGATTTAATATGTCAACCCCGCCGATGAGACAAAGCCTTACTGTGCCGTACAGTTTATTTTCGGACATTCCAGAACAATTTTTGATCTCCGAGAACAATCTCTCAAGAGCTATCCACTCCTCTAAAGGACCAGGAAATTTTGCATGCCACATTATGCCAATTCTGTTCCCAGAACTATTTACGTCCGACAATCTAAGAACGATGTATACGTTTTACGGTGGAGGTAAACTAAATAAGAATCCCCTAAACAGACAGAAAAGGGAGTTTCTCAGAAGATACGTAGTTACAGTATTCCCAGAAGTCATGTGTGATAAAGCCTTCAATGAAAGAGTGCTCTCTAAAGTGAATCAGCTTTTAAGAAGACCGGTTCATCGAAAGTAATCAGGATAGAAAGAAGATTATTGACAAAACTGCTTGATAAATATATTTTATGTACAATGTACAATTAAATATCACATATTTCTGTCATTAAATTTGTCCGGATATTATTTATTTTTATTTTCGAGTGTAAAAACTGATCTTGAAAGTTTGATAACAAAAAAAAAACACTTATCTTTATCAAGTTGATCCTCTTTTGAATGGGGTTAGATGAGAACACGAAAATGGTATTTGTTTTTTTTTTTTTCAATTCCTGTACATTTGTATTAAAATATTAACTTCGGTATCAATAAAAATCTGTTTTCAAGATATCAGCAATTTAATATCCATGTCCGTATAAGGACTTTTCAATCTACGGGCATGAATAGTTATAAAGGGGGTCATAGTTAATTGCATTTTTTTTTCTAGAAATGAATAAAATATCAATTTTAGTGATACCTTTTATATTACGAATGAACAAGAAAGATAAAAATAATTATATCAACTGCCCACCAGAGTACCTGTGGTTTATTACATAATAAACCAAACAAGACACACGATCTCGTCTTTCGGGTTATAAATGTCATTTAAAAGTAGCCTTCTTACAACAACTTGGTGTACACATAAAATCAGATTTGTAAATCAACAAATATGCTACTTGAACTGTCTACTTTAGTTTTTTTTTGTGGCAAATAAATACACAAGAAATAACTTCCCATTTTAAAATCACACGACACGTGGTCATACACAAATTGTCTGCTGCCTTTACGTACATGCGTATTGATTAACAGTAAATCAAACAAATGGACATGCACCAAACATTGCTCTATAATAATTGATAAACAAAACAACAAACACCAATGAAAAACATCGGTCAGCTATATTTTAGAACATCGTAATCTTCATTCAAAAGAAAAAAAAGGTAATCGGGAAAAGTTTAAAATCGAAAAGAAATGTTTACTTAAATATTATTCCCATTAAATCACACGACACGTGGTTTTACACGAGAGTAATTCGTCTGTTTTGAATAGCGTAATCGAAGGCTTTTCATAATTATGACGAAATTTTAAAGGTAATCAAAAAAAAAAAAAAAAAAAATGATTGTAAAATCTGTCATTCAACCTGAAAAATAAATTAATACAAATCAAAAATACACCATGAATACATTTCTATAAATATCTTATCGAGATACAGCTACAGGTAAAATAACTGACAAGAACTGATCACTGTCCATACGTAAAATCAGGTGTCGTTTATGACTTTGAATAGTTGTGTGAAGAGGTCAAACACCGCAGGTGTTAAGTAGATTAATTAACCTGACATGTCGGGCACTGTGTTGGTAACCCCATGTCGGGCGAAGACTGTGTCGGTCATGTCTCTCAGTATGTCCTTACGAGTACTGTAGTCACCAAATTTTTAAGTTATACTGAAATGTGTTTGACTTACGAGTATTTTTACTCTTAAGATTTTTTGTGAAAAGAGCCGCAGGGAGTCAAGAAAATGCATTAAACATTTAGTAGCCAACCCTGATAACAATCGGAACACACTCGGTCATTCAGCTTTTTTGCATCGTAAATGAACGAGGTGTTAGATTATGTATCCATATTGACCCAGGGTCATATGCATAAATCAGCTCCCACAATGCATTGCGCCTTACTTTTTCTCGTTGGTCACGTGACAATCTTTCAAAGTGAAAGTTAAAATGCTGGAATGGATGGATCACTGTGAAAACTGTCCAAATATGAGAAAATAAAGGGTGGCAGGTAGATGAAACTTACATAAATGAAGAGATAAATGAAAAATGAAAATATTGAGGTAGATTTATAAGGATCCAATGCCGTCAGTCGGCTCCAGAAGCAACAAAGCAGCACATCAATTTTGGACGGGCAAATAACCACTTTTTGATATGGGACGAGCTCTGACGTCCCACGGCCCAGCTTGTCTGGCAAAACAGCCGTTGGATGTCAGAGTAATCTCGAACTAGGTAAGGATTATCTTAGGTGCAAACATTTCTAGTCGTCAGTGAAAATTTCATGGGAAAAATGGGTCTCAATATCAAGGGCAAATTTCGAACGCAAAATGTGGACAGAAAAAAATTACTTCTGTATTGGGACGTTAAAGGAATGTCAAGGCAAAAAATTTAAATACCTTTAATCGTTTTATCTCTTAATGTGACAAATTAAAACGCAAGCATTTTGATATTAGAATTGTGCGGGAAAATGCGCATTGAAGTCGAATAGTTTTTTTTTGTTTGTTGCTATTTCGACTATAACGTTTATTTTGTCAGTAAACCACGCGCCTGTCAAAGATTCTGTAAGAAGTAAAGGTAGAAAAACAGTCCCGTTGGAGACGACATATGGCATCAAATTATACGTTATTCACTAATAATACCGAAAGTAAAGATTTTTAAGGTATTAGTACCATTAGCTCTTTTCAGAGCATTCTCTGGTCTTTGGAAATACGTTGGCATCTTTTCAGTTAATGTGCATAATGTAATAAAACGACAAAAAAATCCTTCAGTAGCACTTCAGTGTGTCTTCGCGACCATGTGGAGTACAAAATGGCCGATGGGGTAGTTAAAGGGCATGATAAAAATTAGAAGAGATCATGGTACGGTTATTGTATAAAACTTTCATGGAATACATGATAACCACGTACTTAAATCCGTCTTTTTATTTTATTTCGTCAATCGTTGTTTCATTAACCCCAAACAGTGGCGGATCCAGGGGGAGGGTTCCGGGGGTTGGAACCCCCCTTTTTTTGCCGATCAATGCATTTGAATGGGGACATAAAGTTGGACCCCCCCTTTATCCTTGGTTGGGAACCCCCCGTTTTGAAAATGGCTGGATCCGCCCCTGCCAAATTATACTATAGAGGTTTATTTGAGACTATCCTTTGTCTATCTATCTTCACATAATTTCTTCCTGCATGTGCTTGGGCCATGTATCTCCTTCGTTTTTATTTTCCACATTTGTATTTTTGTTGTTTTACATTTTCTTATTCTCATTTGGATTTTTTTTCATTCAACTTACCAGTTAGCCATATCAATATATTAGCGATATGATTTGATCTGATATATTAAATTCATAAGCGCTTTGTGCATGTAACATGGAACTGTTATCCTACAAAAAATCACATATAACGTGAGGGTACCCAAATTGCACCTATTTTGACAGTTTTTTCACCTACGTTTATTTATGATCTAGACAAAAGTTTCCATTCTGTGTTTATTTTGTAGATGTTTCATTATTAACTATATGGTTCCACCAATTTAATTTTGAATCCATATTGAATCATAGAAAAATGGGTTTGAGCAGACCTCCAAACGATCAATGATTCTGTAATGAGGAGTACCCAAATTGCATCCATGCTTAAATTCACATCCTTAAAAGTCGAATAACAGATATTTTGTTTTATTTCTTTAAATATTTAGAACAATTTGACATTAGTCCACGCTTACTATTCATTTTTTTAATGAATGCTCGTTTCTCGTTTTTATATAGATTAGACCGTTGGTTTTCCCGTTTGAATGGTTTTACACTAGTAATTTTTGGGGCCCTTTATAGCTTACTGTTCGGTGTGAGCCTAGGCTCCGTGTTGAAGACCGTACTTTGACCTATAATGGTTTACATTTATAAATTTTGACTTGGATGGAGAGTTGTCTCATTGGCACTCATACCACATCTTCTTA
Source organism: Mytilus coruscus (assembly GCA_017311375.1). Taxonomy (NCBI): domain Eukaryota; kingdom Metazoa; phylum Mollusca; class Bivalvia; order Mytilida; family Mytilidae; genus Mytilus; species Mytilus coruscus. The sequence goes on from CM029601.1 coordinate 90,715,412, forward strand.
TATCTATTGTAACATATTTCATTTGCTAATTTTAAAAAGATGACTTTTTGTGGACGTCGCATGGCGACGTTTCCGTACATTTTACTTTTCCAGTGAACACTTCATCTGTTTATATATACTGTGAACTTTTTGTGTATATTTAAATATATTTACCTATGTTTTAAGACGTGCATAGTGTCAAATTATAAAAATACAAATTTTTTAGTCTCTATGAAAACTTGTAAGATTTACTCTGCTGTTTTTGCTAAATAGGTGCAATTTGGGTACCGTGACGTTACCTAATTAAATGGGCATTTAAAAAGCCAGAATGTGAGCCTTATATATATGTTCAAGCTCTTTTAGGTCATTTTTAGTAACAACAAACAAAATGACTATGTCAATTGGACATGCTTTGATACGATAACTGCACCTGAATTTTCCTAGATAATATTTCTGTTCGTTATGGAGATTCCGTATATCGTCAAATTATCGGAATTCCAATGGGGACTAACTGTGCACCACCTATTGCGGACCTGTTTCTGTATTATTACGAGTTACAATTTATGACTTGGATCAGCAAAGACATATCGAAACAACATCTGATACAAAAATTTAATAACACTTTTAGATATTTGGATGATATATTGGCTCTCAATAATGACGACTTCAGTATGTATATTAAAGAGATTTATCCCGCCGAACTGACTTTAAATAAAGCTAATACTAACAACGAACAATGTCCTTTCCTGGATCTTGATATCTATATCTTTAACGGGAAGCTTAATACTAAAATTTACGATAGAAGAGATGATTTTTCATTTCCTATTGTTAACTTTCCATTTTTAGATGGTGACGTTCCCTTGGCACCATCATATGGTGTTTAAATATCCCAACTTGTTCGATTCGCTCGTGTATGTGACAACGTATTTGATTTTAACGAAAGAAATCTCTGTATTGCTGAAAAATTATTACACCAGAGTTTTCGATATCACAAACTTGTCAAAACATTTACAAAATTTTATCATCGGTATAAGGACATTATTCGTAAATATAATCAACGTGCAGACATCTTATATGTTCAGGTATTTCACATCTCATCTTTTATGTTAATATTCTATACAAAGCATAACAATGTCGCCATTCACCTCAAAAGCTAACCTAACCTTTAAACAGACTTATTCAGAAGGGATATAGTTACGATACTGTTGTCAGGTCATTACAGATGTCATTTTTTGGAATTAATATTGATTCAGTCATAGGGTCTTTGCATCGAAAATAAACACATTTATTCTAAAACCAGTTGTTGGGATGATACGGGTTATGTTCTTCTCATATACTTCATGATGGTATGATACTAAAAACCCTAACGCGAGGGATTGTGCTTGATTTTCATATCATCAAGACATAATCTTTCAATCAGGTTAATTGAGGTCTGGAGCTGGCATATAAGTAACTGCTAGTAGTCCTTTGTTAATTTATGTTTATCATTTACATTTTGCTTAGTTTCTTCTGTTGCCTATTCTAACATCGGACCCGGACTTCTTTTAAACTGAGTATTACTGTGAGTATTGCTGTGTGTTTGTTTATTCCACATTGGCTAGAGGTATAGGGGAGGGTTGAGATCTCACAAAACATGTTTAACCCCGCAGCTTTTTTGCGCCTGTCCCAAGTCAGGAACCTCTGGCCTTTGTTAGTTTTGTATGCTTTTTTAAAATTTTGGTTCAATTATATGTTTCGGAGTTAAGTATGACGTCCATTTGCTCTGAACTAGTATACATTATTGTTTAGGGGCCGGCTCAAGCCCGCCTCCGGGTGCGATATATTCTCGCTGCGTTAAGGGCCCATTGGTGGCCTTGAGCTGTTTTCCGCTCTTTGGTCGGGTTGTTGTCTCTTTGGCACATTTCCCGTTTCCATTCTCAATTTTAATATATTATGTCCCAGATGTAACTTAGGGCTATTTTCTTTTCCTTTTCTGGGTGTTAAATATACACAAACGTATAGTAAAAATCAAATTAACGCATGACGATTTCTTAAATAAATATCGATTTCAACTTATTTTTCTGGGGGAAAAAAGAGAAGGGGGCAACACGAATAACATACAGTTTATTGTAAGGTTATAAGTATTAGAGCAAGAACGCATATATATCACACACATGTTTGCTTTTAGCATACATATAATCTTTCACTCGATATATTGTCAAATCCTACTGGATAATGAATATCAAAGAGACTAAACAGAGTCTTTAAAATATACTTAAAGACCAAACAGCCTATTGTTGATGCGCATCAACTAACGCAACTTGGTAGTGACATAAAAGCTCTAAGACGTTGTTTCTAGCTATGAAAAAAAACGTCAAATTATAACGTCCTATTTCGCGTTTTTCACGGATTCCAACATGGTGTACGCTAAGGGAGCTACCATTTGATTTTTATGGGGAGGGGAGGGGGGCGAGGATGAAAAATTATGTCCTGCATTTTTTTTAGTTGTAATCTCTGTCCTGCCTTTTTTCACTCTATTCGGTCCTGCCTTTTTTTTTTATTAGTTTATCCTGCCTTTTTTTACATGAAACTGTCATCCTGCCTTTCAGTTTTTTTACTCAAAACTCCTGTCCTGCCTTTTTTACAAATTTCATCCTAGCCCCCACCCCACCCCCACCCCACCCCCATAAAAATCAAATGGTAGCTCCCTAAAACTACGTCTTCACAGAAAAGTGGAATTAAGCGTCGCGCTGATACCTAGTGGAAATTAAACACAAATGGACACAAAAGATACTACACTATCTGTAACCTCCGTTCTAATAAAAATAATAATAAAAATATATAATTTTGAACTCGGCTTTTTGCATTTGCGCCGATCTGCATTTCACTTTTTTCTTTCACTTGCGCCGATTTTGTCTTTCATTTGTGCCGATTGTGTAAAGGTAAATTAGAAATGAAAGTTATTTTTTATATTTATCATATAAACCTCTTCCGTTAGCCAGTTGTACATATGTTATGAATGTCAATTATAACATGTATATAACTGGTGTCTCCTGCTCACAAAGGGGAGATGGGAGTAGAACTTCAGCATTTCAAAGCACCACAATAAAATCCATAAAAACGTAATACTAGTACAACGAATTAGTATCTTGCCTAGAATTTATATGCCACACATCTGATATATTCCTTTCTTGTCATTTCATCTTTTCTATACTTGTTGTACTTGCCAACAACGAGGTCCATCTTTTCTTTCTCGTGTCAAAACGAAGTTCTTGAACAATATGACCAAAATTATCTTAAACATAAGGAACACTGTTTATATCCATATATTACCATGCAATATACATTCTAGGTTTACTACATGTACATGTATTTACTCGTATAGCAAATATAGTATCGGGGCTAGTTATAAAAAAAATAAATAAATAGGCGCTAATGAAAGAATCAAATCGGTACAAATTAAAGATCGATTTTTTTTTAAATCGGCGCAAATCTCGTACGCCCGTGTAACTTTACACTGGTAAATTTAAATGACTTACGCTTAGAATTTTAACTTAATATATGTGATTTTCAAAATTGAGTTTTCAGAAGGTTAGGCAAATAAACAATACTTTCTAGAAGTTTCTATATACTGGCAACGTATGCATGTTGAGATTAACTTATTTCTTTAAGATTCTCGTAAAATAATGGTGATGTTGCAATGAAGTTAAATTTGATCCCTACTGCTTAAATGACAAAATCTTATAGTAAAAATAAAAATGATAAAGGTTCATTGTCTTTTGTCATTTGTTTCATTTCAAATTGTCTCAAGGAGAAATGATAAAGATTTCGCCTGATCTCACTGAAGCTTAAGGCAAAATATAAAAGAAATTATTATACTCAGTGAATGTGAATTAAAATCAAAATTTACGGTTTTTAAAACTAAACTTGTTGTAAATTTAACTTATGACAAAAACAATTGCTTCAAGAATAAGATCCAACATAAAATTTCCCACTTTTAAAAAGCTACAATGACTGGAAAGATTGAAAACAAATTTCGATTTTCAATGCCGCCAATCTATACATACAACCTTGTCTTTGTTTTAATTTCCAAAATGAGCTATTTAGATTCATAATATTTCATCCTGTTTTGAGAAACACTTTATAATTTTCAACGGAAAATTATTTCTTAGATTCTAAATCAATTTTTGAATTAAAAACTTGTTTGTATTTTATATTTACTGTCTCGTTTATTCAAAACACGTGAGGTAGTAATAACGGGGATCGTATTTTATGATAGATTAAATGGATGTAAAACGTTTTAGAATCAAAAACTTTAATTCATATATTATACCTATAATTTTAATTTTCTTATATTTTGAATATTCAGAAATAATGAATCCACAAACTAGATGGAATAATTTGTATACGCTCGTCCTAGTCGGGACACATAATGGTATAAAGAAGTCGGTCCGTGCTAATGTATGTCCGTCTGTCAACAGATGGAAAGAGTGCGTTAAGGCAAAGTTCTGAAATTGACGCGACAAAAAAACCCCACACATCTAGTCTAATATTGTCAAATAGTCTGTAAGTTAGCCAGTGTCATCTTTCATTTCTCTTTTTATTTTCAATTATTTTGCTAATGAGAAGGAGAGGACAAAAACAGACTTTCCTTTCTAAAGCATCGTGAAAGGTTATTTCGAACAATTTTTCATTCCGACGGATGGTGTTTCTGAAGGTTAATTTTGTGCGGCAACAATATCATGAGATCTGATACTGATACATACATGTGATTTCTTGTATTTCCGGATAATAAAGTAGGTGAATAGAGTTGTTATTCTTGATTCTTGAAAATTTAAATGAGGGTTTCAAACGTCCAATTTGCATTTTTTTTCAAATAGTGCGCCAGCAAGGAAGAATTGTACTATGACGTCAAATTCGATGTTCTGAAGAAAGACAACTCTTTTCTTCAAAACGAACGAGAAAAAAACATGAAAATTAATCATAACTTTTTTGAAAGGTCGGTGACATATACATTTTTTTTTTTTTTTGCTTTATTTTCAAGAGTACACATGGCACTTTCCTTCTTGAAATTTTTATGAAAAATCACTGGTAGATATTTTTTAATACTTGAAACGTTTTTCATTCGTGCGTTTTATTTTTGGCGGGAATGAAATAAATCGTATTTTTTAAGATCAAAACAATAAGAGTCTTAAACTCTTGAACCTGTATTTGATAGACACAAATCTACCGTTTAACATGAAACAAGAATTTTTCTTGTAGGTTTGATTTAATGGGATTTTTTGATGTAGGTTTGATATAATGGGATTTTTTGAGAATTTAAATAACAAGCAAATATCATGTTAATATTCGGGAAAACATGAAACTGAGGTTGCTATAGTGACAAAACTAAGTCGGTGACCCCAGTTTTTTTATCAAATTTTGTTCCTCAAATCATGAAATATCTTCACACAAAATTTTAAGGGAAAATCACTGGTAGAACTGAATAGGCTGTTTGGTCTTTAAAGCATATTTCCATTACAAATGGAAAAAATGCAATTCGGCCATACCTGTTGCTGATAAAGACATTTTGATTCAAAATTGCAAATTTTATATGTTTTATAAAATTCTTCTTCGAAGGACGTCACCGTCCCAAAACAAACTAATGTATATTAGACATACAATATATATACGTAACTTTACTTCAAACATCAATTTGGTTTTAGTTTCAATGAGAATGTTCGAGTTTTACATTTTACAGGCTTTCAAAAATGGGTATCAATATAATCTGTTTAAAATTAGCCACATTATTGTAAGAATCTATAAATTCATCTATGGAGCTCTGATACTGTCGTGTGAATTTAAGTAAATATTTAAAGATTTTTTTACTTATGAAACTGTCGCTATTGTGAAATAGATTCAGGAGGAAATTGGCTCTACCCCTTTGATTTTAAAGTCAGATGTACCTTTTCATATGAATACACATATACATGAATACACATATACACCAGTGTGACTGTAAAGCCTGCCCTCACTATCCACTTGCGTTTGTACAAACGCAAGTGGATAGTGAGACTGGCTTTAGTCAGACTGCATATACACGTTGGATTGGGAGTATGAAGTCATGTTCACGGGATGGTTTCTGTTTGACATTTTATACAAAGTCGTGGCTGGCGTTCAGACAATGCCTTGCACCTTTATCTTTCTGAGCTGTCCCATTCGATGTCAACCTTCTGTACCGATAAAAACTTACCAAATTGATAAACTGTTGAATATTTTATCGTCCTAAATTTTATTCAAATATTTTATACTAGACGTAAGAAAATAACTGCAAGTTACTTCTGGCAGTTTTCAGGGAGATTGAATTCTGTATTATTTTTATTGCCAGCCATCAGATATTGGGGGTCATCCTTCGTTTCAGTATGTCAGTGCTTTGATTATAATTTGTTCTTTTGTTATGCTGTTCACCACGGTCTCAGGTTTTGGTAGGGTTGAGCGTTCGCTAACATATTGAAACCAGCCACATTCTTTATGTGCCTGTTCCAAGCCAGGAACCAACTATTCAGCAGTTCTCGTCGACTGCTGTCTTCAATATTCATTTTTTGTCTATAGTTATAGCATACATAAGCCGTTTGTTTTCTCTTTTGGATTGTTTCACATTTTGTCATAGCTTACTCTATAACTACGGTATTGGTTTTCCTCAGTGTTCAAGGTCGTGCGGCTATCTTAAGTTGTCACAAATCTATTTAATTTCATATAGCTACAAAAAATTAACAAGTTTAAATATTGTATATAAAATAGGATTAAACGCCTTTTTAAAGGAATTTATTTGTGTATAAACTCGACCAATGCACTCACAAACAACTTTTATGATATTCTTGTGAGTGACTTGGTACAGTTTATACACCAATAAATTCCTTTAAAAGGCGTTTAATCCTTATAATTCTTTAAAATTGGAGATAGGGAATATATTTTTCCACACTCGTAACCTCAATCACACGTAAGTTGTATATTTGTGTCATTGAATAGGCCTGGCGCATGAATATATTTGTTGGTTAACGCAAAAATATGTACTCCATGAAATTTGCTATCTGATAAAAAATAAACTACAAAAATTCTTTTTATCATTCAAACGAATGTTTTTGTGTATTTTTTTAATTTAACGATTAACGTACAGTGAAAATAAATTTTGTTAACGTCGGTGTTTTTATCGCCGTCATCTTGTTTACATTGGTTACGAAAAGAAGTTCGGTCAACGTCTATCGAAAAATAAACAACGTCAAGATCAACTACCGGAAGTCCTCTCGACCAATCATATCAACGTTTTCCCTAATATGCAAATCATATAAGAATTATTTAGTTAAATTAACACTTTTGAAAATAAAGTTGACGCAACACATATGTATCAATACTGCATTAACAACATGTAGCAACTCAGCTACAACAAACCCTTGACCAATGTCTATTGCAGCTAGCGGTAGAAAACAGTCCTATACCATATAACCATCATTTACAACAGTACCATTCATTGGTACAATCACCTGACCACAAATCTCTCGTCAATTTGGGTCAACTTATCAACCTTTTATATACCAGCCAAATACCTTGCAGTCTTTTTTTCAACACATTAGTCGTGATCATCCTTGGAGTCGACCCAATCATATCAGTCAACTGTATCCGGCAGCAGCATTAAATCAATACTATCCATCAAAACCACTTAGTTATGATAACTCCACCAAGCATTAGCATTCAAGCAAATTCATTAAATTTGAAATTGACTTTGAACTAGCTTTCAGTAACTGCATGCAAGTACTCTTAGATCTTTACTCTGTGTCTATAGTATTTTTGCTAGTTATTTCTGTGTGTGTTTGTTTCATATCGATTTGACGAGTCAAGCCTTTTCAACTGTTACACCACTGTCCTATGTTAGGAGAGGATTGAGCGCTTGCTAACATTGCTAGCCCCGCCACATGTATATGTGCTTGACTCACACCACATCTTCCTATATCTATTGTCCCAAATTCGGTGGTGATCGTTGGTCATTGTCTATCATATTTGTTTTTCGATTGTTTTTCGTTTGAATTGTCAAGTTAAATTTTGTCGTTTCGGGACCTTTTCATGATAGCTCACTATACAATATGCTCATTGTTGAAGACCATATGATGACCTAAATTTGTTTACATCTATGTCATTTGGTCTCTGACAGACAGTTAATTTTTGCTAGTTATTTGTGTGTGTGTGTGTTTGTGTTTGTGTTTCATATCGATTTGACGAGTCAAGCCTTTTCAACTGTTACACCACTGTCCTAGATTGGGAGAGGATTGAGCGCTTGCTAACATTGCTAGCCCCGCCACATGTATATGTGCTTGTCCCAAATTCGGTGGTCATCGTTGGTCATTGTCTGTCATATTTGTTTTTTTCGTTTGAATTGTCAAGTTGAATTTTGTCATTTCGGGACCGTTTATAGCTCACTATACAATATGCTCATTGTCGAAGACCATATGGTGACCTATATTTGTTTACGTCTATGTCATTTGGTCTCTGATAGACAGTTATCTCGATAGCAATCATACCATTTCTTCTTATTTTTATATTTACAGTGGAGATCCGACAAAAACACTTAATTGGTACAAATAAAAGTCAGAAAACTTCAATTCAGTCAGGCCTAAAGCAGTCATAAATCAGTGCCTCATATAACATTTTCATACAGTTTTTAACATATGTAATAGAGAAGAATCATAATGAAGCACATGTTTCACAAGAAATTAGAACACTTAGAAACGATCAAATATTTGCCATAAGAATTCAACAAACAACAATGAGGTCCAAAAGTATAGACGAAACCAAAGAAGCAATAACAAATATGACATAACGCCATGACAAAAGAAAAAGGTACACAAAACACCAAACTTAAAACTACAGAGTGAGAAAACAAACCTCATCAAAAGACTTTATAATCATCATCATGTCATCATAAAAGAGCAAGACAATGCCCAACATCAGTAGTTATTAAAATAGATCATTTCCAACCATTTAACAAAGTAACTAAAGGAACTCATTCGCAGATGCTTCAGAGATAAATATCCTAAATTCAGCCCTTATCTTTCTACAAATCCAAGTCTCAAGAAACTTCCCTATATCAGAGTCCATTCCTTCAAGATAAAAGTTTTTAAAGAATATAAACATTACAACATCAAATATATGAGACGTAAAGTCAACAAAGTACATAATAGTGTACATAAACAAACCATTATAACCAGGGAAAACATTATGTGACTGTGTAAAACTGCATACATATATATGCAAAGTAAAAGTGAGTTTGTCAAATAAAATATATACGCCAACATGTATGTATAAGTAAGCCAGAAATTTGATATACTAATTGTAAAAAAATCATTCAACCTAGAAGCGGAAGATACCAAAGGCGGGATATTTGAACGCATTAGTCATAAGTCGAAGACCGTGAATTGACAACGACATTGCAAAAAAAAAAAAAAAAAAAAAAAAAAAAAAAACGAAGAAAACGACAAATAAAGTGGTTTATGTTACATTATGCAGTGAAATGATAACTACGAGTACTCTCAGATCTGTTCCTAATGTCTTTTTGTTGTTGGGATGTACAAGTACCCTGCCACGTCCACTTGTATTTTTGTCCATCTGATGAGTTAAGCCTTTTTCAACTGATTTTTATAGTTCGTTCTTATGTTGTACTGTTATATCACTATCCCAGGTTAGGGGAAGGGTTGGGATCCCGCTAACATGTTTAACCCCGCCACATTATGTATGTATGTGCCTGTAATTCAGTGGTTGTCGTTTGTTTATGTGTTACATATTTGTTTTTCGTTCATTTTTTGTACATAAATAAGGCCGTTAGTTTTCTCGTTTGAATTGCTTTACATTGTCATTTCGGGGCCTTTTATAGCTGGCTATGCGGTATGGGCTTTGCTCATTGTTGAAGGCCGTACGGTGACCTATAGTTGTTAATTTCTGTGTCATTTTGGACTCTTGTGGACAGTTGTCTCATTGGCAATCATACCACATCTTCTTTTTTATAGTAACTTGTTGGAAAATTAAACTTGGTAACCCGCATGTCATAAGGCTAAAACATTTCGTTCAACAGAAAAATCTGTCTTACAGTCAATACCTCTTTAATTGACCAACCATGATGGTTAAAATTCCCCATATACAGATAATATTTAGTTAGAACAAACGTTATTCTTGCTATTGCTACCAAAATTTTCAACCAGGATCTACTCAAGGCTTTTACCCATCATCCCGACCGTTCATTTAGCTATATTGAAAATGAAAGTCGACAAGACAGAAAAGTAAAGAATCGTTTAAAATATTCCATCATTAGATAGTTAGAAAAAAGATATATGAAAACGTTTAAGACCCTCAGTTTTTGATAGCAAGAACGCCACGTATGACGGGATCGATGTAGCCTACTCCGAAAATACAGACATACAAACGAACAACACATGGTCAACATAGATTCCCTTACTCTAAACACTTTCCAATTTGTATATAGTAATAATTGACGAGATTACCAAAACTAGAATTGTACTTTTTTTAACGCATTCGACATAATAATTATGTTGATCACGCGGACGTCGGAGCAGACATCACATGAATACGTATATTTATACAATTCTTCTCCGTTATTGATTTATTCGAGTCCGCAAAATATGGAAACCAGAAAAAGAAAAAGCTTTTTTCATATCATACTTTGCATGATTTACAAACCTTATAATGAATAGATATATTAATTTGTGAGTAACTATATATTTTTAATGATTTACTTCCTATAACTGAAAAACATAGAAAAAATAACTCCGAAACTAAAGACAGGGAATGTCACGTGATAAACAAAATGTCTGCGCCCATGAATTTCATTTCCAGTAAATCAGCTGGTCTAATTGGTAAAATATTACTTAAATCTTACTTGGAGCGAGTCAAATTAAGTCAGATAATCACTTTTAATACATGTACTTATATATGCAGTTAAGATTCAAAGAAATAAGCAAAAGTCCAATAATCATGATTTTGTACATAATCATGCCATTGGTTTTCTCGGTTAAATTGTTTGACATTTGTCATTTCGGTGCCTATTATAGCTTGCTATGCGGTATATGTCTGCTCATTGTTGAAGGCCGCGCAGTGGCTTATAGTTGCAAACCTTCTACATCATGTAATGACTGTAGTTTTGAAATTGCAAGTGATTGTTGTTAACTGGGTTAGTTATATGTACTTGGCAAGCTGTCACAATACACCTTATCGCTATTTGTCCGCCATTACTGGATATCACATAGGTTCCCGTAAAATTTTGACGTCATAATACAAAATATCTGACGCCACAATGGAAAAGTGATTGTTGTATGACGCCAAAGTTCAAGCGGCCGGGTCAGCCGGGAATAGCGATAAGGTGTATGAATTTCATAACTGCATATTCAAATATATGTGCATGCTATATAAGATAATAAATAATAGTAATAATAATATTTATTCAAGTTAAAAGGCATGAAATTGACAGACACAATAAAGTAAAATGACATAGAAATATAGCACTAGACATGAATAGAATTTTACAGTTAGTACTGTGACTATAGTCCCAGAGTTACAGATACTAAATTAAAATGATTTACATTTATGAGCTCTAAAAATTACAATTTTAAATATGAAATTATGGAATTATTCATTATTTGAATATTTGACTTGACTGTAATATTTATGAAATGGACTAGATTTTCATTGCAGCCTACGGGAGCTACCATTTGATTTTTATGGGGGCTATGATGAAAAATTTTGTCCTGCTTTTTTTCGGTCCTGCCTTTTTTTCTTTTTTTTTAGTTTATCCTGACTTTTTTTACATGAATTGCCGTCCTGCCTTTTTTTTTTGCCAAGTTGCTCATCCTGCCTTTTTTTTTCAAATTTCATCCTAGCCCCACCCCCATAAAAATCAAATGGTAGCTCCCTAATACCTTAGGATGACCCCAAAAAGTTAATGAAAGTTATTTCCAGTAGAGTCCTTTTTAAGATTAGACCCAGTTCACACCAAGCTTGACACATATAAAATAACAAAAATCATTTAGAATTATCACAGATAAAGGCTCAAAGCCTCAATAAAATGAATACAAAACAAATTTGCTATTAGAGATGGTTTAAATTTATCCATCAAAAATTTTCTTACTTGTACTTTAGGAAAATTTTATTTCTTTGAGCAAGTTTTAACTATTTCTGGTAGCGAGTTCCAGTCTTTTATTCCATTATAGAAAACAGTGGTAGATTCCCACCCTTTAATTCCAGGCATATAAAAATTCATGTTACTAGATCTTGTGTTTAAAGATGTTTCATGTCTAACAAAATTAGTTTGCAAATAATTGGCATATATTGTTATAAATATTGAAGATGTGATTGAGTCTCAGTTGTTTGACTCTATTACTAACATTTAAAAAACTTACTTTTCATTTCAATATATGCCACACTTTTTTATGATGTAATTGTAGAATAAATCTCACAATCTTATTTTGTGCCACTTGAAGTTTATTCTTCATTTGTTTTGAAATACCTTCATACCAGCATGCACATGCATAATCAAAATGACATTAAATCAGAGAAGAGCACAGTGTTTTCCTAGATTATTAATTTAGACACTCTTTGTTTCTATATAAAAATTTAAGCCTTTGATTAACTTTTTATACCCCCACCGTAGCAGAGGGGGCATTAAGTTTTACCCTTGTCCATCTGTACGTCTGTCCGTTCGTACGTCCTGAAATAGGTTTCTGTTCTCTAACTTTAGTTTGCCTCAACCAAATGTTATGAAACTTGTACACAATGCTTAGAACCACAAAACACAGATCAAGTTTGAATTTGGGTGGTGTCACTTTTATCGTTACCTTTCTAGAGTTATGCCCCTTTACAAATGGAAAAATTGCTAACTTTTTTCATTTCCATTCTCTTAAGTTTGCCTCAACCAAATGTTATGAATCTTATACACAATGCTTATTACCATAAAACACAAATCAAATTTGAATTTGGGTGGCATCACTTTTATCGTTCTAGAGTTATGCCCCTTTACAAATGGAAAAATTGCTGAATTTTTTGTTTTCGTTCTCTAAGTTAAGTTTGCCTCAACCAAATGTTATGAAACTTATACATAATGCTTATTACCACAAAACTCAGATCAAGTACGGATTTGGGTTGAGTCACTTATATGGTACTTGAGTTATGTCCCTTTATAACCTTATATGCAAGCAGTATAACCTTATATGCAAGCGGGCCATCATCTGTGTCCCATGGACACATTCCCATTTATTTCACTATAGAATTGACAATTAAATCACCAGTCAGAAACGGATCAATTATAATTCCCAAATATTTTACAAAATTTTGGATTCAATATTAACAGTCAGGGGTACTACTCAAACAAGTGATTTCAAAATCATTTCTTTGAGTGATTTGGGCTGTGAAATATTAAAAATTTTCACACAGACTTTTCAAAATCACTGAAACAAGTAATTTGAGAAGTTAAAATGTAATCACTTCAATAAGTGTTTATAACATTTTTTGGATATTTTTCCCACAAGCTTGATTTTTTTATTGGTAAAAAGACAAGAGTTCTATTGAAAAAACAACTATGTACATGCAGAAATTGTCTTTTGCTTGATAAGCCTGTCAGTTTCTTACAGTATATTTGAATATGCAAAAACTGGAATAATTTGTAGATCAGGACATAACCTTAAAATAAATCATTATAACTCTAAAGAAAACCAATCAGGTCACCTAATATTGTTGACCTTTGTCTGATAGTAAGAGTAGTTAATGAATATTTTATTACAGAACAATTCCCAAGGGTACTTTTAAAAGCTTTAGCCACTAACTTACTGCCCAAACGCACTGGTGAAATTGATATCCAAAGATAAAGGGATAATTGATTTATGTAGGAAAATTATAGAAACGTTTGTGAAAATATGGAAAATCAATGGAATTAGCATTTGAAGATCAAAGGAAACACCAAAATCACTTAAATAGGTGATAACTGAATTTAAAAAATCACTGAAATAGGTGATAATGAAATCACTTGTTTAAGTAGCACCCCTGACTGATTAATACCATTTCGAGAGATAGCAAAATCACCTGGTATATTAGAGACTGAAGTTTTCGACCAGGACCAAAAATTATACTCTCCATCTTTCCCAAATGTAGGGACAATTTATTGTTAGTTAACCACTCATGGCATGATTTCAACATTCTGGACAATTTATGAGAGATGACCCCAGGGTCTATGGGTTGCAGTTTGTAAATACAGCTGTTTCACAAACCACGCCTCTTTTGGGGAGATATATAATTTTCATAGATATTTTTTGTTTATGTACTGGTTCCCAGATATGATCTCTATGTTTCATCTCATAGAGACATAACTTGGAAATGTTACCAGTATAAATACACATGGATAGTAGCCAAATTGAATTCTCAGAAAGACCCAAAGTAAAGGGAAGGGTAATACAGAATTTTGGTATAAGTTTAAACTCTTAGAAGTTTGGGGCATACAATTGTTGAAGATATGCTGCACAGCCCTATATTTTGACATTTGACAAAAATAGTAGTGCATAAGAACCTTCCATTCTAGGATATATTTTTTTACGAAACTTCATAGTAAAAGTGGCGCAGTTTTAGCCATAAAAGGAGTTTCTATAGGAAATTGCATTGTCTATATATTTACAGAACTGCAACATATATGGGAAAATAAAATTGCAGTCTCATCTGCATATATCAAAACTTTACAATCTAAGTCAATGCTAGTTTGAACATCATAGACATTTGATGACACACTTTATGATGGCTTTTTTAGTTTATCTATCTTGTTTTAAGGAAAGCTAGTATGTGTTGTTAATTCTTTCTACATGACTTTTTTTTTTAGAACGAGACACAAATGGAGATGTTTTATGGACCTGGTCCTATCCAAATGTTTCGGAAGAAGAAAGAAACTTTTTTCTTCAGAAGAGTCAGTTGACCATGACTACAGATGGAATAATTCCTTTCATATATAGTCAATGGAGAAGAAATTGGTATTACATAAAAACATATCAAGTAACAGAGGAGGATCATTTATCAAGAGTTTGTACATATACCACACAAACAATATGAAATTATTGAAATGTGTTGCATGATTGAATTACATCCTTATTTCATCAATCAGATTTTTATGATTTAAAATATATATTTATATCCCTGCTATTTTTTTTAGCAATGAAAATATTAAGTCATTGATTTGAAACTTGAGATGAGATAGGTTTAGCAATAACAAAAACTCAAATTTTGAATTTTGATACCATTATTTGTTTGCACCATTTCCTCAAATTGCAATAATCAATCCATCATTTTTCCACTGTTCAAGAATTGCCAAAATAAATGCATGTATAAATTTATTAATTTACACTATTACATATTTAAGAAATATTGCTATTTCAAGTGAAATGAATAAATATACTCTTATAATGGGTTTTTGCTCATTGTTGAAGGCCGTATGGTGACCTATAGTTGTTAATTTCTATGTCATTTGGTCTCTTTGTGGAGAGTTGTCTCATTGGCAATCATACCACATCTTCTTATTTTTATATCAATTGACAATTTGTCCATGTTGACTTATTTGTAGATCTTTCTGTTCGGGTTATTCTTCCTTTTTAAATTTTCTCTTAATCTGTTGTAGTTTTCAAGATAATAACCCAAAACTGCAAAATTTGCATAAAAAATTACATGCAATAACTCCAACTTATGACTGTCAAACAATGATGATGAAGATGCATGTTCAGCAGCAAGTAATCAATTTATCAATAACTGTTTCAAGATTTTCTGGTAAAATTTTATTTAATTGGAATTTAATTTGACATTTACATAGTTTAAATTCTCTTTTATCCAATAGCTCAACAGGGCTCATGCTAGCAGGCGACTGGGGTGACAAAGTCACTTTCAAGTCCGTCACTTCGCTTTGCCTGACCATAAAAAAAGTGATATCTAGTCGCCCTGGTGTTCAAAATAGTCGCTTGCAGTCGCTTTCGTCATCGACATTTTTACCAAGTCAATGAAACAGCATACTTTTCATTTAAAAGTGAAGAAATCCAAAGACATAAACGATTTATTTCTTTAGAAAAGATGTGAAAGTATTGACTTTACAGATTGGTCGTATGTTATTTCATAGAAACAACTGTTATGAAGTATTATCTTTCACTTCGGTACTTGTTACTCGAGATCGTATATCAAAACATTCTGATTTTTGGCATTTAGTATTGCTTCTTTAGAAAGTGATCAAAATTGCCTTTAGTTAATGTATGATCCATTAATTGCATAAAAGCGTCATATTCCTTTCCGAATCTCTTGTTAAACATTGTTTATTTTTGTAAATTTTCTTCTTCCGCCATTGAAATATTTGTACGAACCACGAATTGGAGACGGTATTCATCGGAAGCAGACCAGCTATGACCAATATCCGTATTCTTACGATAATAACTACAGACGCCTGAATTGAACAGCTGACAAAAGAATGATGATCCCAAAAGTGAAAATTATGCATTCCACACGCATTAACAGACTTTTGGTTAGATCTCCTTGCTAAATGTATACATTTTCATGTAAATACATTGTTTCAATTTATTGATTAAAGATACTTAACTTTGTTTAATTTATATATCTTTTTAAGGCGAAACAATAAATTTTATTAACATGATAAACAGAATAGTTTTTTAATTGCATTTCGATTGATTAATGATATTTTTTTTTCCTTTTTGATATAAAAAAGTTCTTTTTAGTGCTAGATATTTAGTTGGTAGATTCTGACAATGCCTCTTTTTTATGCCCCCGCCGTAGCGGAGGGGGCATTAATTTTTACCCTTGTCCGTCTATACGTCAGAAATTGGTTTCCGTTCTCTAACTTTAGTTTGCCTCAACCAAATGTTATGAAACTTAAAAGCAATGCTTATTACAACAAAACACAGATCAAGTTTGAATTTTGGTGGTGTCACTTATACTGTTTTAAAGTTATGCACCTTTACAAATGGAAAAATTGCTGAATTTTACTTTTCTGTTCTCTAACTTAAGTTTGCCTCAACCAAATGTTATGAAACTTATACACAATGCTTATTATAACAAAACACAGATCAAGTTTGAATTATGGTGGCGTCCCTTTTACCATTCTAAAGTTATGCTCCTTTACAAATGGAAAAATTGCTGAATTTTTTGTTTCTGTTCCCTAACTTTAGTTTGCCTCAACCAAATGTTATGAAACTTTTACACAATGCTTATTACCACAAAACACAGATCAAGTTTGAATTTTGGTGGTTTCACTTTTACCATTCTAGAGTTATTAGATATAGGAAGATGTGGTAGGAGTGAGACAACTCTCCATCCTAGTAACAATTTATTAAAGTAAACCATTATAGGTCAAGGTACGGCCTTCAACATGGAGCATTGGCTCACACCCAACAGCAAGCTATAAAGGGCCCCAAAAATTACTAGTGTAAAACCATTCAAACGGGAAAACCAACCGTCTAATCTATATAAAAACCAGAAACGAGAAACACGTATGAACTACATAAACAGACGACATCTACTGTACATCAGATTCCTGACTCAGGACTGGTGCAAACATTTGCAGCGGGATATGTCCCTTTACACAAATGGAAAAATTGCTGAATTTTTCGTTTCCGTTCTCTAACTTAAGTTTGCCTCAACTAAATGTTATGACACTTATACACAAAGCTTATTACAACAAAACACAGATCTAGTTTGAATTTTGGTGGCATCATTTTACCATTCTAGAGTTATGCCCCTTTACAAATGGAAAATTTGCTGAATTTTTTGTTTCCGTTCTCTAACTTAAGTTTGCCTCAACTAAATGTTATGAATCTTATACACAATGCTTTTTACCACAATACACAGATCCAGTTTGAATTTGAATTTTGGGTTGTGTCACTTTTACCGTTCTAGAGTTATGCCCCTTTACAAATGGAAAAATTGCTGAATTTTTCGTTTCCGTTCTCTAACTTAAGTTTGCCTCAACTAAATGTTATGAATCTTATACACAATGCTTTTTACCACAATACACAGATCCAGTTTGAATTTGAATTTTGGGTTGTGTCACTTTTACCGTTCTTGAGTTATGTCCCTTTATAACGTATGCAAGCGGGGGCATCATCTGTGTCCCATGGACACATTCCCCATTTATTTTAAATTATCAATATAACAAATATATGCCAAGTTTGCAACTGAGCGATACTTCCTCCTTGTACACTAAAAGTTGTAATTTTTCATATTTTCAGGTTACTCATTTTTCACTAGTCCTGGTAACAAAAGACTTCAATCCTGAAAAATATGAAGTACTCTGTAAGATTTTATGCATGAAATACAGAAAAACAGGAAATCCAGCATCCATGTTAGAGCTATACTTACATGTTTTAACAAGGGGATCATGTGCAACTGATGAAAATGGTCGATTTTCTGTTAGAGATTTTGATATTAAAAGAGCTTTTATCAATTCAAAAATAAAAGGTACAGTGCATATATACATTTTTATAGTACATTTGTATTTACATTTTAAACAGGATGATCTTGCAATTGAATACGATTTAAGATCAGTGTGCCTTACTTAACAAAGGAATGTTGAAAAAAAAGAATTTTAAGTAGAAATATTTTGTTGATCGAATACATACTAATAGAAATATTATATAAAGCAGATACATGTAAGTTTAAAGCATGAAAATCAGAGATAGAAGTAAAGACCACAGGTTAATGTTAAAAAATTATTTCCAAAACACTATTTTTTTACTGAATAAATTATATCTTTGCAATTGGTTTTGTGTGATCTGAAAAATGATCATACAATTTTAGTGTAGGATAAGTTTTGTAGGGTATATTTTATGTTTTTATATGCATCTTTTATTAAATTTCTCAAACATAGAACTACTGGTAGTGCACCTTGTACATGCATCTACACACCAGGTAATATTAATCATGATCTTGCGGTATTATTGAATCAATGACCAAAATCTTATGCATGCATACATGAATTATCAATGAGAAAAAGACAGGATATTGGTTGGATGTATATGGGACAATTCATAGAAAATAGTAGTAAATAACTTATGTATCTATTTCTGCTCTTGACAATTGTTTAGTTGATGAGATATTGTAAGATCAAACAACTATTAGCTTTAGAGCAGTGTTACCTTTTATCAAGTAGCTACATATTTTTTGAAGAAGCAATTTTCTGTGTGATTGATATGGCTGACACAGACATACTTTTATCTTTTTACATCTAGTAAATCTGATAAAAAATATCAATATTTTTTTTTTAATTATCCTTTTCACAAATTTATCGTTGGTGTATAAAAATATTTTACCTTTGAGTAATCACATATTGATAACTAATTTTCTGATTTACAGACATAGTCACCACATTTGGATTAGAAACAATACTTATATACACAGCATTATTATTAAAGAAAAGAATAGCCGTCTATTATCCTCAGAACCAGTTAGAAGATTTATTACAGTTTATTAGGTAATCTTTCACTAGAAATTACATTTATGAAAATAGAAGCATAAAACATCAATGAGACAGCTACCAAACGATTTAAAACAAATCCCTGAAAATTCATCTGAATTTAACATAAGGTCTTCAACAATAGACAAAGTGTCTAAACAAACAGTATGTAGTTGTGAAGTCAAGAATGGCCTGTTTATTCAAAATTGTACTTCATTGTTATTCAGTCAGGTATGAAGGGTTGGTTATATTGTGAAAATTTTCTGTCATCTCATACCATTCTATTAGTTTACATGTATTACTTTGTGATTTGGTAAGTTTATGGGTAACCACTTTAGCTAGCAGTGTATCAATGATATTTGATGTGTAGATGTATTTGCATTGAGAACAGAAAAGGCGTAGGGTTACATAGAAAGAGTTGTTTCTGTTGATTTGGAGCACTACCACTGCTTTGTCAACAAAAAAACTGTTTCCAATTTCAGAAAAGGTTTGTAACAAGTGTTATTACTTTCAAAAATTCAAAAAGGGTCACCATCAGAGGTCAAGCTAAAACACTGTTTTCATTGATGTTTAAGAACTGATGAAAATAAATGAAAACTAACCATACAGTAATGTTCTTTAGAAGGTGTATACATCCCATATGTTATTACTTTGGTTCGGAAGAAAAGCTTATTTATTTGCTATTTTGGCATGAATGTTCAGACACCTTTGAGTCTCTAGTTTTTATCGACCGCAAAAAATTTTTGTGGTCGATATTGGTATGACGTTAGGCGTCGTCGTCGCCGTCGTCGCCGCCGTCCGTCCGTCCGTGTCGCGTCGTCGTCCGAAGACGCATTGGTTTTCGCACTCTAACTTTAGTTTAAGTGAATGGATCTCTATGAAATTTTATCATAAGGTTCAATATCACAAAAGGAAGGTTGGGATTGATTTTGGGGTTATGGTACCAACAGTTAAGGAATTAGGGGCCAAAAGGGGCCAAAAATAAGCATTTTGTAACTTCCAGACATAACTTGTGTGTTAGTGTATGGATCTCTGACATTGTACCACAAGGTTCCATATCACAAAGGGAATGCTGGGATTGATTTTGGGGTAATTGCCTCAAAATTTTAGGAATTAGGGGCCAAAAAGGGCAAAAACAAGCATTTTCTAGTTTCATGACAATAACTTGTGTGTAAGTGTATGGATCTTTCTGAAATTGTACTACAAGGTTCCATATCACAAAGGAAAGCTGGAATTGAGTTTGGGGTAATTGCCTGAAACGTTTAGGAATTAGGGGCCAAAAGGGGCCAAAATAAGCATTTTCTAGTTTCAGACAATAACTTGTGTTCAAGTGTATGGATCTCTCTGAAATTGTACTGCAAGGTACCATACCTCAAAGGGAAGGCTAGGATTGAGTTTGGGGTGATGAATCATAAGGGGTTCAAAAATTTGGGGGATTTTTTTTCTTTTCCTTTTTTTTCTTTAAAATTTTCCATTTTAAGTTGGTTATTTCTGATTTATATTTAAAAGCAAATAATAATGATATGGCAGGAGATACACACCAAACAGGATGTGTAAATTATTATATAATAAGTATTGTGCAATAGCAAGAAATTTTCAATTGCACAGTATTGCGCAATAGCAAGAAATCTTCAATTGCACAGTATTGCGCAATAGCAAGAAATATCCAATAGCACAATATTGCGCAGTAGCAAGAAATTGTCAATTGTACAGTATTGCGCAATAGCAAGAAATATTCAATTGCACAGTATTGCGCAATTGCAAGAAATATTCAATTGCACAGTATTGTGCAAAAGAAGATACTTTGTATAAATTACTTATTTCTTGACCAATTTCAATGGGGTTTTATTCTTGAACTCTTGGGGTTCTTTAATATGCTGAATCTAATCGTGTATTAAGTTTTTGGATTTTGGGCCCTGTTTTTAAATTGGTCCACATTGAGGTCCAAAGGGTCCAAAATTAAACTTTGTTTGATTTCATCAAAAATTGAATTATTGGGGTTCTTTGATATGCCAAATCTAACCGTGTATTTAGATTCTTAATTTTTAGTCCCGTTTTCAAATTGGTCTACATTAAGGTCCAAAGGTTCCAAAATTAAACTTAGTTTGATTTTAACAAAAATTGAATTCTTAGGGTTCTTTGATATTCTGAATCTAAACATGTATTTAGATTTTTGATTATGGGCCCAGTTTTCAAGTTGGTCCAAATCGGGGTCCAAAATTAAACTTTGTTTGATTTCAACAAAAATTGAATATATGGGGTTCTTTGATATGCTGAATCTAACCATGTATTTAGATTTTTGATTTTAGGTCCGTTATCAATTTTTCCACATTGCGGTCAAAAGGGTCCAAAATTAAACTTTGTTTGATTTCATCAAAAATTGAATTATTGGGGTTCTTTGGTATGCCGAATCTAACTGTGTATTTAGATTCTTAATTTTTGGTCCCGTTTTCAAATTGGTCTACATTAAGGTCCAAAGGGTCCAAAATTAAACTTAGTTTGATTTTAACAAAAATTGAATTCTTAGGGTTCTTTGATATGCTGAATCTAAACATGTATTTAGATTTTTGATTATGGGCCCAGTTTTCAAGTTGGTCCAAATCGGGGTCCAAAATTAAACTTTGTTTGATTTCAACAAAAATTGAATATATGGGGTTCTTTGATATGCTGAATCTAACCATGTATTTAGATTTTTGATTTTTGGGCCCCGTTATCAACTTTGTCCACATTGAGGTCAAAAGGGTCCAAAATTAAACTTTGTTTGATTTCATCAAAATTGAATATTTAACCTTTGAGTAATCACATATTGATAACTAATTTTCTGATTTACAGACATAGTCACCACATTTGGATTAGAAACAATACTTATATACACAGCATTATTATTAAAGAAAAGAATAGCCGTCTATTATCCTCAGAACCAGTTAGAAGATTTATTACAGTTTATTAGGTAATCTTTCACTAGAAATTACATTTATGAAAATAGATGTAGCATAAAACATCAATGAGACAGCTACCAAACGATTTAAAACAAATCCCTGAAAATTCATCTGAATTTAACATAAGGTCTTCAACAATAGACAAAGTGTCTAAACAAACAGTATGTAGTTGTGAAGTCAAGAATGACCTGTTTATTCAAAATTGTACTTCATTGTTATTCAGTCAGGTATGAAGGGTTGGTTATATTGTGAAAATTTTCTGTCATCTCATACCATTCTATTAGTTTACATGTATTACTTTGTGATTTGGTAAGTTTATGGGTAACCACTTTAGCTAGCAGTGTATCAATGATATTTGATGTGTAGATGTATTTGCATTGAGAACAGAAAAGGCGTAGGGTTACATAGAAAGAGTTGTTTCTGTTGATTTGGAGCACTACCACTGCTTTGTCAACAAAAAAACTGTTTCCAATTTCAGAAAAGGTTTGTAACAAGTGTTATTACTTTCAAAAATTCAAAAAGGGTCACCATCAGAGGTCAAGCTAATTCATTGATGTTTAAGAACTGATGAAAATAAACAAAAACTAACCATACAGTAATGTTCTTTAGAAGGTGTATACATCCCATATGTTATTACTTTGGTTCTGAAGAAAAGCTTATTTATTTGCTATTTTGGCATGAATGTTCAGACACCTTTGAGTCTCTAGTTTGTGCTTCTTATTTGGATTGTTGGATTTTTGCTCTTTTTTTGCAGGGTATCTACATCTACCATATTCCATCTTTTTCAATTTGAATAGTAATATAAAATTTTATCAAATCATGGTCAAAACCAGTACATATATATATACATATTTTTTTATTATTATTTTAGATCCTTGCCTGCCTTTGTTTGGCATAGACAGAATTGGGATATAGCCTATCCTTATGTAGAGCTTGATTCTGCAGAATTAGAAGATTTATCACAGAAAAATAGTTTTGTAGCAGGTTTTACTGATGCTTCTATAGAAGGAAGGTAATTTAACAACTAAGGTTGGTAACCAACTATTTAAGATATGCTGGTGGAGCAACTGCCAACATTAAACCTGGAGTCAATAAAGAGTTTAGTAAACATGATTTATCATCAGCAGGTTTTTAAAAATACTCCGAGCTTACTTTCAATAACTGTAAGCATTCTCTGATATCATATTATTCTTTTGTGTACAGATCAAGATTAATAGAGTAAAAAAAAATTAGTTTAACCCTTAGTTTATTAGTATATTTATGTTCCTGTCTCAAGTCAGTAGCCTCATCAGGGGTTGTTTGAAGTCAAATCTGAATGTTTTGGGTTTTTTTGAGAGTTAAAAATAGGTAGCAAATTTGTAGTCTCAATGAATTTCAAGATTATGAGCAATTTAAGGCTTAACCTTTTCTCTTGATTATTGTGATATTTTGTGCTGTAGGTCTTTAGATTTTTTATACGCCCGTTGACGGACGTATTATGGTATACCGTTGACCGTCTGTCCGTCCGTCTGTCGGACATTAACTCAAAAACGCTTTAACCAATATGCATGAAACTTTGGTGAATTGTTTATATCTATTGACATGAGCTCCCTTTCGTTTTTTATAAATTTCGGATTTACCGTTTCCGAGTTTTGGGGTTTTATTCATTAAAAAAGGGGGGATTTTCCAGTTTGTGGACAATAACTCAAAAACAATTTCACCAATTTGCAAGAAACTTTGGTGAATTGTTTATTTCTATTGACATGAGCTCCCTTTTGATTTTAATAAATTTTAGACCATATGTTTCCGATTTATGGGGTTTTATTCATTACAAAAAGGGGGATTTTCCAGTTTTCGGACAATAACTAAAAAATGCTTTCACCATGTTTTATGAATCTTTGGTGAATTGTTTATATCTATTCAGTATTGAAGTAAGCTCCCTTTAGAATTTTATAAATTTTAGATTTTACATTTCCGAGTTATGGGGTTTTATTCATTAAAATAGGGGGGATTTTCCAGTTTTTGGACAATAACTCAAAAAATTTTTTACCAATTTGCAAGAAACTTTGGTGAATTGTTTATTTCTATTGACATGAGCTCCCTTTTGATTTTTTAAAATTTTAGACTATATGTTTCTGATTTATGGGGTTTTATTCATTACAAAAAGGGTGATTTTCCAGTTTTCGGACAATTACTCAAAAATGCTTTCAGCATTTTTTATGAAACTTTGGTAAATTGTTTATATCTATTGTTGTAAGCTCCGTTTTGATTTTTATAAATTTAAGATTTTACGTTTCCGAGTTATAAGATTTTATTCATAAAAAAAAGGGTTGATTTTCAAGTTTTTGGACAATATTCTTAAAGTGCTTAGAGCAGTTTTCATTAAACTTTGATGACTGATTCATATCTATTAAGATAACCTCCCTTTAGTTTTTTTTATAAATTTCTGATATAACATTGAGAAGTTATTGTTTTTTTATAGTCTGACAACAGATTTACTAATAGTCTGACAACAGATTTACTAAGTATTGCGCAACAGCACAGTGTATTGCACAACAGCAAGAAATCTTTAATTGAATATAAATTCAATTCATATAACCAATTTCAAGTTCTTTGACTACATTTATTCAGAAACCTATTTTATGTCAAATATTTAATTCCAATCCAAATTCAGACCTGTATCAAGCTTGAATATTGTGTCCATTTTTGCCCCAACTGTTCAGGGTTGAACCTCTGCGGGCGTATCCAGCTGCGCTCAGCGAAGCAGTTTATTTGTGTTGTTAGGCTGCAGTCTCATTGATGTATACCTTTCAACTCCTATGGAAGTGATCATTTCTTTGTTAGGTATTAATATTGGACTATTTTTTAGGCCATATGTATTGAAAGTTGAATAAACCTTTCATTCACAGGGAATAGATATGAAGCTTGTATCTTAAATTAAGATTTTAACAATTCATTTATCTGCTTTCAGGACAGATTTGTATGATATATTTGTTAATCCTTCAACCAGCCAGATAACTACAGCCACTCATGCCAAAGGTATGCATATTCTATAAACCTTGTTTACAGCACAAACCACAAAAGTGTTAAAAGTTTTCTGTTCAATCTAAATTTCATATGGATCTACTGAATGAAATGGTATGTACAATATATAGTGGAAGTTAATATATCTAAGTTTGTGAAGTAGATACATTAAGGAACATTACCCCAGAATTTACCCAATTGGATTTGATCATTTTTGATTTCAGCACCTGACATGTTTTAAATAGCTCTTGATTTAATTAGAACAGAATTAATCACTGGAAAGAATTGACAACACATGTATGGTTTATGCTGTAATGCTTAGTATATCAATCTAGTGTTCAGCATACCAATTATATCAGGGATAGCATTATTGAAAAAAAAAAGAAACATTCTAAATGCATATTTTTTTTTTAGTTTTAGTTAAAATATGCAAATAGAGCGTCAACTTAAGTTTATAGTTTACTGTGTTAAAATATTATTTGTTGGAAATTATAATCCACAACCTGAAATTACTGGTAGCTAAATATTGATGGAAATCACAAAAGTCAAACACTGAAAATATTTGGTATCATAAATGTGTATTTCTTTTAATCTAAAAAATGTTCATTGAAACAATACAAAGAATGAAAACCTGCCCTACAATGGTGTCAGTTTTAGAATTTACATCCTTTAATGGCAAATTAATTACTTAGCATGCAGATGCAAAGTTTTTTTTTTTTTCAATTAAACAAAAATGAAAAGATTTAACTTTTAGGTAAAATGCTCCGCTAGATGCAAGCTTGATACGACTGCAGAGGTCAAACCCTGAACAGTTGAGGCAAGTATGGACACAACATTTAAGCTTAAAACAGCTCTGAATTTGGATTGTGATTGAATATTTGACACAGCATAGGTTTGTGACACAAAATAAATGTGGTCAAAGAACTGAAAATTTGAAATTGGACATTTACCTATTATGGTCCAATATCCAAAATCTAAGTACATGGCTAGAATCAGCATATCAAAGAACACCAAGAATTCAATTTGATGAAATCAAACAAAATTTTAATTTTGGACCCTTTGGACCTCAATGTGGACCAATTTGATAAAGGAGCCCAAAATCCAAAATCTAAATACATGGATAGATTCAGCATTTCAAAGAACCCCATAAATTCAATTTTTGTTGAAATCAAACAAAGTTTAATTTTGGACCCTGATTTGGACCAACTTGAAAACTGGGCCCAAAAATCCAAAATTTAAATACAGGTTTAGATTCAGCATTTCAAAGAACCCTATATATATTCAATTTATGTTGAAATCAAACACAGTTTAATTTTGGACCCCGATTTGGACCAACTTGAAAACTGGGCCCAAAATCAAAATTCTAAATACATGTTTATTAATAGACAATATAAGCTTAGTTTTTAAAGGAGTTCGCTTCATGAAAAAATATATATATAGCATTCAGAAAATTAGTTTATACAGAATAACAAACAAACCTACCACAAAATTCTTCAAACAATTTACCAAAGAAAAGAAAAAAAAAATATCATTTATCATTAATACAATGTCTTTAAAAAATCTATAAAACTTATCTGTAATTATCTTCAAAATATCTAATAATGAACAGTAAATTTCAAACTATATTTATACTGTCCTACAGAGCTTATCATCAACACCACTTAGGAAACACAAAATTTTCAAATAAATCTGTCACTCCAATTATAATTGTGTGATTGATAATTACCACATGTTTGTTATCTTGGTAATAGGTGAAAATTATTTAAAAACACTTAGTGTAATCAAACTTTATATATATAATTAATAGTTCCCATTACTTTTTCTTTCATTTGTCACAAACTAATATCTGCAACTTATCTATCAATGTCAACAACTTTATCTACACAGTGTATTGTAATGAAATATATCCTTTAATAAAAATAGATAAGATTTAACATAACATAATGTATGGCACAATTGTAATAAAAAACTTCACTTACATACAACTTCCACTTCAACAGATGGACAAAGGTCTATTTTAATTTCCAAGGGAATTTTCAACCGTAAGAAAATATTCAAACATGTTAACAATCTTTAAATAGAACACTATGTATACACAATTATCACCACAATTAATATATCTGAATCAGCAAATCTATTTTAAACTATGACTCAATTTCAAATTTCTATTAGTTTACAATAAATCTATAAATGTAGAGCTTGATAAACTATTTAATACCCCAACCCTGCTATTGTGGTATGGAACCTTGTGCTAAAATTTCTTACACATCCATACACGTATACTAAAGTCATTGTCTGTTAACCAATTTATTTTCCATGAACCAGTGATGTAAACCACAAAAACAGTTCTCTAAAATTAAATATGATTAATTGTGCAATAACATCTCTGAATTTAGATTTTGAGCAAATATGTAATAATAGCATAGTTTCTGTCGCAGAATGAATGTGGTATAAGTTCTTAAATAATTTTAAGATTAGACATTTACCAATTATGGTCCAATATTCAAATACTAAATACATGGTTGGATTCAGCATATCAAATAACCACATTGTTTATTTTTTTGTTGAAATCAAACTAAGTTTATTTTTGGATAATTTGGACCTTTATGGGGTCCAGTTTGAAAACGGACCTAAAATCAAAAATTTACAACACTGTTAGATTGCACACATTAAAGAACACCAATGATTTAATTTTTTGAAGAAATCAAACAAAGTTTAATTTTAGACCCAATTTTGGACCAACTTTGAAAACCAAGCACAAAATCAAAAAATCTAAAACCCTGTTGGATTGACCATATTAAATAACACAAACCATTTAATTTTTGATGAAATCAAACAATGTTCAATTTTGGACCCCAATTTAGTCCATCTTGAATACTGTACCCAAAATCAAATATCTAAATACACGCTTAGATTCAGCATATCAAAGAATTTTGGACCCCAATTTAGTCATTCTTTTTTTTTTTCTTTAAAATCAAACAAAAGTTTAATTTTGGACCCTTTGGACCTTAATGTGGGCCGACCATACCCCAAATCAAAAATCTAAATACACGCTTAGATTCAGCATATCAAAGAACCCCAAGAATTCTTTTTTTTTAAATAAAGAAAAGTTGTATTTTGGACCCTTTGGACCTTAATGTGGACCAATTTGAAGACAGGCCTCAAAATTAAAAATCTAAATACACAATTAGATTCAGCATATCAAGGAACACCAATAATTTAATTTTTAAAGAATTCAAACAAAGTTTAATTTTGGACCCTTTGGACCTTAATATGAATCATTTCAAAAACAGACCCTAAAATCCAAATATTAAATACCCAATTAGATTCAGCATATTAAAGACTCCCAAGAATTCAAGACTTTTGAATTAAACCCCATTGAAATTGCTAAAAAATAAGCAGTTTATACAAAGTATTGGTTTTGGCCCCTTTTAACTAAACCAATAGGGTCATAACCCCTAAAATCAATCCCAAACTTTATTTTATGGTATAACACCTTGTGGCACAATTAAATAGCAATATATAGACTTATACTCAAGTTATTGTCCAGAAATCAGAAAATCCTAGTTTTTGGCCCTTTTCAGCCCCTTATTATTGAACACTTGGACCATGACCCCTACAATCAATCCCAACTTTCCTTTTAAAGTATGGAACCTTGTGGTAAAATTTCATAGAAATCCAAACTCTAATACACAAATTAGTGTCCTGAAACATGAAAAATGCTTCTTTTGACCCCTTTTTGGTCCTTAATTACTAAACAGCTACAACAATAACCCCCAAAATAAATCCCAACCTTCCTATTGTGGAATGGAACCTTGTGCTTAAATTTAATACAGATCTATACAGTAATACTCAAGTTATTGTCTGTGAACCAGACAAATAATTGTTTTTGTTAGGCCCTTTTTGGCCCCTTATTCCTAAACAGCTACTATAATAACCCCCAAAATAAACCCCAACCTTCCTATTGTGGTATGGAACCTTGTGCTAAAATTGAATAGAAATATATCCATACACTTATACTCAAGTTATTGCCTGCAAACCAGAAAAATAGTTTTCTGTCCCTTTTTGACCCCTAATTATTAAACGATATGGGCCATGACCCTCCAAAAATCATTCCAAACTTTCTTTTGAAGTATGGAACCTTGTGGTAAAATTTCATAGAAATCTATACTCTTATACACCAATTATTGTCCTGAAACATGAAAAATGCTTGTTTTGGCCCCTTTTGGCCCTTAATTCCTAAACAGCTACGACAATAACCCCAAAATAAATCCCAACCTTCCTATTGTAGTATGGAACCTTGTGCTAAAATTTAATAGAGATCCATACACTTATACTCAAGTTATTGTCTGTGAACCTGACAAAAAATTGTTTTTGTTAGACCCTTTTTGGCCCCAAATTCCTTAACAATATGACAATAACCCCCAAAATTAATCCAAACCCTCCTATTATGGTGTGGAACCTTGTGCTAAAACATGGACTGAATAAATATCTCTTTACTCAAGTTATTGTCTTAAAACCAGAAAAATAATTGTTTTTGGCCCCTTTCTGGCCCCTAATTACAAAACCGCTAAGACAATAACCCCAAAATCAATCCCAACCCTCCTATTGTGGAATGGAACCTTGTACTAAAATTTCTTACACATCCATACACTTACACTAAAGTTATTGTCTGCGAACCAATTTATTTTCCATGAACCAGTAAAACTGACCTTTTTTGGCCCCTAATTACAAAACCGCAAGGACAATAGCCCCAAAAACAATCCCAACCATCCTTTAGTGGTATGGAACCTTGTGCTAAAATTTCATAGAGATCCATGAACTTATACTCAAGTTATTGTCTGCAAACCAAAATGTCTTCAGACACAGACAACACCATAACATAATACTACTGCAAATTATTGCGGTCGTATAAAAAAGAACAAAAGACTTGCAAAAAATTCCAGTCTGAAAGTCTGAAAGTAGATTTAAAAATTTTATAACCTGTGTTGAAAGGTTGTACTGTGGATTCATTTATTTTCGCTATTAACAATTTTCATGGATTCTCTTAAAGTTTTTTTACATAAATACCTGAAATCGTAGGTTTCACAAATTCTTCATTCAAGCCTATAATATAGAAAGTTTGCATTTCGTCAAGCATTTGAAATTATGGTTCAATTATACCAATGAAATCAAGAAGAATCTAATTATCCCATCAATAATAATGAATCTACATTATTAGATGTATTCAAATGTACTTGGGAATACTAAAATAATCAGAGCTGAAAGCTCTGAGGAAAATGATGCCACTGTCTCTAATATTGTGATATTTTTTATGCAAGTCTTGATTTTCACATATCGTAATTATTTTAACATTGCAACATGTCTTGTAAGCATATAATTGATATTCTTATATGTGTGTGTGTGAAGTGAAGATGACAACTGGCTGTTTTTAGTACAAATGAATAGGTCAAGACTACCTGAATGATCTACAGTATTCAATGACTACTGGTTGTTTTTTTGTATAAATAAATAGGTCAAGACTCCGGAATGATCTACAATATCCAATGACTACTGGCTGTTCTTGTGTACTAATAAATAGGTCAAGACTATTTGAATGATCTACAATATCCATTGACTACTGGCTGTTCTTTTGTACATATAAATAAAGACTACCTGAATGATCTGAAGTATTCTAAGTAATGTGATTTTTCTTGCAATTACATTTTCTAAATCAAGAATACAGACTACTAGTATCCTTTTCAAACCAAATGATTATGAAGAGCCTGTTGTAAGCAAGCTCTTATACCCAACATACTCATTAAATAAGTTACTAGTGACCTAGTTATTTCTGTTACTTGAAGCAAATTATATTTCTGTAGAGTTAGACAATAGTATAATATTGTTTTACTAGTTTTATTTCACCTTGAAGATTAGACAAATAGGGATACTCCTTTGATTTTTATTTCATGTCAGTCAGGTCGCTTTATATGAAACTTGAAACCACTTCTCTGCCATATTGTTATTTTATAACAACTCTGCCCTTGACCATGTTGACCCATGTAATTGATATCCATTCTTTAACCATATCTGTCTCCATTTAAGTTAATGACATTGAACCATCATGGTATTAAACACAATTTCAATAGTGATAATGCTGTTCTGTGGGTCACCATATATTCAACTTGGGAAGCACTCCAGTTATTGAAATTTGTGTCAGATTAGAAAATGATATACACATGTAGACCTTCAGGATTGGATCTTATAATTTAATACGGAGCCATAGTATGGGACCCCTACACGGTAACAAAAATAAACAAGCTTGAAAGGATACGTCAAGCGGCAAAATGTATCACCAGAGATTACAAGTCAAGAGAGGACGGACGGGATACGTCTCCAAAATGCTTACCAAACTGGAACTACAACAAGATCTCCAGACAAGACGAACAAGGCGTTGAAGCCAGAAGTTAATATTTATGTAAAAAGTAGTTGAGGGGCTGATTCCCGCTATTGAACCATACTGTCATTCTATAATATTATTACTTAAGTATTTCTGTATTGGCCTTGTTATTGGTCCGAGGCTTGGTATATTGGCCTGAGGCGAAGTCGAATGCCAATACAGCTGGCCGAAGACCAATAACAAGGCCAATACAGAAATACACGTAATAGTATCTTTATTAATTAACTATATACAGTGTTACAATATTTTTTTTTATTTCATTTCACAAGAGATAAACATTTTGACCTTGAAGTGGAACTATCCAAATCTCAGTTTCTTTTTATAAGATGCAATATCTAATGATCTGGTGCCGTTTCCATGTATCTTCAGCCTTTTCTCATCTGATGAATTTTTCTACCCTTTCCAGTCACTATAAAGTGTTACAACTTAAATTTAGACACAACACATAAATAGTACTTGGAAAGGTACTGCCATTGCATGTGTAATGCAAATATAGTTTAAAAAAATAATGTAAGAGTTGAAATTGATACAACTATCCATAAGCCAAATGACCAAAGAACGAAGATTTGCACAATTACAGAATGCATATGCCTGGTTTGGGTTTAAAAATAAAAGACCGTTTACAAAACATGAGAAGCGAAAGTAAACAGTAAAAATCGATTTGTACCATCGACATCGTGAAATTATGAGGTCGTCAAGAAATGAACTTTGTGATAATTTACTCGTTCCCAAACCTGAAATAAGTCCATCGTCTGCTTTCAAAATGCTTTTTAAATGAATGGGACCATCTTTAGCCTAAAATATATGCCATACTGAACGTTTCAGCTTGTTTATGGTGAGTAGATAAAACTGTCTTACAAACAAATGTTTACTTGCAGTTTGAGTTTATCGTGACTTACGATCTAAAAACTAGGGACGTTTGAAATCCTGTTTTGGCGGATCAGAACTCGCCAATACAGAAAAAAATCTATATTGGCCGAGTTGACACCTTATATTGCATAGGCAGTTTTCATCATATTAAGTACAATAACAGTGTACTTAATTAATAATGATACAGTTACAGACTCTGCTGCTGTAACTTTGTAATCAAAGATTCATACGCACCGCGTGGGTACGACCGTATTACTAATTTCCGATTATTAAAATCTTCGTAAATCTGGATAAAGACCAGTATCCATCCAATGGATATCAAAATGATTCAGATTATTTCTTTTTTTAATGATTGTAAAGTTGAAATGGCATGAAATCTGACATTATTTAGGAGAACTATTTTGTACAGCGATTGCTGATCATTGGAGTGTAAAAAGTCACACCATAACAAAACGGATCTATTTATACATACCGATTGTTTACGATTGTAAGACATGTGCATAAAAGTGAAAGCGTGAATAAATATGAAAAATATAACAAAGGGATAGCTCCAAATACCATTTAATAACAAAAACATATGAACAGGTCAAGATATTTTTTTGGTAAATAAAATAAAGTATGTAAACTGGTCCGACTACAACACTTTGTTCGAGTGTAGCGTTATACAAGCAGATTCCAGTTAGTATGTAAAATAGTAAATATGAAACCGAGTGCGGAAGGCGGAGAAATATAATTGACTTCCGTAAGTTCTGGTCAATGGTATCGGAAACATGCCGCTGATAGCGTCATTTTCCAAAAATCAATTCATGGGAGTCTGGGAGAACATGATTTATTTATTAATTGGCTTTGAACTAGCTTTTAGTTTTTGTGAGTACATCAGTGCCTTGTGTCTATTGTTTTTATGATCATTGTTTTTGTCTTCATTCCGATCTTTTGAGTTGCAGTCAATTTCAACTGATTTTTAGTTTCTTCTTATGTTGTGCTGTTACACCACTGTCCCAAGTAAGGAAAGGGTTGAGCGCTCACAAACATGTTTAACCTGGCAACATTCTATATATGTCTGTCCCAAGTCAGGAGCCTGTAGTTCAGTGGTTGTTGTTTGTTGGGTTCAGGGTTGGACCTCTGCGGTCATATCCAGCTGCGCTCGGCAAAGCAATTTATTTTTTCATGTCGGGGCCTTTTAAAGTTGAATATATGGTATGGGTATTTCTCATTTTTGATGCTGTATGGTGACCTATAACTGCTTATATCCACTTCATTTGAAACTCTGTTTGATAGTTGTCTCATTGACAGTCACCTCCAGGTGCGGGATTTTCTTGCTGCGTTGAAGACCCATTGGTGGCCTTCAGCTGTTGTCTGCTCTTTGGTCGGGTTGTTGTCTCTTTGACATATTCCCCATTTCCATTCTCAATTTTATACAACATCTCCTTATCTCCTTATTTTTATAAAGCCTTCTTATCATGCAGGGCTATATTTGTTCAGTTTTTCCAGTTTCAGGTTGATATGTATGTGTAAGCAAGAAATATTTCATTATTATTCTGACAGAAAAATAGAATTAGCAGTAGCAATAACATACATCATAAGAAAGAATATGGAGCAAAGATTAATGAGACCAAAGAAAAATGAGTCCAGACATGCCAGAAACGAAAATTGTACATCATACAATATATTTTTTATGATATTTGCTGAGAAAATTAAATTAAGTATTCAAAAAATTAAATGAGCAGTATATTAAAAAAATAACAATTAAAAAATTGACATCAACAACCAGTAGCAAATAGCAAAAACTTCTGAATGAAAACAGAAAGCAAGCAAGTAACAGGGTATAACAATTTATGGATACCCTTATTAGTTATTACCTCCCCTTGTTAAACTTAGACAGAACATGTGGAAATATTAAAGTTCATGGTTTTATGTTTCGCTTTACCTCAATATTATAACACAGTTTAGTGCTAGCTATTATTTCCAATTGCTAGAGAATAAATATGGTAGGCAATATTTTTCTGATTTATTCCAAATAAAAGTATGTATTTCCAGATTTTCCATTTTCCATTTCAGGAAATCGCTTCCAAAACCAGAGAATTGATTAACAACTTAAAATCCTTATCAGTGACAGGGGAAGACAATAAACAATATATAACAATAGAAGTATTAAGAGAAAGAAAGATGACTCCAGCCACAGAAAATTTTCTTTTTAGTTTAGCAGCTTGTGAAGGACTGGTACAAATGTGAATAACTTTATGTTGCAAAATAACCAAAGGATGCCAAAATTATTTAAATGCTTCCTTTTTAAACAATCTACCCTGTGTTTCAAAATGTAGTATAGAATGTTCCAACTATACTTTATTTTAATTTAAAATAAAAAAAAAAACACTTTTATAATGAATGTAAATTTATGTCTGATAGATCCAAAATAAGCTTCTGTATTCAATCAAAACTCAAATTTTTCGTGTGTTTTTTTTTCATTTATTTTATTACATAGTAAGTAAATGAGTATGGAGACACCACTTTTTGTATTTTATTGAAAAATATCTTATACATATTTTTTGGGTTAGTTATATGATAATTCTTTTCTTCTGTTGTATCAAAGCCATATTAAAAAAAAAATTACACAACCTGTAGCTTAAAACGTTTTTATTTTAAAGTTTTTGAAAATAGCATGATGTAAACTACATTTTTTGGTTTATACTCCTACATTTTTAACGGGTTTTACCAAAACAAAAATCTTGTTATCAAAATGGTAGAGCACAACTGTTGTGTGGTCAGTGTGTGTTCAGCTGCCAACAGTTTCCATGCAATAACTTATGAATGGTTCAATCAATGGTTTTCAAATTTTGATATGTTGTTACTGATGATACAATAGAGGTCCTTGTTATATTGGAAAATGGAACTTTATGTTGTTTCTGTGCAATTACTTATGAACCATTCCACTAATGCTTTTTAAATTGAAGATTTCCACTTTTACTATGCAGTAGTAATTTGACAGCTCATTTCTTGTTTGTTTATATTCCCATACTACCTTATGCATGTGAGATACATTAGCATTGTTTTAAATGTAATTAAGTTGTATAACCACCTCAAATATGTGTATGTTATTGTTACAAAGATTATGAATATTGATTGTTAGTTAATATGTTAAAGAAAAATTATTTATATATATATGTTATTTATGCATGTATCTTTTATGAAATATTAAAAACTATGTTAATACATCATAAAATATTAATTAAAATTACACATTTTAAATGATTTTTGTGTTATTGCATATACCTGGAAACGGCATTCTTCAAAACAACCATAACCATTTTTTTAATAGGGTTTTTCTGAAGGAAAAAAAAACCTGGTTATAAAAATAGTGGCTGCCAACAGTTTCCTTGCAATAACTTATGAACCTTTCAACCAAAAGGTTTTCAAATTTTAATATGTTGTTGGTTTAAACAATATTTTATTTGATAAGTCAAATTATGCTATATAATATAATACAGTATAAACAATGGGATCCAGAAACAAGCAACATTACTTATTTCACTCTGTCTCCAAAAGAATATTGACATACAATATAATGAATACTTGGAGCATGCTCTGTCAATTGGAATATATTAAGAATAGTAAATACAAAATAAGATTGATTATATAGTTTGAGAAAAAAGGGAGAAAAACAAACAAACAAAAAAAACAAACAAAAAACAAGTGAATGAAATGAGCTAAATGAAATGCAAGGAAAACATATAAATGAAGCTAATATGTTGTTACTAATGACAAAATGGAGGTCAAGCTCGATATTGAAAATTTTCACTTTTACTGTTCAGGAGTTATGATCCTTGATATATTAGAAAATGGCACTTTATGTTGTTTCCTTGCATTACCTTATGAAGCATTCCATCAATGCTTTTCAAATTTTAATATGTTGTTACTGATGACACAATGGAGGTCATGTTCAAAATTGATGATTTTCACATTTATCGTTCATGAGTTATGGTCTTTGATAGATCGGAAAATGGCACTGTATGTTGTTTTCGTGCAATCAGTCATGAACTAATCAAATAATGCTTTACAAATTTTAATATGTTGTTTCTGATGACAAAATGGAGGTCAAGTGCCATATTGACGATTTCCACTTTCACTGTGCAGGAGCAATGGTCCTTCATAGATTGGAAACTGGTACTTTATGTTGTTTCCATGCAAATACTTTTGAACCCTTCATCCAATTCTTTTCAAATTTTAATATGTTGGACAATTTTCACTTTTATCATTCAGGAGTTGTGGTCCTTGATAGATTGGAAAATAGTCGGGGAACTTAGCAGGTCAAACAAACTTGGAAATACCTTCAAAAATACTGAAAAGCTGGTTTACTTTCAATTTGTCAGCTCAAAGTTTTATTTTTTGATGAAGTCCAATCAACTTGAAACTTAGTACACGTTCCCTATGATATGATCTTTCTAATTTTAATGTCAAATTAGAGTTTTGACCCCAATTTCACGGTCCACTGAACATAGAAAATGATAGTGCGAGTGGGGCATCCGTGTACTATGCGAGTGGGGCATCTCGTTGTTCTTATTATAGAATTAAAGTGTGGTATAGTGTCTTTACAATAGTAAACTACCAAAGGTTATTGCGCGAGCGGGTCACCACACACCTTCATATAATGAATGTTAGTCCATTCCATATGGTAAACTCAACAAGGCTTTGATATAATTTTTGTACTATTTGAATGAATCAATTACTGTGGATTCATTGTTATTCGTGGGATACCAATTTTCGTCGATTTCGTGGGCACAGATGAACCACAAATTTAAATGTTCAAAAAATTATAAATTTTCTATAGGCTTGTATTCTGACTTTGGCAAAACCACAAAATCAAATATCCATGAAAAAGTAAGTTTTCCTCGATCTTAGAAATTTGGTACCCATGAAAATAAGTGAATCCACACTTTTTTTCATGTGAACTCACTTTAAACAAAAATCCTTAACTGGTCATACAAAAACAAAGATTAACACTGAACTTGGTTAAATTATGTTAGTTGTATTTGTATCGATTTACCTACTTAAAGAGTCAACTGATCTTTAAAGTTTTTTCTAATGTTGTGTTATTACACCACTCTCCCAGATTAACCTCAGCACATTACTTCTATGTGCCTGTCTCAAGCCAGTAGCTTGTATTCCAATAGTCGTTTTTGGTTGCTATCTGCCAGAATGGTTTTTATACGACCGCAAAATTTTTGCGGTCGTATAATGTTATGATGTTGTCAGCGTTGTAGTTGTTGTTGTTGTCTTCATCGTCCTAAGACATTTGGTTTCCAGACAATAAATTGAGTATAAGTATATGGATCTCTATAAAATTGAAATTGAAAAGAAGGTTGAGATTGATTTTGGGGGTTATTGTCCTAACTTTTTAGGAATTAAGGGCCAAAAACAAGCATTTTCTTGTTTCAGGACAAAAACTTGTGTATAAGTGTATGGGTCTCTATGGAATTGTGCCACAAGGTTCTATGCCTCAAAAGGAAGGTTTGGATTAATTTTGGGGGTTATGGCCCAAACCATTTAGGAATTAAGGGCCAAAAAACTAAGATTTTCATGTTTCCAGACAATAACTTGAGTATAAGTCTATGGATCTCTATGAAATTGTGCCACAAGGTTCCATACCATAAAATGAAGGTTGGGATTGATTTTGAGGGTTATGGCTCTAACCGTTTAGGATAAAGGGGCCAAAAACAATACTTTTCTAATACTTTGAATAATTTGCTTATTATTGACCAATTTCAATGGTGTTTAATTCAAAGTCTTGAATTCTTGGGGTTCTTTGATTTGCTGATTCTAACTGTGTAATTTTGATTTTTGTTTTTGGGCCTGGTTTTCAAATTGGTCCTCATTAAGGTCCAAAGGGTCCAAAATTACACTTATTTTGATTTTAACAATAATTGAATTCAAGGTTTTTTTTTGATATGCTGAATTTAAACATTTATTTAGATTTTTGATTTTGGGCCCAGTTTTCAAGTTGTTCCAAATTGGGGTCCAAAATTATTCTTTGTTTGATTTCAACAAAAATTGAATTTATGGGGTTCTTTGATATGCTGAATCTAACTGTGTATTTCAATTTTGATTTTTTGCCCAGTTATCATATTGGATCAATCCCTGAACAGTTGGGACAAGTACGGACACTACATTCAAGCTTTATACAGCTCTGAATTTGGATTGTGATTAAATATTTGACACAGCATAGGTTTCTGACACAGAATGAATATGGTCAAAGAACTGAACTGAGGTCCAAAGGGTCCAAAATTAAACTTTGTTTGATTTAATATAAAATTGAATTCTTGGCGTTCTTTGATATGCTGAATCTAACCATATATTTAGATTTTGGAAAATTGGACCATAAAATGTAAATGTCCAATTTCAAATTTTTAAGTTCTTAGACAACATTCATTCTATGTCAGAAACCTATGCTATGTCAAATATTTAATCACAATCCAAATTCAAAGCTGTACTGCACAATTAATAGAAATTGTTAGTACTGGTAGATTCCTAGTTGAAAATAGAGTTTGAAATTTACTATTCTTTATTAGATATTTTGAAAACTAATTAGAGGTAAATTTTATAGATCTTTTAAAGACATTGTATTAATGATGAATGATATTTTGGAAATTGTTTTTTTTTTCTTCATTTTTTGGTAAATTTTTGAAGAACTTTGTGGTAGGTTTGTTTTTTAATTTATATAAATTAATTTTCAAAATGCTATATATATTTTCATGCCCAACCTACGATAGTAGGGGCATTATGTTTTCTTGTCTGTGCGTCTGTTCGTTCGTCCATTTATCCCGCTTCAGGTTAAAGTTTTTGGCCAAGGTAGTTTTTGATGAAGTTGAAGTCCAATCAACTTGAAACTTAGTACACATGTTCCCTATGATATGATCTTTCTAATTTTAATGCCAAATTAGAGTTTTGACCCCAATTTCACAGTCCACTGAACATAGAAAATGAATGTGCGAGTGGGGCATCAGTGTACTATTGACACATTCTTGTTTTTTTATGAAGCAAACCCTGTTAAAAACTTAGCTAGTATTGTTCATTAATGAATAAATTAATTAAATTCTTGGTGTACCTAACCATGTATTAAGATTTTGAATATTGGACCATAATAGGTAAAAGTCCAATTTCAAATTTTTCAGTTCTTTGACCACATTCATTCTGTGTCAGAAACCTATGCTGTGTCAAATATTTAATCACAATCCAAATTCAGAGCTGTATAAAGCTTGAATGTAGTGTCCATACTTGCCACAACTGTTCAGGGATTGATCTCTGCCGTCATATCAAGCTGTGTCCAGCAGAGCATTTTATTCAGTTATTGATCAAGTATAAATCAGGTTATTGGTTTTATTTTGAATTATTTTATAATTTGTCACCAGGGGCCTTTATAGTTCATTTTACTATATGGATTTTGCTCATAGATGAAAGCCATAGGAGAATTTGTAATTTTTCCTGTCCTTGTCCTTTGGTATTTGATGGATAGTAAGAAATGTCTCATTGGCAATAATTCATCTCCTTATTTTAATACGACTTTGGAAAGGTACATTTCAACTGTAACAAAGTGGCATAAAGGTAATTAGAGGAGTGCAATGTAAAAATCTTGTAATGAGACAAAAGTAAATCAAATCTATATTATAGACAATATCACCAAAGTACTTGCCTAGGAAACTGAGAGAGTTGATTAATGCAATTTCTTATTGGAAGGTTTTGCAGGTCTGAGATGAGAAAACAGACTAAACAAAATTTCTGAAATTCTTCTGAAAATCAAGAAATAAGGATTTTTGGGAACATTATAACTTAGTCAAATGTATGTCCTAAATAATTTTAAAAGTTTTTGTTTCAAAATAAAAACATTCACTCCTGGTGTGTTGTTGGCAAACTATTTAACGAAAATGGTGTTAAACTGTACAGCATGTTTAGTTAATGGGTTTATCTTGTGTGTGTGTGTGCTTGGGTTTTTTTTCTTCTTCTTCCTGGCTTGCAGGTAGGTTTTGAAAATTTGATTTGATGCAAAACAAAATAAAAAGCAGACATAACCTTATTAAAGTCTGTGGAATAAAAACACATTAATCAATTTATATCTTTGACAAATAATTCTTTATTCATCAATGCTGCCTGACAATTATCACAAATATATCTTTAAGAATTAGTTATAAGTTTCAATTTATAATTTTAAGCTTGATTTGATATCCCACATCCTAATTTTCCATACAAAGTATCACATATGTCATGTTTGACAGCATTCTAGCCATTACTTCCTGAGTAGTAGTTTCTATCATTTCTTAATTGTTGAACGTTATCATTTCACACAATCTTGTTTACAACTTTTCCAATTTCATCAATTTCACATTCTACCACATCACCTTTCTGAAAAATATGACAGAAAATAGTAATGTAGCAACTCCAGTTTAAAAAAATGATTTATTTTAAATTCAATTATTTTTTTTACAAATTTTTAATACAAGAAACTTCCTTGAGTTTGATTGATTGATTGATTGATTGATTGATTGGTGTTTAACGCTACTTTCAACAGTATTGTGCTATTTCATTGCGGTCAGTTTTTATTGGTGGAGGAAGCTAGAGTGCCTGGAGTGAACCACTAACCTTCGGTAGGAAAACTGACAATCCTAGTCAATTAAGATTGGAGTTGAGTGCACTTGCCCTGTGCGGGATTCGAACTCACAACCTCAGTGTTGACAGGCTAGCGATACAGTAGTTCGACTACTTAGTCCACTTGGCCACAAAAGCCCCCCTTGAGTCTGAAAGACCATAGATAATCTGTTTATCACTATTTTCCTAGGCAATGTCAATGACTGAGAAAAAACCCATATCAGTTGGTAGCTTGAAAATTATCACATAGAAATCAATGGAAAATTAAGAAAATAGCGATAATGAATTGGTTTGGAAATTTTTCCCTTGGATATTTTTTCTTACATGTTAATATGTTTTTGATTGAGAGAGTTCATTGTTACACTAATGTATTATGGCCGCTTTAATCAATCTTAGTGACGATAGTGAAAGGCTTATTCATTTACTGAAACGCTATCAAATTGCAATTGCAAAATTTGTAAATTCAACATTCATTCACAGAAAAAAACAACTTTACGTCTCATTCTGTTTTTCTATTTTGTAAACTTTTACGTTTTTTGAATATGATATAATAATGCTAAAGTGACATATAGGTCCAATGGGAGGGGGTTTAAATATCAAATTGCTATGTTTATACTTGTATAAATGTATGTAATGATACACATGTCGCTATAATAAATAATTATTTTCTTACTTACTTACCACACTCTCTCAAGTCAAGTCAAGTGTAAGAAATTTGGTTTCTTATGAATACTTAAATACTAAACTATAAATACATGTACTAAAAAGAATATATCAGAAACTTTACAAGTAAATGAGTTTACATTTAAAGTAGCAATGGTACCACTTGAAATGGTTTGCTCTATGGAGAAATTCCAAAACACCACCTTAACCTTACGAGATATAAGCCTTCTAACCTTGAGAAATTCTTGTGGTTTTCTAAATACACCTACACCTGGTGGTGTACCGGTCAAAATCAGATCACCTGCTTTCAAGGTCATAAATCTGAAAAAAACACATGTAAAAGATGAGGTAGCCTTCATTTATAAAATGGCAAAATACTTTTAAAATAAGGAAATGTGGTGTCATGAGACAACTTTCAACCAAAGACAAGAAACATGGGACACACCTTGGAGAAAAATGATTTTCTCTTTTGAAACACCTTTTCTTGCAACTGCTTGATATGGATGGAAGACAAAGGTCATTGAAAAATGAGCCTACTTTCACTTTCTATTTACTTAACATACATAAATGATAATCTTTGTAATTTAAACTCTGGTGGATAGTTGTCTCATTGGCAATCATACCACATCTCCTTATTTTCATAATAATGTATCAAATTTGTTTACTTTATACACAAAGCATAACACTTCAGCAACCATAAGTTTTAAAAACATTTGTGTAAGTATTAAGCTATCTACATGTACGTGCATTTAGCTTACACATCAATCACCTTACATTTTTCTTAAACTTTTCAAACTCTCATTGAAACATTACAATGTGGAAACACCTTTAAACTCACCTAGATACAAAAGCTACACATGCAGCAGATTTGTGTATCAGCTGATTTGTACTACTGTCCTGTTTTGTTACACCATTTACTTTACATCTCAGTCCTAAGTTATGAGGATCTGAAATCAAATGTATTTTTGATGCCTGTTATATGAAACATGCATCTGATAATATTACAGAAGTAGTATGGTAATAAAAATTTCCTTTTTTTAACTTTTTTTGTTTACCTAAATACACCAGCTACCTTTTTACAAAAAAAAATTAGAATTAAAACTGATCAAACTTATTCTTTCAGTGTATGTTTACTTGTTTCTGTTTAAATGTCTATTTGATAGAGTTAAAGGGAAAATTCGTGATTTTTCACTTATCATCTTATTATGTTCATAATACCATAAAAGACATATTCACCAAGTTTTATTTTGATATGAAAAGTAATAAAGAAGAAAATTGGGAATTATTAATTTTATTTATCCAAACTTCCTGACTTATGTGACGTAGTTTAAGTCTTTTTGCATGCCGGGAGTGAAATTAATCTCATTTAAGTCTTGTTCGTTAACCATCTAATAACGCGATTTAAAGCGCATCGACGACTTTCGGTGTAGCTATTAACCAACTAAAAATAGGTGATAGCCATGCAACTTTTAAAATTAGTTGTAGGATTTATGTTTTAACGATGTTTGATACAATTTTAGTAATAAAAGTAAATCATACAATAAAACATTTTATGATTTTTTCCCCACAAATAC
Organism: Mytilus coruscus; assembly: GCA_017311375.1. Lineage (NCBI taxonomy): Eukaryota > Metazoa > Mollusca > Bivalvia > Mytilida > Mytilidae > Mytilus > Mytilus coruscus. Next base: position 90,759,005 of record CM029601.1, read on the forward strand.
TTTAAACAAACATAGGAAACTGACATGATCGATAGTGTATTAAAAATACTTGTTTGTATTGACCTTTTTGCTTCAGTCCAGCAAATATTACTTGTACTGTGGAAATAGAATGTGTATTGTTATGTGACACTTAGTGAATGTTGAATTCGTGGTTAAACTCAAGGTAATTCAAAGATTAGCATTCTGTAATTGTAATCTTTTGATCTTCATTCAGTGAATTGTAGCCGTCACGGTTTACCGTTCCAGGTGTGAACAACATTTCGTATGAATGATAAACGGAGTGCTGGTTTTAGACACAGAAAATATAAAAAAGAATTAAAATTAATTTAGTGGAGTAATTAAGTCGCACAATAACTGGATAGTCGTTGTATATTTTTATATTTTGCGTAAGCTCACTTTTAAATGAATTATGACCGCCGATACTTTTGTAACGATGAAATACTGAATTAATTTAATTGAATAAATTTATAAATAATAATAGCCTTCTGAACACGAGTGTATGAACTAAAAATTGTGCTATTTTAAATTAGAATCGGTAACCTTGAATATTTGAAACAGATCATTACCAATTGCAATTATAGAATTTAGTCCATCCAAAACGATCTTTATTTACATATTCAGGAATTAATGTTCTCATCAAAATATTTTAAATCTCACAACACATAAATACTTCAGCTATTTGAAAAAAAATTGACAAAAATTTAAGGATCTTCTTGGAATGGAATCGAAAATTACGAACAAATATTCTTTTCAGGTGTGAAAACATCAACAAAATTTATACATAATCGGAATGTCCCTATTAAAATAGTCTTCGTCTCACAACGATAATACTTTAGCTATTTGACCAACGATGTTTGAAAAAAGACAGAACCAATTTGATGTCATCTTTCCTATTTTTGTATATAATTATAAGTCTGTTTTAACTGGCAAGAATACCCCAAAGCGGACAAGCAGTTTATTCTTTAAATTTCTGTTATTGAATACCAAGAAAGAAAATAAATCCGAAATTAATTTGAAATTTTGATACTCAATAGTTTTCCTGGGAAAAAATCACATCCCTTGGGGATAATCAGTTTACGTCCAGTGACATATATATAACATACATGTCGGAACAGGAAATTTGGCATAAAACACTTTCAGAACCATGTTCACATTATTATCCATTATACCCAACAATTGTGATGATGACGAATTTCTTCCTTTGTTCGAGAACAATCTAATTGAAATATAAATCTGTGATTTTACTATGTCCATAACCCGATGAACCAAAGCAAGTTAGATATCGACCTGTATTTAAATCAAATTGGTTCTCTTCTTCTTTTCTTTTGGTATACAATAGTCCATCGACATCCGATGATTACATACTGTTGGCATACGTGGACTAGTCTATTTACAAAACTTTTACCCCAATTTAAACATAATGTATGTTTCTTTCTTATGTTCAATGTATACATGTATATTTTAAATTGCGACTATCTATAGTTCCGTAACTTTCTATCCAGGTGTATAAATGAATGATCGACAAGTGTGTACATTTTGTTAAATCAATACTTCTTGTATTTTTCAAACTGTCCTTCACTATTGACAACAAGTATATACTTACATTTTCCCAAATTTACCGTGGGAAAAATATGTAAATAGATTTTTATTTTATCATTTTTTTTTTTTTTTTGGAATTATTAAGATTTTTGTAAATAATATTCTTTACACCAGAAATGTTATTCATAAGCAAGCGTATGAGTTAAGTAATGACTAGTATATCACTATTGGACACGCAAGACAGAGATGTATATTATACACCTGATAGTTCAAAATAGAAAGTTACAAGTTATGGGCCGTGTACACTGATCAATACCCTCAGAAGTGAAACGATGCATGAACTTGCAAGCCCAACAGGAAATCGCTTGAATACCTGGACGTGTCACCTCACAATACCTTTGGGAGTAATACCTTTAGCCATGCTGGTGATCAGATAAGGAAGGTCCAAATTTATTTAAATAAGTTTATTGCATAATAGAATTATGAACAAATTAGATTTTCGAAAATAATTTTCACGGAACACTTATTCATGATCATTAATGAATTTGAACTTTGACTTTTAACTAATTTCCATATAAACAGTTTAAAACGACAGACCATGGTTATTTAAAAATAATAACATTTTCTGTATCAAGTTAGTATGTCGGATAAAACAACCGCACGATTGAAAAGATATCGACACGCAACTATGACTACATTAGGTTACTGTAGTTTTTGTCCTTTGTGGTTTATAGACCTATCGTGGTTTCTAAACGGAGAAGATATCAAAATGGCAGCACGCAGAGAATTGATACTCTAAATTTAAAATCGATGGTGATCTCTTATCTAGCAGAATAAAACTTTAATACTTATGAATTTGAGCTTTTTTACACAGAATGGACATAATATCAATTTTTGATTTTTTTGCGAAGTTTCCCTTTAAGCCATTTTCAATTGATATTTTATAGTGTGTCTTTTTATGTTGTAATGTTACACTACTGTCTTGCGTTAGGGTGAAGGTTGGCACCTGTTAAAATGTTTAAACCTGCTGCATTTTTATGCACCTGTCCTAAGTCAGGAGACTGTTGTTCAGCGGTTGTCGTTTGTTGGTGTGGTTCATAAGTGTTTCTCGTTTCTAGTTTTTTATATAGATTAGACCGATGGTTTTCCTGTTTGAATTGTTTAACACTAGTCATTTTGAGGCCCTTTATAGCTTGTTGTTTGGTGTGAGCCAAGGCTCCATGTTGAAGGCCGTACTTTGACCTATAATTGTTAACTTTTTATACATTGCGACTTGGATGGAGAGTTGTCTCATTGGCACTCATACCACATCTTCTTATTTATATTGATTGTAAGATATAACTAAATGTTCATGTCTGACAAGTTGAGTCACTTCTCCAGCAGCCTACACTATTCAGCAATGCAACCACAGGGAGAGAGAGAGTTTAAGGTCCTACCTCAACTTAAGGCCTGAAGTCGGATGGTATGCAACAATCATTTATCTCACTAACATTTTTCTTTTTCATTTTATGATTTAGAAACTGGTGATGTATTAGAAGAAATGCTTTCAAACGAATCAAATTTCTGTGAATGAATTGTACTAATATAGGCTGCTTGCCACTGAAGACAAAAAGGTGAATTTAAGAATCAACTTTTTTTTAACAATAAGAAATGTTTACCACTTAATGCTTCTTTAGTTACAATAGCTGGACCTAGGGGACAGAACCCATCCATAGCTTTTCCTATTACCCATTGTCCACCATTTACTCCAGGTTTCAATTGCCAATCTCGAGCACTGACATCATGCGCTACTGTATAACCAAATATATAGTCCATTGCCTCTGATTCCTACAAAATGTATAAGTAAAATATACATGCATGCATGTCAAAATCTTAATGCATGTATTTCCTTTTTCCAATTTATCATGTTATCACTAATTTATTCATTTTCATCCATTACTTTACCCCATCCCTTACTAGAATATTTGTGGTTTTCCTGTATCATTAAAGAAATTTAATAATAAATATCCAATGAAATATTTAATTTTTACTGACAAATACTTTGCCATGTATTAACACAAGACATTAAGAGCCCTTAAAAGAAGGGTTTTCCAGATACATGAGCATCTAAAAATAAAAGCACCTCATTTTTACATAGATGAGTAAAAGCACCAGAGGGCATAACAGAACATGTGAAGACAAGTTGTGACCTGTAGGTGTTAACATCCTTGTCTTTTTGTGGATAATTGTTTGATTGGCCACCATACCACACCTCTTATTTTCACAATGTAGGATTATAAAGATATATGTACTGATATATCATAAACTTACAGATACTTTCTTGGCATCTTTCCCAACAACTACAGTTAATTCTACTTCCCAATCCAATTCCTGAATAAAACAGAAAGATTCCTATTTCAAAGCAAGAATGACAGACATTTATGCAATCAATCCAACAAGGGGAGATAATCTTACTGTACAAGCACGGAAATGAATATTTTTCCTTTTAGGTGTAATACCACCATTGATTTCCCCTATTAGTCTTTGTTAAATTTGCACTTTTCTAAAAATTGTGCAGAATTTATCTTTGTTTCAAATAAAGAAATACTTGGCATGAGGAAAGTTTTATCCTGTCCAGTACTATAGACAAAATTTCACATAATATTTCATTGCATATAAGAAAATAACCATCACTGGAAGTTAACCTTTCAAATTTACACCCCTTTTTTTCCTGTGTACAAGCTTTAGTAACCATGTAACCTCAAGTTTCCTAAATATTTTATAGAAACACCAAATAAAAAAATAATGGTGCTTTGAAACACCCAAGATATAAGTTTATGACTCAGAAATTTTTTACTGCAATGAAATGTAGGATTAATTTCCTAGAACTGTCAAATTCAAGGGAATATTTTTTTTCAACCCTTTTTCGTATGCAACCGGATGTGATGCACTATGATTTGGTGGTAATACACCTTTACTGTTAAAAAATGTCAAAATGAATTTTTTTCTTAAATTCGCAATTTTTCTCTCTGGATTTGTTTGCGTAATAGGATATTTCCTTACTTTCAATCTCTGTTTTATTTTTGGTTATTTTTGTGTGTTTTGTTTTATATAATTCAAAGAAAAAACACTGTATGCCTTTTACCAATAAATACCTTGATTTTTGTCACTAAAATAGTTTTAATCATTACTAAGTCTAATGTCAAATTGTTAAATTTGTAACTATATACCAAGTACTTTAGGAATCATTACTATGGTTGATCCCATTATTGATAAAAATACTAAAATTCAAGCTTCAGAAATCTTCTAACACTGAATATTAAGTACATGTAAATATTGATATAATTTCTATAAATGTGCCGTAATATTGTATCAATGTCTATCATTTTACATATTTTCTAATACAGTATGAAAAACTACTCAATTTACAGGCCTTGGAGCTTTATTCTAGACAGTAAACCCTATTACATGTATTTTGAGGTTTTGACAAATTAAAACTGATACCTTTGTTTCCTCTGGATATATCAGGTCATCTGTTGGTCCAATTATACAACTTGGAAATTTATTAAATATAACTGGTACTTCAGGTACAGGAGCATTCTGTTCTATACAGTGGTCTGTGTAATTCATACCAATACATAACACTTTGTCAGGATTATAGATTGGTGCAACAACTTTCACTGTTTCTCGTTTCAAAATATTGCCTCCTCCATCCACTACACTGAAATAATTGTAATTAATCAGTAAATCCACAACAGGTATATTATTCCCAACATTGAACTGTTTTGTAATTTGAACACTGTGTCCATCTTGGATGAAATTAATTCATTTCTTTTTTGGAACATAAAATGATTTAAGTAATTTAAAAAAAGGTTTGTTACGGTATAAAAAATATTTTGTTGGTTGTCATTCATAGGAAAAAAGAAGAAAAAATTGAAGCAAAACAGCAGCAGAGGAAGAAATAGAACTTCCCCTAGAGGGTAACATCTTACTCTACAGAAAGTCAAACAAGCTACTGAAGCAGCTTACAAGAGTAGACTGAAAAAAATGGCGTACCAAATCTCTTTATTTCCATACAGATAAGGAAATTATAATGATTTAAAAGCACATTTGATGCAGGTTATGTCATTAGGCCTTTGATGGAGCATTAAAAATATAAGAGCATAGCATAAATGTTTCATTACGGTAATAGCAATTGAATTTACATTTTTGAAGCTTATTGAAACAAAGGTTCCAAGTGATACAGTTGAAGTCAATCCTTGTACAAACACCATCACTTTGGTTGACCAGAATTTGTACTTGCCATGAGCAACACAATGGTTGCCACATGTGGAACAAGATCTGATTACCATTCTGGAGCACCTGACATCACCCTGGTTCTTTGTGAGTTTCGTCTTTTCATCATTTTACTTTTTTTGCAATGGTGCTGAGTCAATTTTTCTTTGACTTATGAGTTTTATATCGACCATTTGGTATCAATTGCATAAATCCAAATAGTTATGACATCTTACCAGGCTATATCTATTCTTTTGCTGTGGCGCCTTCCTATGACTTATGAGAAGTTGGACTACAACATAGGAAGGCGTCCAATGAAAAAATAATAATAACTTTACAAGACATCATAATAGTTTGGACTACAATTTTTATTTATGTTTTTTTTTTTCAACAAAATCAACATCTATAAAGCTTTTAATTTACACTGAGCATAAGTATAAAGCAAATGGATGTACATTCAATGCATAACAATACAACATAAGCTCTGTGGAGCTTTTCACTGATGTGCCGGGATTGCTTCCCTTAAATATTAGATATTTAGTCAGCTGTAAGAGGTTGAGCTAAGAAGTATTTCTTTGGGTCAGTTGGTTAGAGCTCTTCCTTGCAACACAGAGGTCCCAGGTTGGAGTCCTGAAGGAGACAATGTGATTTTGATTTTTCTAATAAAAATCATGCTCTTCGGTTACATTTGATGCCCAACTAAAAAACCCACCATGCTTAGAGAGGAACTCGTAGACAGGGTATATGTGTTGTAAGAGTCATAATGGTAAAATGACTCTCGAGGTGGGGAAAGTGTGACAAGATTGCTTCCCTTAAATAGCAGATACTTAGCCAGCCTTTAGTGGTTGAGCTTGGTAAGTACTTCTTTAGCTCAGTCGGTTAGAGCGCTGTCTTGTGTAACACTATGCAGTGATCGAAAGAATTGAAATTATTAATTATAATTTGTAAAGTTTATAATAGTATGTATTATTGTTAAACTACAAACGTGACTTTCTATATGTTCATGTTTTGGCTTTAGGGATGTTCAAGTTTATGACAATTGCTTTTGCATTAAGTAACAGATGGTCATCGTGTTGTGACCAGTTAATTAAACTTTAATAGTTTTGCTTTAATTAACTTAATGTTAAGTATATGGGACCAAAAGTAATGGTCACTGTTTAGAACAATTTTATTTGTGGCTTTGGGCTTTTTAAAAGTAAGTACATATCATAAACAAAATTCTTTCTAAATTAAAGTCACGTTCGAAGTTGATAAAAGGAACTGTCTCTAACAAGACAGTTCAGATTGTAACTAGGCACTGAATAAAAATTAGTTCCTCTTTAGCCATTGGTTTTATAGTGCTACATATAGGGTTGTTTTGGTTGCCGTGATCCAGGGATCTTTACTCTGTCAGAAAAGGTAAGACACATTTTACATTTAAAACCGTTACTTTCTCACCATGGCTGAGCAAGAGGGACAACAATTTGGGGTAGCATTTCAAAATCTTTCACATCAATTACAAGGCTTATCAATAAAGTTAGGGGCTCAAGGGTAAATCAAATTATTCCAACATTTTCGGGCGATCAAGCTGAATTCAAAATTGGATGAAATCAATTGAGAAATATGCTATGTTAACAAACTTGGAACAAACGATACTAAATTAGTAGCTTATCAGTCAAGCACAAGCTCGGTAGCGATTTCATTCATAGATGGCTAAGGACAACCCCAGGGAACTTGGCCTCAGTTAAAAGAAGAACTGAGCTCAAGATTTGCTGAAGTGACCGACTCTCAGCATGCTTTCGAAATTTTAAATAAATTGAAACAAAAACCGACAGAAAATGTTCAGGTTTTTGCTGAACGTTATTAACTTTGGCAGAAGAAGCGTTCAGGGGTCAAGATGGGACTCAGCGATAATTCAGTCGCAATTGATAAATTTTTCATAAATGGATTGTCTCAGGATACGCTTAAAATGAAAATTATGCGCGAAAACCCTGACACACTGCAACGTGCAGTAACCATTGCTATGACAGAACAAAACTTAAGAAAAAGTTTGATTTAAGGAGGAAAATTAACTACTGACAAGGCGGGGTATCCGGACAGACAAGAACCTATGGAAGTTGACCACTTCAGACCCGCACGTAGGTGTTATAATTGTAACAAATTGGGCACCAATCTAAAGATTGTAGGGCTAGGAAAATGCCGCGTCAAGTCAATGCTTTCGATCAAAATGACAAAGATAAGGGTAGGCCTGTTTATCAAACAGACAAACCAAGAAAAGAAATAGTTTGTTGGAATTGTGGGAAGTCCGGACATATTCAAAGAAACTGTTATTCTCGACCCAACCAATCACACTATCAGGAAACTAGGACACTCTCTTTGTTTGAGCCGACAAAGAGAATTAATAAACCAGTAACGACAAAATTTATACAATAAATTTGGCAGGAAATCAAATAGTTGCATCATTAATATTAATAGAAAAAATTTAGATCATTAGTTGATTCTGGAGCGGAAGTGTCTTTAATGCATTTAAATGTTTATAAATCTTTGGCTGATTTACCAAAATTAAATAAAAGACAGTTCAACTCCAATCTGTAAACGGAAATTCATTAACGTTTTAGGATGCATAGAAATAGACTTTTATATAAAGAGTACAAAATGTCACAATTATTTTATGTGGTTTCGGACATGAACAGAAATTTAATACTTGGTCGTGACTGGCTTGTTAAAAATGGGGTAAGGCTTTATTACGATTTAGGAATGTTAAGGGTAGGAAATATATATGCTAACTTAGAAGAAGACATTCATATTTCCACAATTTTGAGATTATCAAAGAAAATTGTTTTGAAACCTCAAACTTCAAATATATGTTTGACTGAAATTGAAAAGGAACGGAATTATCAAATTCAAGGTTATATGAAATTTCCTCTTTGGATAAGGGAAGTTTAAGTTCAGAACCAGGTTTAATGATCGAAATGCGGTAGCGAAAATTCAATGTTTATATAAAATACCAGTTCATTTAGTAAATAGTACCAACAAAACTTTTAAATTTAAACGAGGAACAGCAGTTGCTAGGATAGGTTCAATTCTTGAAGAAAATTTAGTCAGTTTTGAAAAGAGATTGAAAATGCTAATCTAGAAAGGAAGTTGAAACAGAAGTAAATGTGCCCCTGAACACAAGGAAATAGTAGACACATTGTTAAGTAAAAATAGGGATGTATTTGCTTTGAAAGACTCTGAATTGGGGCATACTGAAACAGTTAAAATGGAAATAGAAACAGGGAACCATGAACCAATTAAATTAAAACCTTATCGTACACCGTTGCATAAAAGGTCCATTGTTAATAAGGCAATTGATGAAATGTTGGAAGCCGGTATAATTAGAAGGTCAAAAAGTAGTTGGTGCTCACCAATAGTCATAGTGAAAAAGAAAGATAACTCTAATCGCTTTTGCACGGACTTTAGAAAATTGAACAATATAACAAAAGTATGAGCTATCCTCTACCAGTAATCGATGACATTCTTGCTGTATTAGATAAAGCCAAATACATGACATCGCTCGATATGAAATCAGGATTTTGGCAGGTGTTAATGTCCGATAAGGACCGTGAGAAACGGCATTCGGTTGCTTTAGAGGTCTTTACGAGTATAATGTAATGCCATTTGGTCTTCAAAATTCTCCAGCAGTTTTTTCGCGATTAATGGAAATCGTTCTCGAAGGGTTACCTTTCGCGGTAGCGTACATTGATGACATTCTGATATATTCAAGTACTTTAGACGAACACCTTTCCCACATTCAACAAGTATTTGACCGCTTGAGAAAACACGGCCTTAAGTTAAAATTAAAGAAATGCCAATTTTTGAAAAATGAAACAAATTATCTAGGTTTCAAAATAACCGGAAATGGGATTAAACCGGATACGGAAAAGGTGGAAACGATAAGATCGTTGCCTGCACCAATCAATGTCAAAGAGGTCAGAAGTTTTATCGGCATGCTTAGTTATTATCGTCGATTAGTCCCAAATTTCTCAAAATATCGATCCCTTTGGTTGAACTGACGAAAAATATGCAAAGTTTAACTGGACAGACGAATGTCAAAGAGCTTTTGAATATCTTAAAGATAGTTTGACAGTTATTCCGTTATTAGCATACCCAGATTTGACAAAGCGGTACACGCTTTACACGGACGCCTCAGACGACACAATCGGTGCTTGTTTGACTCAGCCGTGTAACGATAATGAGGAAGTTTTGTATGGGGTTAAAAATGAAAAACCAATCTATTTCTTGTCACACAAATTAAGTGACACCCAGACGCGTTGGTCAACTATTGAAAAAGAAGCATTTAGCATTCATTATGCACTTCAAAAATTAGACCATTATCTGCATAACGCAGAATTCACGATTAAGACCGATCACAAGCCATTAAAGTATATTTTAGAATCCCCTATGCAGAATAAAAAGATTCAACTATGGGCATTAGGCATAACAGGGTATAACTGTAAAATTGAATGGTTGGCTGGGACAGAAAACACTATCGCGGACTATCTCTCTAGAAGACCTAACCGGATAGAAGTTAATAAATCAGACAATAAAAAGACAGACGACGAAGACATTGAAATAGACATTAGTAACAAGGCTTACGAAATTAACACCATTAATTCTAACGAAATTGACCCAAAGAAATTTGCAAGTTGTAGTTACAAAGAGACAGATACTTTGACACTTAAAGATTTTGTGGTTTCGGGTTACGATATGAAATATGAGCAATCACTCGACAAAGAATTAGCTTTGATAATTAGCCAAATGAAAAATGGCAAAGCCTCGAAATCAGTTGAAAGTAAGTATATACTGATAGATGAAATAATGTATTATATCTCTAAAGCAGATACTGAACCTGTGTTAAGGTTGTATGTCCCCTTACAATTAAGAGACAGTAGTGAAACAATATCACGATCAAGATCATTTGGGCGTTGACAAAACGTATGACGCTATTAAGGGTAAATATTTTTGGCCAAAATTATACAAAGAACTCCATGAATATGTAAACTCTTGTATAACGTGTCAAAACGGAGCTCCTATCATGCCAAACCAAAGCTCCAGGAAACTGATATACCACCATTTCCATTTGCAAAATTGCAATTGACTTGTCCGTCCATACCCAAGGTCATTATCGGAAATAAATATATCATAAGTTTCATTGACCTTTATAGCGGATACCCAGAATGTTTTGCTGTTCCTGATAAGTGCGCTGAAAATGTAGTTCATTTATTATTAGAAGAAATCATCCCAAAACATAGTTTTCCTTTACAAATATTGACGGATAATGGGGTGAAAACACAAGTTATATGGTTCATGAAACTTTACAAGAACTTAATATAAGCCATGTGACTACATCATTTTATTCACCAGGATCAAATGGCAAGGTTGAAAGGTTACATCGATTTTGCATGACATTCTAGCAAAGAAAATACAAGACGATGCCTCAACATGGGACGTTTACCTAAATCAAACGTTAGCCGCAATTAGATTTAACAAAAAGCGAGTCGTCTGATTTCTCTCCTTTCTTTCTGTTATACAACAGAGATCCTGTACTTCCGTTGATAATATTTTGCGTCCAAGGCGTAAACGCAGGTGACGATCCCATAAAATTTTATTAGAGCAGCAACATAAATCTTTTGTCATGGTTCACAAAAATATGAAAAGGTCAAAAGAAAACAAAAGAACACGGATAAATCGAGACGCGATATTGAATTTAAATTAGGGCAAGCTGTATTTTATCGAAATCACCTCCGTAAAAGTAAGTTAGACAGTAAATGGAAACCATTTTATAGGATAATTGAACAAAGGTCACCGGTCAGTTTTATCATAAAAATCAACTAAACGGAAATACCACCAAAGTGCATGCCCAACATCTTAAACCTGCACCCGTGAATGAGTGGACTATTCGAAATTAGGTCAAGCTGACAAAGATAAACAGTTAAGAAAACTATTTATGTTGTACCACCGAATCATCTGATAAAGAGTCAGAAAATGAAACTGATAGCGAAAATTCTTCGATGGAAGGAGTAGAGCAAACTCGCGATAAATTGATACGAAGGTATAAAACGAACGCGAATCTTCCTCTGGTGAAGATGACATTCCTTTAATGGAACTTACAAAAGAGTAAAATACCGTAAGAAACGGATAAAGGCTCAATATGAAAATACGACGGACGAGGAAGACAATATTCCTTTACTTGAGCTCCAGAATAATTTGAAATCTCGGCAACGACTTCTGAAATAAGATCTATCAGTTTAGATGCTAACTGTCTGAAGACGAGGCAATGTCAGTAAATCATTTTATTGAAAAACCTGCGAGTAAGCGGGATGACATTACCAAAATGATAAAATTTTGAATATATTTTCTGATATGTCAAAATGTTTAAAAGATATTCTCGAACAGTAGCTTGTTTTATATATATATACATGTATTTCTAGGCATTTTATATATATAAATACTAATATATTTATATTACTATATTAGATGCAGTTCAGAGGAATAGACTTGAAAGGGAAGAACATGGAGGCGGTGGAACAAAAGCAGAAGTTCAATTTGATTTTAACAGAATTCGCTTTTATAGCATACTCGGGCTGCCACGAATCGTTGGCTGAAAAGGGATTCTTCCTCTATTATTAAACAAATTTATAAAACCTGGTCCCAAAAGGCCAGATTGTTCCACGAAAATAGAATGATGGGGACTATTTTTAGGATTCTTATAAAACCTTCTTGACAGTTCCCACCATGATAGACTGTTAATTCCTTCTTTAGTAAAAGAAGTGGTTGACATTGTAGTAGATAGAGCAAGAAACAAGGGTTTCTTTTATTTGCATACTCTTAGATTACAAATGGAAAACCAAATAAGGTATAACAGGGCGATTGTATTCTGCCCTGAGTTCATGGTCAAATTGGGGAGAGATACGGAATGATCTTTTGTGGTTGTACCGTGAGAGTTAGCGTGTACAGCAACTATTTAAAATTATTTTATGGTTTTATAATGAGACATGAAAATTAGGTATTTTGTTTAATTGTAGGATATGGGACGGACGGCTGGACTTATTATTCTAACACTTCTTTTTGGTTTTGGCGAGCTGGCTTTCATATCTGACAATATAGTATTTGACAAAGTAAATACTGTTACCACCACGAGGTCGAAATGGTTGGTAACTTTCATAATTGATTTAAAACCTTTTGAAGGATTTTTGAACAGAATATCCCATGACATGGTAAAATCCTCCGCATTAGCACAAACTGTTTTGAGACGCTATGAACAACCTGGAAAGGAACATTTTTATAACACTTTTTCAAATTTGGAACAAGAATTTAACCTATTAATGGACATGCATCGTTCAATAACTGATAGTTTCGACGATTTCAAAACTTTACATCGACACCGACGTTCTGTTTTGCCGTTTATAGGTAGTGCAATGAGTTTTTGTTTGGTACATTGACCGAAGACGATATTAATTTGATTAAGGGCAACGTTAGTACATTAGCACAAAATCAAAAGAAAATTTCACACATTTTGACTGAGAATTTATCAATTCTAAACATAACTAGGCTAGAGGTATCTCAAAATAGAGACGCCATTAATAAACTATCAAGGGGGTTGCAAGATTTAGACATCCGTTTGGTCAATATAACGGAGGCTATTGAAAAACAAATAATAGATTTGGAAAACTTTGTGCAAATATATATTCAATTAGATTTAATAACTGGGGATTTAAAACAATTAATCCAAAGAGGATTTTCTATTTAGAACATATAAAAGATCAGTTGAGCATGCTTTCATTGGGCCATCTTTCACCAAGTACAATAACACCAAATAATTTACAAGGTCTTCTTATTGAAATAAAAGATAAACTTCCAAAATATTTAGAATTGACTAACGATCCAAAAGAAAACCTGTGGTTCTTTTATAGGTTTTGACATGTTCCACTATCCTGTATGACAGTAGAATATTAGTTGTCATTTCAATTCCTCTTCTCGATTCTAATAATAAATTTGAAATTTATCAGGCATTTAATTTACCAATGCCCATGCAAAAGAATCATACAAATATAGGTATGGTTGCAAAATACGATTTGGATGTAGAATACTTTGCAGTTAACAGAAAGGTCAAAATATGTATTGCTTAAACAGCAAGAAATACAATCATGCACAAACACCTTCACGAAATTTTGTAAAATTATAAGTCCTGTTTATCCTATTAATTTAAGTAAAAATTGCATAACTTCTTTGTTCCTGAAGAAACGAAATGATATTGATAAATATTGTCGTGTTGTAGTAGAACCAAATTCAGTTCTTCCGATGGCAAGTTATATATCGTCAGGTTCGTGGTTAGTTACCACTAACACACCCTTACGCTTTGCCATTGTTTGTGAAAATATAAGCAAAGACAACGTTTACTAAGATAATTAACCCTCCTTTGAATATTTTAGCGTTAAATGAGACATGTACTGCGACTAATGACTATCTTACGCTTTTACCGTTTTATAGTAGACAATCTTCATATACTCTTGAGGATGATCCATTTACGAAAGTTATTCAAAATTATAATTTAACAATGCGAAAACTTTGGAAGCCATTTCATGACTCTTACAAGTTTAACTTGACTGAGCTACCAAAAGAGTTGAAAATATTAAAGAAATCCCAATGGATAATCTGATTTACCAATTGAAAAATTTACAAACCATACAAGAAGATTCAAGTTTTCCAAATTGGGTGTATAACGTAATTTATCTAGTAATTTCTCTTTTGTTAGGTATTATCATTTTCATATTATGTAAATATAGAAAAAGTTACCTTGTTCAGCCAAACGAGGAAGTGGTTGCAAGATGCAGAATGTCGCCCCTAAGTATGACAGAGTGAGTCAACTGGTGTCGGCTAAGACCGAGGGTGATGTTAACACCTCCAGAGATGTTCCTCTGCACCAATGTTAGACAACTCAAAGAAAGAAGTGGCTAATAATTTATATCCACTGCTAAAATTAGCAGAACAAACAGTGCGTATATAAATTGAAGTAATAGCACAACGCACAACGTGTAAATACTGAAGTACTATTCGATTATAACGAATAATGTTTTAAAAACACTATACGATCACAAATACTGACTTTTTATTTATTCACTATATACAAACATGACAATTAACTGTTCTTTATACATTGTATATACAAATGATGGAGTAATGATGCCGGAGTTATGGATGATGGAGTAATGATGTCAGAGTAATGGATGTCGGAGTATGGATGATGGAGTATGGATGTCGGAGTTAGGATGTCGGAGTTATGGATGTCGGAGTTGGGATGACGGAGTAAGGATATCGGAGTATGGATGTCGGAGTAAGGATGTCGGAGTAACGGATGTCGGAGTAGGGATGTCGGAGTAAGGATGTCGGAGTTATGGATGTCGGAGTTGGGATGACGGAGTAAGGATATCGGAGTAAGGGATGTCGGAGTAAGGATGTCGGAGTTATGGATGTCGGAGTTGGGATGACGGAGTAAGGATATCGGAGTAATGGATGTCGGAGTAAGGATGTCGGAGGTATGGCGGACGGAGAAATGGTAGACGGAAAATGGCGGACGGAGAAATGGTAGACAGAAAATGGTAGACGGAAAATGGTAGACGAAAATGGTAGATGGAGAATCTTTTGCATTAACACAGAGGTCCTTAATGTTAAGTATATGGGACCAAAAGAGGTCACTGTTTAGACAATGTGATTTTCTAATAAGAATCATGCTCTCCTATTACACTGACACAGAAACGAGGATTGAGGAATCACCATTACTGTACTTAATCTCTGAATATGTGTTTCTAAAAAGGTTTCAAAGCCCATTTTTAAGGAGAGTAAAGGCCTGTCTAGTCTTCATTTGAATCAGTTGATACCTTTTCGCAGCTGACAGCATAGCATTGCCGCCTTCAATAAAGGATCTCATGTCATTTGGAATGTTTGGGTTTGCTTTGCATAAATCAACAATATCTCCGTTTTCTCTAAGTTCAACGCCAATTCGCCTATTGCCAGCATCTTCAAATTGCACAAGCCTCATCCTTTCAAAATCACCTGACACTCCCCTCTGTAGACCGAAAACTTCCGAGAAGTTCCAAGTGCATCTACTGATAACGAAAGTAGACACCGGCAAGAACGTGTGAACAGGTGAAGGTGTGACATAATGTAAGAGAACGGGTAATGTATATTATATGGTTATGCAAACAATGATAACTGTTGAATTGCACAAATATGATTGTGATTGTACAACTATTAAATCTTGTTTTAATACCTAAGATTTGTTCGTGATAATGAAAGTAGAAACCACGGGTTGGACCAGGATCTTTTGAGTGCTGCTCAACCGGTAGGTCTTTTCACCACCGAACACCGCCGAACACATTAAAATACCATCTAACACACCTAAATATATTGTTTTCATCTTTATTTATATATTTGACTTACCTTCTGAACGAGGATGAATATGTTTATACATATATATACACAAATTAATAAGAAATGATAACAAGAGAACACAGGCACTTGTTTCTATCCATGGGAAGCCCCACTATCAACGTATATTTACGAGATATACATTGATAGTGGGGCTTCCCATGGATAGAAACAAGTGCCTGTGCAAGAGAACCAAAAAGATCAGTATTGCAGGGCTGCTGTCAGAACAGTTCACTTGCAAGTCTAACATTTTTTTAATTATAATTATTGTGATAATTTCACATTAAATAAAATATTTTAACTTATTTGAACAACTTATTTCTAATAATTGAAAAGTAAAGACCATAAGATGATATACAATGAAATACAGACAATGTAAATCCGGAAAAAAATATTGCTGGATCCGGAAGTTTTTTTTTCTTTTTTTTTTGATTCTCAACTTAACATCACTAATGCACATAAAAATGTGAAAAACATGACAATAGGATTAAATTTTACGTAATTTAATCGATTTTATTGTTTTATTGTGTAACATTACTGTTTTTCTTAGGGTTAGTGGTCTTTTTGGGTGTTCGGTGGTGAAAAGACCGACCCCTGCTCAACACATTTTTCTTAAAAGTGTCAGACCACCAATTTAAATTCCCTATCTATTCAACCAAATTTTGCAATTTTCACAGCTTTCTGGAATTGTACATGTATCCGCTTTCTATAATCAATTTTCAACCAATGTTTAAAGTCTTGTATTGAAATACTATCGTCAGAATTCAAGTACTACTAAAAATAACCCCTGGTTTCCTGGAAATCTTAAATCAGTATACTATGCAGCCCATTAATCCTTAATTTTTAATGCAGACTCAAAGACAAGTGAATTGTGGCTCAAAATAGTCTATATATATTTCTCTTTCACCAAAAGTTTCATTTCTGCAAATTTGTTTGTTAGTTTAAGTAAACCATGACATTAAAAGCACTTTTTGTGTCAGGGAAGGGCTACTTTTACAAACATTCTAAATTGAAGTGGGTGAATTGGTGGTCTTGACACCTTATTTCATATAAATGTTGGGAATGTACCCTACTGGTATACAGGCCCTATTAATTAAGTCTCTTATAGGATTTTGGTTGCATATTTTAAACTGGAATGAAAAAGAGTCTTTATTATATAATGTTTATAAAGTAAACAAGCAGTTAAATGATGGATTTGCTTCAAAAATTAAAATGCTACTATCTAAATTAAGTTTCACTCATGTTTAGGAAAATCAATGTACCTTTTCTAAAAAACAATTACGTTCAGCCTTAACGAAGAAGCTCAATGAAAATTACAATATATTTTGGAAAAATTGTCTCTTTAGTGATGATAATTCAATAAATGGAAATAAACTAAGAACCTACAGAAAATTTAAAGTGAAGTATGAACTTGAAAGTACCTTTATTGAATTTAGATAAAAATGTTACAAAAAATTATGCAAAAATAAGAATAAGTAATAGTATGCTAGCTATAAATTGAACATGGTTGATATAATAAAACAGCCTTAGAAAATAGATACATTGTATGTCCCTTATGTCATAAACAGGTGGAAGATGAATTCCATTTGATCATAACATGTGCAGAACTTAATGTTTAATGAAATTTCTAATATTGTTCCCTGTTTTAATTCAATGAGTAATGAAAACAAATTTGATTTTATATTTTCTTGCAAAAGAATGTGATATATTAATTATCATTGTTACCAGTATAAGTGAAATGTATAATGAGAGAAACACTATAATGTCAATACATGAACTGTGTATGATTCATGGCTTATATTATAATATATATAATCAAGATATTCAAATGATTACTTTAAAGAGGAGGCATGTTGTCAAAAAGTATTGTAATAAATATTAACATTTTTTCAATGCTACATGTTTGTATTGTTTTCTGTCTATCGTTTTGTTAATATATGTTTTCTTTAGTAACAGTCCTATTGTTTGGATTTTAAACTAATAAAATTCTTATTCTTATGAAACGAGTTTCTGGTTATTTAAATTACAAGTTAATGACGTTTAAAAATTATTATGCTAATGCGTGCATATATAGTAAACTCAATCTTCTGTGTATAGTATTTATTATGAATCCATAATGTTTTTAAATCGACAACAAATTTTTCATTCCTAGACCTGTTAATAGAATGATTGTTTATTGAAAACTTTGGCTGCTAATTAAATTTTGGCTTTTGTTGCCAATCGTGATCTTGATAAACATTCTACATGGAATCATGGAGCAAATGAAAAATAATTGAGATGACAAAGCGATTGGGTTTTTATGTTTTTTTAAATTTTGTACCTGCATGCATTCCCATACTATAGTTTATTAAACTTAATCATAAAATTTGTTAAATGATTTGGTGTATTATAGAGGTAAAACTCTTAGCTTTTTTTTACATGCATCAACAAAAGTTTGACAGAAAAATGGAAAATATTTTACATTATTACAGGTGATTTTTCATTGCTGTAATGAAAACATCTTTAAAGTATTCCAATGCTGTTTAAAGGTTTCACCAGTAACATAAAACATATAAGAAGAGTATTTCCCATTCCTAACTTCAGATCATCTTTGATGTCATTTTCGCATAACAGTTGTAGTATACAAAGGTACAATTCACATAAACTTTTACTTATAATGTAAGCTTGGTGTTGTATAATCTAAAAACCATTCATACTGTACTAATTTACTTGAAATAATGGTATAAAATTTTTTTACCTTTCTAATATGCATATTTATATGGATTGATGATCATGCATTTATCCCTGCTATACTAATTTGCTTGAAATAATTGTTTAAAAGTGTTTAACCTTTCCTGTCCTATTTATATTGAATGATAATCAATTATTAGCATATTTAAGGCGGATGGGGAGCAAGAAGGTGAACTGTGGTTTATTTTTATCAATAGTACCGCTTAAGTCGACGCTAGGGGCCGTCTTGACCTTGTTGTAGGGTATGAATGGTTCGTTCATTGTTGAAGACCTTACATCAACTGTCAAGATGAAGAACAGGAATAAAAGCCCTGTTGATTGATAATTTTCTATGTTTTCTATGTATTGTGTGCGATTTTGTCCCATGTACATTTACTCCATATCCTTTCATTTTCTATTAAAGGGAAAATTCGCGATTTTTCACTTATCATCTTATTATGTTCATAATACCATAAAAAACATATTCACCAAGTTTTATTTTGATGTGAAAACTAATAAAGAAGAAAATTGGGAATTATTAATTTTATTTCTTCAAACTTCCTGACTTATGTGACGTAGTTTAAGTCTTTTTGCATGCCGGGAGTGAAATTAATCTCATTTAAGTCTTGTTCGTTAACCATCTAATAACGCGATTTAAAGCGCATCGACGACTTTTGGTGTAGCTATTAACCAACTAAAAATAAGTGATAGCCATGCAACTTTTAAAATTAGATTGTAGAATTTATGTGTGGATTTTTATACAATTTTAGTATTAAAAGTAAATCATACAATAGAACATTTTATGATTTTTTCTACATATACTTTAAACAAACATATGAAACTGACATGATCGATAGTGTATTAAAAATACATGTTTGTATTCTGACCTTTTTGCTTCAGTCCAGCAAACATTTTCTGCTTGTACTGTGTATTGTTATGTGACACTTAGTGAATGTTGAATGCGTGGTTAAACTCAAGGTAATTAAAAGATTAGCGTTATGTAATTCTAATCTTTTGATCTTCATTCAGTGAATTCTAGCCGTCACGGTTCACCGTTCCAGGTGTGAACAACATTTTGTATGAATGATCCTTTTGCGCCACAACTTTTTTCTCCAATGCTACGTTTATGCCACCTGTTTTAATATTACATGGTATCATTTGCGCCAAAATAAAACATACAATTGCGCCAATTAGAAGAAAAATTACTTCCTCCTCCTTTATTGGGACTTGGAACCGGCAGTTTACACTGCAAATGTTTCTTTTTCTGAAACATACTTTCTTCTTACTGCTGCTGCATGGGTACTTCCCAATTTAATGTATGTAGTAGCTTGTATATTCACTTTATTGTCCAAAAAGACAAAACACTGAAGGATGAAATGCAGTTCATAATAAACCCTGTGGAATGCTTCTGCTCCATGACTGGTACATCTTGCGTTAGATAGAGTTGCAGCCCATACGGATGGTGGGAACAAAGCACTGTGTCATCAACATATGTGGCTAAAACATAATCAGCAAAAGCTTCTATTTTCTTCTCTTTTTGACATACATGTATCTTGTATTAAATATTCAGCAAAGCAATAAGTTTTCTCTTTCTGTACATTGACTGTCTGAATGCTTTTCAAGTCATTTCTCTCCAGATGTTCATCTTCATTGTGAAATTTCCGAACATATGATACTTTTTAAGCCAAAAATAAGAATACATATTAATCATTAATATTTATGATAGATATGTTTACAGGTAAATTGGCGCAAATGAGTTCCGAATATTGGCGCAGTTGATACATTTGGAAAACAAAATTTGGCGCAAATCATACCCCTGAAAAACAGTAATTGGCGCAAAAGGACTGGCCGGTAAACGGGAGTGATAGTTTTAGACACAGAAAAGTGAAAAAAAGAATTAAAATTAATTTACGGGAGTAATATAAGGTCGCACAATAACTGGATAGCCGTTGTATATTTTTATATTTTGCATAAGCTCACTTTTAAATGAATTATGACTTCTGATTACTTTTGTAACAATGAATTAATTTAATTGAATAAATTTATAAATAATAATAGCCTTCTAAACACGAGTGTATTAACCCAAAATTGTACTATTTTAAATAAGAAACGGTAACCTTTAATATTTGAAACAGATCATTACCGATTGCAATTATATAATTTAGTCCATCCAAAGTGATCTTTATTTACATATTTAGGAATTAATGTTCTCATCAAAATATTTGAAATCTCACAACGCATAAATATACTTCAGCTATTTGAAAAAAGATGTTTAAAAAATTGACAGGAAATTTAAGGATCTTCTTGGAATGGAATCGAAAAATTAGGAACAGATATTCTTTTCAAGTGTGAAAACATCAACAAAATTTATACATAATCGGAATGTCTTTATTGAAATAGTCTTCGCCTCACAACGATAATACTTTAAGCTATTTTACCAACGATGTTTTAAAAAAGACAGAACGAATTTAATGTCATCTTTCCCTATTTTTGAATGTAATTATAAGTCTGTTTTAACTGGCAAGAATACCCTAAAGCGGACAAGCAGTTTATTCTTTAAATTTCTGTTATTGAATATCAAGAAAGAAAATAAATCCCGAAATTGATTTGAAACTTTGATACTCAATAGTTTTCCTGGAAAATATTCACATCCCTTGGGGATTATTAGTTGCATATATAGTACATGCATGTCGGAACAATTGTGATGATGACGAATTTCTTCCTTTATTCGAAAACAATCTAATTGAAATATAAATCTGTGATTTTACTATGTCCATAACTTCGAAGCAAGTTATATATCAACCTGTATTTAAATCAAATTGGTTCTCTTCTTCTTCTTCTTCTTTTGGTATACAATAGTCTATCGACATTGGATGATTACATACTGTTGGCATACGTGGACTAGTCTATTTACAAAACTTTTACCCCAATTTACACAAAATGTATGTTTCTTTCTTATGTTCAATGTATACATGTATATATTTCAAATTGCGCTATAGTTCCGTAACTTTCTATCCAGGCGTATTACGAATGGTCGACAAGTCGTACATTTTTTAATCAATATTTCTGGTATGTTCCAATCTGTCCTTCACTATTGACAACGAGTATAATTTTATACTTACATTTTCCCAAATTTACCCTTGGAAAAATATGTAAATAGATTTTATTTTATCAAATCTTTTTTTTTTTGTATTATTTAGATTTTATAAATAATATTCTTTACACCAGAAATGTTATTTATAAACAAGCGTATGAGTTAAGTAATAACTAGTATATCACTTTCGGACACGCAAGACAGAGATGTATATTATACACCTGATAGTTCAAAATGGAAAGTCACAAGTTATCGGCCGTGTACACTGATCAATACCCTCAGAAGTGAAACGATGCATGAACTTGCAAGCCCGACAGGAAATCGCTTGAATACCTGGACGTGTCACCTGACAATACCCTTGAAGTAATACCTTTAGCCATGCTGGTGATCAGATGAGGGAAGGTCCAAATGTATTTAAATTAAGTTTATTACATAAAAGAATTATAAACAAATTAGATTTTCGAAAACAATTTTCACGGAACACTTATTTATGATTTGAACTTTGACTTTTTAACTAATTCCAATATAAACAGTTTAAAAATGACAGACCATGGTTATTTAAAAAATAATAACATTTTCCGTATCAAGTTAGTTAGTCGGATAAAACAACCGTACGATTGACAAGATATCGACACGCAATTACGACTACATCAGGTTACTGTTGTTTTTGTCCTTTGTGGTTTATAGACATATCGTGGTTTCTAAACGGAGAAGATGACAAAATGGCCGAACGCAGAGAATTGATACTCTAAATTTAAAATCGATGGTGATCTCTTATCTAGCAGAATAAAACTTTAATATTATATATGAATTTGAGCATTTTTATACAGAATGGACATAATATCAATTTTTGATTTTTTTGCGAAGTTTCCCTTTAAGCAATCTAATTGAAAACAGATGGAGTAATGCTTCACTCATATGGATATGACATCTCTTAGTTCTACTTTCTGGAATTGGATCTATATTTATTGACTTGTTGGAGATTTTGAAGCTATTAAGTTATTGCTTAAAAGAAATAGTAATTTGTAGATCAGTTTTTGGTACAAATTTATGATAGAAAGTGTAATTAAAAGTTTTGAACAAGCTCTATATATGTTGCACAGACTTTACTATGTAAAATGTATTTGCATACATAGATTATATTGCTCTTCCTGCTACTTTTGTTCTATGTTGGACACTGAGTTGGTCTTCTTTTTAGAATTTTCTTTCTTTGGATAAAGGGGTTTATTTATATTAAGGCAAATGGTTGGTTAATTGATTTACTTGATCTTTGTCATTGTTCTTTTTTTAAATCTTTACTAAATTTACTATGCTGTCAGCAAATTTAAATTTTGTTTATACCTGGAAAACTTAAGAAATTGAAAATTTAAAAACCTTAGACTAGATGCACAGTGATATATATATTAATAAAACATACAAAACAAAGTTTTTTTGAAACACCAAGATCTAAGAACTATGAGACTTTAAAAAATTGTACTGTTTTAAAAGTGCTTATGTAAGACATAAATACAGTAATTGTCAAACAGAATTTTAAGTTTAAAAAGAATAGATCTATTTATAAAACAGTCAAAACAAAGTTTTTGAAAATACCAATATCTAGGAACTATGAGACTTTTAAAACTGTATTGATTTAAAAGTGCTTACATAAAACATTGTTATAGCTATATATATTATATATATAGTAGTTGTCAATTATCCTTTATATAACTCAATATTAGAAATGTAAGTAAGATTTAGTTTGCAGTTTAGAAAATTATACTGATTTAAAAGTGCTTATGTAAGACATAAATAGAGTCATTGTCAATTTTCAGTTTATATGACTCAATGTAAGAAATGTAAGTAAGATTTAGCTTGTAGTTTAGACTTTATGTTTTTATCAAGATGTATGTATGATTATCATGTTATCATTTTCATTAGTGTACTTGTGACTTAATGCATGTGATCAGGAATAAATAAAAATAAAGTTTACTCTGGTGATGTAATCATGTTTGTTTCATTTTCTCTTACGGACAATTTAAATGAAAATCTGAATAGAAACAACAGAATTTCTCTCCCAATTTTTGTTTTTGTTTTTTGTCAAATACTACCTCACACTCTTGTATAGCAATAAAATATTTACTGAAAATAAAACTAGTCTAGATTAAAAGATATAAAATTATAAATCTTATTTATATCTTAACACTTACACAAGATTTTATTTTAATACAGATCATTTCAGATGAAATTTTAACAGACTTTTTAGCTAAAAATTGATAAAGATGAATATTTTAATACTATGGTCAGATCATATGTTTTCATACTTCATATGAATTCGTACTATGCATGCTTTTTCAATGGAAATTGTGACGTCACAATGCATTCTTAATAGCACGAAAACCCATGAGACGAGGATAAATCATTTTGGAAAAGCAAGTTAGGGTCACTTAAACAGTTTTTCATGGTTTAGGCAGGCAAGGTATTTTTCATAGATATTATCTTGGTCCTTGAAAAGTCTTTTCAAACTTAAAAAATAGTGTGTGTAAATTTGCAGGCTTTGTTAAATGGTTGACAATTAACAGGCTATTATTTCAACTTGGAATTATTTTTATTTATGGAATTTGCATAATTTCTTGTGCTTGAAATTTTTAATAAATTCCATGTTTATTCTGTACTTTTATGTTCTGTGCTGTGCACAACACTTTCTATTACACAGAAGATAGTACATGTACTGTGCCGCGCACAACACTATCTATACAAAATACATTTTATGGAAAGTGTTATTAACTGCTGAAAACATTATAATACCAAATAAACATGGAATTTATTAAAAATTTCAAGCACAAGAAATTATGCAAATTCCATAATTAAAAATAATTCCAAGTTCAAATAATTATTATTGATGACACCAAGTCAATGACTCATTGTCTTTTTCTTAAAGAAATTTCTTGGTTGCTTGAAAAGTCCGTTCACCTTGAATATATAATTGTACTAAGTGTAGACATGACCTACTTATACTTAGCCTAGTTAACAAGAATTGATTATGCATATACATGTCATTTCTTACAGTAAATAAAAATTATACATTTCACAGATGTACTTAGTTATGTAAGCTTTTCTTGTCCCTTTGTATTTGTCATATTCCTGGAAAATTTGGTGTAGGTCTGTCCTCTGAAACATGGAATAGATTAAAAAAAAATTGTCTTCCCAGCCCTCTCCTAAAATCAACCAATATGGTTGTGTCTGTTGTTACAATGGAGAAAATATTGAGGAAAAATAGGTAAAAATTTAGATTTATACCTGTCCTTTGAATATAATGCTAAATTCTAGTTACAATAATAGTTGAATAACAAATGCTTAGAACTCTAAGGAGATTCATTCCAGTTGAAAAAATTTTTGAAAATAATATAGTCTATAATTAACTGTAAATATATTTTTCCTTTGACATGTTTGAGTTACTTGATGGTGGTGTCAGAACTCTTTGATCATTGAAATAAACTAGGTATTAAGTAACTGGTCATTCAGGCAGATTATTAAATTCAAGATGACAACCACCATTTCAAATGATAGTGCAGTGATTACAAAACTTGCAAAGAATGCCATCTTTAACAGGTTGAATAAGAGTTTAATGTAGAAATTGATGTAAATAATCAATCATGAAATGGATATGTATGATTTTGATGCCACTTATAAAATCAAAATTGCAGTAGCCATGGAAGTAGTTGTCATAGGACCCTTCTTTTTCAATATGTAGGCAAATGTCCATGCAGGCACATGTCTCTGAGTTCTTTTTCTAAATCGAGAATAGCTTCTACCATTGAAAGCATTTTATCTAACTGACTTTATTGAATTGGTGGGTAAAATTAAACAGTTTTCTTGCTGCCTATGATTTCTAGAGAGGGATTGATATAAGTTACTCATATATTGTTTATTTACAGCTATACTAACTTTATGTTTTGTTTTCTTGCTGCCTATGATTTCTAGAGAGGGACTGATATACTGATATATTGTTTATTTACAGCTGTACTAACTTTATGTTTTCAGGCTTCCTAAATTATTACCATGTGTGAAGGTTAAAGATCCCCAGTATGATGGTGTTGTTATAGTAACAGATTCTCCATCCAAACTAGTGGGTGATTTAGAGCCCCTCAAAGATGTCATAGAAAAATATGGTGAGGTAATTATGATTTGTTTTCTTCATGAGATAACTGACTTAACCAATGGAAACATGTATTGCTAATATATATGTTTGCCACATGTGGAGCAGGATCTGCTTACCCTTCTGGAGCACCCCAGGCTTTTATGCCCCTGCCGCTAGGTGAAGGGGGCATTAAGTGTTACCCATGTCTGTCCGTATGTATGTCCCAAAATTGGTTTCTGTTCTCTAACTTTAGTTTGCCTAAACCAAATGTTATGAAACTTATACACAATGCTTATTACCATAAAACACAGATCAAGTTCAAATTTCTGTGGCGTCACTTTTACAATTCTCTAGCTATGTCCCTTTATAACGTTATATGCAAGTGGGGGGGCATCATCTATGTCCCATGGACATGTTCTCCATTTATTGTCCCCCGTGAAATGCGTTGCGGGGGACATGGAAATACCGGGTGTCTGTCTGTCTGTCTATCTGGTATTGTTAGCGCTCTCAGGTGTACAGTTCTTGCCAGAATTTTATGAAACTTATATCATAGGGTATATCAGCAATGTCTTGGAGGAGTTCGAAAATCAGTGCCGATCAATTATTTTAAAAGAGTCATGCCCCTTGGAAACATTAATTGTATGGAAAAATGCATTGTTACCGCTCTTATGTGTACTATTCTTGCCAGATTTTTATGAAATTTGTATTATAGGTTTATATCTTCAATGTTTTTGAGTTCAAAAATCAGTGCCGATCAATTATTTTTAAAAGAGTTATGCTCCTTGGAATTATTGATTATATGGAAAATTACATTATTAGCGCTCTCATGTGTACAATTCTTCCGAGATTTTTATGAAATTATATTATAGGTTTATATCATCAATGTGTCAAACAAATTTGAAAATTGGTGCCAATCAATTATTTTTAGAAGAGTTATGTCCCTTGGAAATATTGATTATATGGAAAATTGCTTTTTGTTAGTGCTCTCATGTGTACAATTCTTGCCAGAATTTTATGACACTTTCGAAAATAAGTGCTGATCAAATATTTTTAACGAGTTATGCCCCTTGGAAAAATTAATTATAACGGAAATCGCATTGCATTTGCTCTGAAGCCTTCATTTCTCTAAGATATTTATAAATTGTTTTAATGAACAAAAAAAAAGTACTTTTATTAGTTATTGCCATTGGATAAATAAAATATGTCTAATGCGGGGACATTGGAACTCTGTTCATTTATTTGTGGGGTTCATGTTGCTCAGTCTTTAATTTTCTATGTTGTGTTTGTGTTTTGTGTACTATTGTTTTGTCTTTTGGTCTTTTCCTTTTTTTTGCCAGGATGTTGTCAGTTTATTTTCGATTTATGAGTTTGAATGTCCCTCTGGTATCTTTCTCCTCTCTTTGACTACCTGCTTTTTAAGAAAAGTTGATGTTGAACTTTTTTAAAGTGTTACCATTTCAAGACATGATACAGTTTGTACTTTGTCATTTTATATGTATGTCTGTCTGTCCATTTGTATATCTGAGGAAAAAAATATTTCTTGTTTATTACTTGAGTTTGCATTGGAGACTGGCATTATTACTATTTCAATACTATTTTAAATATCTAAATTGTGTGATACAGGTCATGTTTGATCTTTACTTTCGTAGCAACTATCATTCAAGAGTTATATATGCTGCTTCAATTGTTTCAGTAGGGTTAAACTATTTAGTTTTTAAAGGATCACTTATAGTTTGTTGTGGAGGATGGGATATTTATGAAAACAGATGTTATTCCATCAAAAAGGATTTAATAATACATGTAGTACTAATTTGTTATGAGCTATGAACTTGCTGGTTTTAATTGTCTTTGTGTCTCTATCAATGTGCAGTTAATTGAGTACATGTAAATGTTGACTGATAACTTTTTCTTCTTTCTTATGGCCATGGTCCTTCCATGATAATGATTTTTTTATTGCCCTCTTCTTTACTGTTTGACACTTTTTGTCCACCAGATAATTACAGAATATTTAGAAAAGAAGGAAAGAAATGGCCGCAATCTAGCATTTTAACAATCTCTGTACAGTGCTCATTTCCGTTCCATATACTCAGTACACTACATAACATATTCAGTGTAGTGATACAAAGTAAGTATGGAACGGATGTGAGCTCTGGGCTGGAGATTGGCATTTTAACTATCTTTACAGATTGATGAAGTTTATACGAAGGATGTGATATTTATAAAAACAGATGTTATTCCATCAAAAAGATTGGTGAGTTAAAATATATAAGAATATTTTTAATGCTTTTATCTTTCTATAATATTTTTTTTATAATTAACCAGAAGAAAAGAAGTGCTTTTCTTTTTAACAAAAAAACTTTTCTGTTGGCTAAAATTTTATTTGTGCTTGAATTTTCATTGTCAAAATTTAATAATTATATGACGCCAAAACATTACCCAGAATTTAAATGTAAAAGATCGAAATATTTTATGAAAATTGACTGATTTACCTTGTAGTTTACAGAGATAACAGGGGAACTGAAAAAGGCCAAAGTCTGGAAAAGGGTTTTTATACTGGGGTTTCATTTATTTTTGTGGATTGAGGGAAATTTGTATTTTTGTGGATACTTGATTGTGTGGTATTGTCGAAGTCTGCATACAAGCCTATAAAAACTTTATACTTTGTTGACAATTAAAAATAGTCCACATTTACCTACGAAATCCACAAAAATTGGTACCCACGAATGAAAATGATTAATTGATTGATTGTTGGTTGTTAATGTCTAGTGGCAAATGTTTCATGCATGTTCAGGATGAAAAATCCACAGTACTACAATAATATAATTTTATTATTGAATCAGATATTTTCCCCAACTGGACCACTGAATAGAGATTATGATGATGTCAGAAGATTTGCAGATGCAGCTGTTAAAGGAATACAAAGGTATCAGTAGAACTTAGTTTAAGCTTTGGTTTTCCCTCCAAAACAGTTTTTGGTAGGTGGGAACTCAAGTTATAAAGAATTGGATGGGGCCTGTATGTTTGCATTTCCTTCTAGAAAACCTATATTAAAACATTCTTTAGTTCTTTAATGGTTCAAGAATTTCTTTTCATTATTAGTTTTCATCAGTCAAATTGAAACTAAGTTTTATTTATAGTCATCAAAGCAGATCTGTTCCATGAAAAAGATATGAAAGAAGGTAAATTAGCACTGAATTCACTGGAAGATGTTATGATAAAAAATTCAAAATGTAACACAAGCATTATAGCAATAAAGTTTTTAAATTTTTTTGAACAAACTATATATTGATATTTACCTTAATTTTTTAGGGCTTTGAAAGCTGGTTGCAAAAAGCCTTTATTTGTACGTCCAGTTGACGACAACTTTGTTGGATTTGCAGGCAAAGTAGCAACTCTTGGAGCACTGCATGCTTTGTATGTGGTAGGTAGTTTTCATTAGTAATGGCAAATGCAATAATATTGATTAAAGAAATATTTCATTCCTACAGAAATCAAGGCCTTCATTAGCTTTAGGGGACCAAACTGATAGGGTTATACTTAATTGACCCAAACCCTAGAGTAATTCTTACCCATACGTTACTCTAGACCTAGCACTAAAATCTAACCCTAACCTTACCCTTATCCTAAACTGAACCCTGACCCTAAAGTACAGGATCTCTTACAGTTGCTGAAGGCCGAAATCATTTCCTGTGAAAAAGAAAAGTAGTACAGTGTCAGTTTCATGTGTTGAATGCAAAATCAGATTATTGAATTTCTTCAATATCAATTTACCAGATGGATTGATAATAACAGCAAGTCCTTTTACATGACTTCACTATTACTAAGTAAAAGAATTGTGCTGGTAAATAACAGGCAAATATTGCATAATATTTGTACTCATTTATAGGTTTATCAAATTATTATTGCTTCAGTTATTCAGACAGTTGCAACCTGTACTTGAAGGTGGCAAGATATTTATTTTTACTTTTTAGCCCCTGGAGATTAGAGAAGATGTTCCAGAAAAGAAAAGTAAAGCTGATGTAATGGGTATTTGGTGTAGTGATGAAGTGAAAGTTACTAAATCCATCCCAGTTACTACAGCTATAGAATCTGGAAGGTATACAATAATTTATTAATAAATATGAAGTAGAAAGATTTGCCAGAGTAACTAATTATCGGTACATGTTAGTTACTGTAGAATGACTGCCATATAACAGAATATGTTAAGAAAACATATAAATACCTTACTTATCAACATTTCAATTTACTAAGTGCATTCATAACCCTTACCAGTATTTGGTTTTATAGGATAGGTACCAATTTCTGATTTATCACTTTTGGTTTTCCAATTTTCAGGTAAATGCAGGTTTTTTATGATTTCAAAGATAGTAAGTTTGCAGCAAATTAAGGCTTCAGTTGATTGTTCACTGCAGAATTTAATAACAGTTTTAACTGAATTGAACATTGCAATATGAGGCTACAGGAAAAATAAATAGGACACAAATTTCATATAGGGTGCTATTATTTCTAAGAGTACTGTAAACTCAGAAATTATTGCGTGCATTTATTATTGCGATTTTTGAAAAATGGACAAAAATGGGAGATTAATTATTGCAATGTCAGGACAATCTGCATACAGATATATGTATCAGATATAAGAATGCGAGTTCTTATTATTGCGATACTCACTCAGTCGCATTATTCGCATTAATAAAAACCTCGCAATAATTTCTGAATTTACAGTAACTATCTTCACAAGCAATTCTCAAGAACATAAGCAAAGTGATTATGGTAGGCTTGTTTTTATGCCTCCGTCATAGTGGAGGGGCATTTAGGTTTACCCTTGTCTGTCCGTCCGTACTTACGTCCCGAAATTGGTTTCCGTTCTCTAACTTTAGTTTGCCTCAACCAAATGTTATGAAACTTATACACAATGCTTATAACCACAAATGGAGATCCAAGTTCAAATTTGGGTGGGGTAACTTTTACGGTTTTGGAGTTATGCCCCTTTATAACGTTATATGCAAGCAGGGGCATCATCTGTGTCCCATGGATACATTCTCCATTTTTACTCTCATCGTAAGACAGAAGTAATATGGTATACCGTTGTCCATCCTTACGTCCATCTGTTGTCAACACGTCGGACAATAACTCAAAAGCTTTCACCAATTTTCATTAAACTAGTGAATTGTTTATATCTATTAACATAAGCTATCTTTCGATTTTAAAATTTTGGATTTTACGTTTTCAAGTTGTGGTTTTTTATTTATAAAAAAAATGGATGATTTTCAGTTTTCTGATTATAACTAAAAAAGTTTGAGCAATTTTCATTTTGTTTATATATATTGATGTAATTTCCCTTTCAATTTTAAAATTTCTGATTTTATGGTTTGGAGTATTGGGACTTTATTCATAAAAAAGTTGAGATGTTCCAGTTTTCAGATGATAACTCATAAACGCTTGAACAGTTTTCATGAAACTTTGGGGACATGTTTATATCTATTGAAATAAGCTCCTTTTTTTATTATAAATTTCTGATATGACATTGTGGAGTTCTGGAACTTTATTTGTTGAAAAATCATTGAAAGTGGTTCATTTTTCACACTTTGGACTGTTAAAGAATTTTATTTGTTCTGGGTACCTCTGTGTGTACATTTTTTGTTTTGTTTTTTTTTTTTGGGGGGAGGTCTATTTTAGCAGTGCTCATAGTATTAATCTCTTTTTTTATGTCATGCCACACAATTAAAGCTAGTGAAGCTATATTTGTGATCTTTAAATCTTATATATTTAATATATACCAGGATTGTAGCTAGAGATATAGGAGGTTCAGACCCAGAAAGAATGGCTGCTCCTCGTGTTCTTCAATATGTACAAGAAACATTAAAAGATTCTGGCATCAAGGTAATATGGAAGTAAAAAAAAACATTGTGAGAGGATCCCTGTAATACTGTTGCCTGTACAAGGTACATTTTGTTTGAAACTGAACCAAATCCTTTCCCTGACAGGTTTTTCAGACATAATTCATCTTTGTGTCTACTACTATTGTTGGACCTTTTATTACCAAAGGTAATTTGTAAAACAAGAATGTTATCTGTCAATAATTATAATTACTCTTTGGTTATGATTAAAATAAAGCCTAATTTTATGGATGTGTGATGATCAAATGAAAACCTCTCAACCAAATAGGTAGAAATATTTACTGAATGTTGTGTATTACAAAATAAAAGTTGAGTTTGGTGTTTGTTAATTTCACTTTTACTGTCCAAGATTTATGGCTTTAATTTTCTGATAAAGTTTTATTTTGAGGTTCATAAATAAAGTTTCTCAACCAAGTAGACTGAAATTTTTACAATAATAGATAGAAAAGTACAAACTTACATATAAAGAGACTTTGCAATTCTTTCCTAAAAGGACACACATACTTGATTTATAAAAGAAACTAACAAAAACAAATTGTCTTCATGGATAAGACTGTCAGGCTTTGAGGAAAAGAAGAATTAAAATCCAGTTTTTAAAATATATATTAAATGTTGATTTAGGTGATACAAAAATGATTTGAATTCAAATATTTTTATTTCTAAATAGTTTAAAATGTAAAAGACATAATTCTATGTGCTTATTGCAATAGTGAGTTGTAAATCAAATGTGCTTTTTCAGATTCAAGTCATTTCTGATAAAAATGAATTTAAGAAGAGTTTTCCCCTGTTGGAAGCTGTAAACAGATGTGCAAGCCGTAAGTCAAATTGAGAATGAGAATTCGAGAAATAAGTGAATATACAATCATTTTCAAATGGGAAGCTGTGTATTTGAACAGTAGATATTTTTCCATATAAAAAAAAAGACATGTCGTTTGATCGCCAATGAGACAACTATCCACCAAAGTCCAAATGATGTGGATGTAAGCATCTATAGGTCACTGTACGGCCTTCGGCAATGAGCAAAGCCTATAATATATTAAAAATAGACATACTGTAGTTTAGCATTTGTTTGTCTCTCTATCGATCTATCAACATGTCTTATATTGCTTTGATCAATATTCTTATGTTGATACACAATTAGAGGCATGAAAAAACTATATTGGATGTCATATAAGATTATACTTATTTGTTATTCATGAGTTATGGGACATTATCATGCAGACTTTCAACTTTGTGCTGATTGATTTTTGTCCCCACACGACGAGTTGCGAGGTTCATAGAAATACCATTCGTCCTTACATCTGGTCTTGTTAGCACTTGTCACATGTACAATTTTTGCCAGATCAGTGCTGATTAACAATTTTAAACGAGTAATGCCCCTTGGAAATATTAATTATATGGAAAATTGTATTGTAAGTGCTCTCATGTGTACAATTCTTGCCATATTTTTATGAAACTTATATCATAGGTTTAAATCGGCAATGTCTCGGAGAAGTTGAAAAATCAGTGCTGATCAGTAGTGTGTAATATGTAGATTGAGGAAAAAATGAGTTTTCATGGATATTTGATATCGTGGCTTTGCCAAAGTTTGCATACAAGCTTATAGAAAATTTACGCTTCATCAAATTTTTAATTTTAGGGTTCACCTTCACTTACCAAATCATGGCAAATTGATATCCTGAGAATAATAATGAATCCACAATATGATATTTTATCTGTATAGTACACACATTTCATCAGTGTGAAAATGTTTTTCTTATATCATTATATACCTTGAGTAAAAAATTGCTGCAGCTTATTCCATTTAACTTTCCATTACAGATGTAGATAGACACACAGGAAGACTGATTTTCTTAGAATATGAAGGTGAAGGTCCTATAGATACAACTCTCTTTCTGGTTGGCAAGGTAGGTTTTCTAGACAATTGTATCAGATCAGATTCTGCACACAAAATGAATCTGTGAAAAGTTTATCATTTGCTTAGTTTTATATTTTGTCATGGAAGCCTTATGGTTTTCACTTAATCCATCTGTCTTGTTGTCCACATTTTTTTTGTGAGCACAATTTCTTTTTAGAATGCAATGAAATTTTTACAAGATTATTTGGCACTCTGTGGAAATTTACTCTTCACTTTTTACCACTTTTAGATTATTTGTGATAACAGTTGTTGGACTTGTCAACAAATTTCTGTAATCACTGTTTCTTTTGCAACAAAATTTTACACGATTGTTTACCATCATATGCATAGGTTTTATAAATATTTGAAACACATGTCCAATTTAAGAAACCTTTTCCTTTTTCCACTGAGGTGCTTCTAAAAATACTTCAAATTAACCTTTATTCTCCAGTTTGGAGATATCTTGACCTACATTTAAAAATAGACAATGAGGGTCGGTTGAAAACAAAACTTTACGACAAGAGGATTTTCAGCTTCCCAATGGTGAACTTTCCAAGAGTTCTAAGGGGTGAAATTGAAATCATCCCTTCATAAATTTCACCTTCCGAATTGGACTTGTCACCAGGTTTGTACTTGCATGAGCAACACCATCAGTGCCACATGTTGAGCAGGATCTACTTTCCTTTCCGGAGCACCTGAGATCATCCCCATATTTTATGCATATTTAGGACAATAACAAATTAATGATTATTGCAATTGAAAGATATGTTATGCAAGGTATGTCAAGTTGGCATAAATTGTCTTATTTCTTGAAAACCATCATCAATAGGGAAATCTGATTGAGGAAAAAATGCTCAAAATGTCAAGATGTACTAACTTCCAATTTTGAAAAATTGTATACTCTTTTTTGTTGTTGTTGAAAAATTGCAAGGTGAGCAATACAGGCTCCATGGAGCCTCTTGATAAACATTAATCTGAGTATGTAACAAACAACAGTGAAAATAAGTCAGCAGATTTTAAAAGTCAACAAATTGTAATTTCAGGGAATTACCTATGATACAGGTGGTGCAGATATCAAAGCTGGAGGTGTGATGGCAGGAATGCACAGAGACAAGTGTGGAGCTGCTGCTGTTGCAGGATTCTTTAAGGTTAGTATTATTAGGACAAATGATGTGCAAGGAATGACAAATGAAAAGTTAATGTAGTGTAGGGTTTTACCATATACATATATCTTTCATATACTAAGTTGTCTTTTCGGGGCTTCTTATGCATTCAAATATATAATTGTTTGACTTAAGTTGCTTTCTTTGGATCTTCACATCCAGGAGCTCTTTTCACAAAAAAATCTTACCATAAAAATTGATTGTAGGGTATACTGAAATGTTCATGGCTTACAAGTATTTTTTCTCTTTAAGATTTTTTGTGAAATTTTTTTTGTACTTAGAAATAGTGATGCTTCAATTTACTTATTGTACAGGTACTTTAGGTTTGAATTTTAGGAATTAAGATAAAAACACTATCTCTATACAAGTAATTAAGTACTAATCACTCTAAAAGGAGTGTAAGAGATTAATGTAATGCAGCTGCAGTATTTTTATTATACCAGCATTGACCTTGTTCTTCCATCCATCCATTCATTACTTTTGTTACATATTACTCAGCTTCTGTATTTCCTAGTGGAAATGATTTGATATTTGGTCTGGAACTTATAATTTGTTGAGATGTCCTGTGAAAGAGAGATTTTCATGCTGGGAAATCAGTTCCTATTTGACAAAAACAATGAATTTTTATTAAACCCTTGTCATATTACCAAATCTAGTATGTATACTGTGCATGACATCATGGTTGACTTTGATACTAGAGATTTATTACAGTAAATTTTAATCAGCTGCAAAAGCTGAAATTAATCAGGTTTATAAAGTAACATGAATGAAACAAAACCTGAAACAGACAAAATTTAAATAATCATGGTTAAATAATTTTTATGAACATCAAACATATAATCAAATTTTAATAATTTAATGGTTTGCTTGCTTTTAAATCAGATCTTGTCCATGCTTAAACCAAAGGGACTTAAAGTTGTAGGAGCATTGGCAATGGTGAGAAATAGTGTAGGACAAGGTAAGATTAATTTTTATCTCTCTATCTCTCTGAATTCTATTTATATGGTGTTTAAATAGGTATGAACATTTTTTTTTATATTTTCAGCTCACATGGACGTCATCGTCCATCTGTCATTAACTTTCAAACAAATCTTCTCCCCTGAAACAACTGGGCTTAATAATACCAAACTGGACCTGACTGTTCCTTAGGGTATCTAGTTTTAAAAAAAATTCCAGGAATTTGATTAAAGTCTTCGTCTAAACAGACATATAGTAAAAACAAGGAATTATTTGAATCTGGAATAATTTTGAATTCTGGCAAATTGATAAGAAATGTATGACGAAAACTAACCTAATTAAAGAAGGTTAGCCATGCGCGTATGGCTAAGGTTAATTTTACTTTCACTGATATTTCAGTATGAACTAACTAATAGATATAGGAAGATGTGGTATGAGTGCCAATGAGACAACTCTCCATCCAAGTAAAAATTTATAAAAGTAAACCATTACAGGTCAAGGTACGGCCTTCAACACGGAGCATTGGCTCACACTGAACAGCAAGCTATAAAGGGCCCCAAAAATTACTAGTTTAAAACCATTCAAACAGGAAACCCTACTTAGCCATGAATGCATGGCTAACCCTCCTAAATTTGGTTAGTTTTCATCATATATTTCTTATTAATTTTCTAGAATTCAAAATTATTCCCGATTTAAATAATTCCCTGTTTAAACTATGTTTTCCATTTTTTCTGCTTATTGTAAACAAGTCATGCTCTGACTGTAGTATGCCATAGCAGATTTCCTTTAAAACTTTCTCAGGAATGGTAAATAGGAAGCTTATACTTACTTACAATTTTCATATAATTTTTGTTGTGAGATTTAGTTGGACTTAAAAAAGAGGTAATGGTAATACAAGGATATTTATTGAATCCAATTAAAGGGCCTGTTTCCGAGCATATACATATATATAGTATTAATTATACAGTAATTTTTAAGATATATTACATTAAAAATAAATGATTAAATAACTATACTCTATACCAGATGGTGTTTGAAAATAGATAAAACAGAATATTGACCCTCTCTAATACATAAAAAATAAACTACATTGTTTAGTTTCTGGAATGCAAATTTTCTCTTATTTTAAAACAAGTACTAATAAATCTTGACATTGACAAATTAACATTTTCAGACTCACAGGACGTCAACCAAATAAACTGTTCGTACTTTGAAAAATAAGGGAAGTTTTTACATTGAATGCAAGCTTCATTAAGAATAAAATTCCTTTCCTTTTCGTATGCAGTGCATTCCATTAAAAAATGAAACTCATCTTCAACCTGCATATTTTTACACTGCCCACAAAATTTTTTATCTTTATCGATTTTTTTATATCGACCTTTCTCAATAGCTAACTGATGAGCACTGATTCTAAATTGAGTTAAGCTTTTCGATACTGAAATTTATTAACTTGACATAAATATGCTCCACCTCAAGTACACAAAGCTTGACTTTTTAAACTTTCACAAATGATTATATAATGCAAGGTTTAAGGATTTGTAGCATCAAACCTGGTACAATGAGCACCTTAATAAAGCAGGCATCTGCTTGTAACGGGCAATTGTGGATACACCTAATGTATGTATTGATGATTCTGCCTAATAGGGGCAGCTGGCACCAATTCCTGTGGCAAAATGGATGGAAACATTGTTAATTTCTATGTCATTTGGTCTCTTGCGGAGAGTTGTCTCATTGGCAACCATACCACATCTTATTTTTATATTAAAACAGGCAGTTCCGACAAATGGCATACAAAATTGTTCACCTGTTAATGTACAAAACAATTTAATTCAGGATTCTTAAACTTTGCCTACAACAGAAATTGATTATCTGCATTCATTTCTAATTTAGGATCAACTTTAATATCCTGTTTATATTTTTCTCAAAATGGAAAGTAGCTTTGTTGATTCCAAAGGACTATGCAATTTTAGGTTATTGAAATCATTTTGATTTCTAAATGTTGCTTTTTTTTAACTTTTCTTACATTTTTTTTTTCAAAACCATTGTAGTTCATGATATAAAACTGTTGATACATGTTTTCATGTCAACAAATGACCAAAATCGTACGCAAATATTTCCAGCCCTTTGAACCACTCCCATATTATTCTGTTTTACATTTAGCAGTGATGTTGAAAAGCAAAATATAAAACACAAGTCATTTTAATATTTTTTTAACCAAACACAAAATACATTAACATGATGAATACATTGCAGAGTACAGACATACAAAATATTTTATTTTATAATAACACCAGAGTATACTTTTGTCAAGAATAAATAAAATGACATGTTATTTTAGACTGTTATGTTGCTGATGAGATTATTACATCAAGAGCTGGAGTGAGGGTCCGTGTGGGTAATACTGACGCTGAAGGAAGAATGGTCATGGCTGATGTATTATGTAAAATGAAAGAAGATGTATGTGGTATTTTGAATAGGAAATGATATCTTTGTGTTAATTTTGTTTTTGTTGTTTTTTTCTTTTCCATTTCATTAACACATGAAAGTAAAACCTTAAAACAAGTTATTGTATTTTTGATATCTCTAAAATTAAAATTTACATGGATTAATGAAGAAAAACTTATGTTTGTTACTCAGAGCCATCATTTCAAATGTATATGTTCCGACTTTCTAGTTTTATAAATGATTATTATCTTATTGATGTTCATCAAAATAATAAAGCTGCACAAAACAATCAGAATTTTATGCATTTCGTCTGCCAACAGAATATTTGAGAAGAATCTCATTTGCATGCAGAGTGTTTCCTGTTTTTAATCTTGAACCTTTCATCACCAATGTCTTAAGGTGACACTGGTGTCTTCCTCCATCTTGGATTTTGAAGAAGCAGATAACAGTTGGTCTAGCTCTTTAATGAAATATGCAAATTTTGAGATTAGTATGTAATTCATGTGTAAGACTTTTGATGTAAATATAGAAAATTATGTATTTTATCATATTTACAGCTGTAATTTCTAAAAAACACCATATTTGTGTTTGATTCATTTTTTTTCAACTTTGCCAAATAAGGGGAGATAACTCAGATAGTAGAAGAGATAACTCAGATAAAGTAATTTTACAATAGAAAGTGTTGTGAATTTACCTATTTTAATATGTAGCAAGAAAACAAGTTCGGTGACCCCATTTTTTCTTTTGCTTATCTGAAAGCATGTTTTAAGAGCTATCTTCTCACATTTTATCTTAAAATTCTACCATGTAGTTTTCTTTTTATTACAAAAAATTGGATTTTCCATGCATAATCTATACAAAATCTGACAATTTTGCACAACCTGTAGCATGAAAAAAATTCCGGTGACCCATACTTTTTATTATGTTTTTGAAAAAAGCATGATAAAAACTTCATTTTGACAAATTATTTAAAAATTCTATGGATTTTAATTAAGATGCCCAAGCCACCTTAATTAGAACTATACAATATTTTATTATTGCAGGCACTATCAGCTGTCAATCCACAGTTATTCACTATAGCAACACTAACAGGCCATTCCATTAGAGCAGTGGGACCTAATTATTCTGTGAGTTAATTTTTTATTTGTGAAAGTAATATTGTCTATGTACAGAATCTTTAATATGCAATAAATTTCATTTCTCTATTTAAATACTATTCTTAGACATTTTAAACTTTTTCAGTAATATTTCCAAGGAAAAAAGTAAAATAACAAAAATACCAAACTCCAAGGAAAATTAAAAACGGGAAGTCCCTTATCAATTGGCAAAATAAAAAGCTCAAACACATCAAACAAATGGAAAACAACTGTCATATTCCTGACTTGGTACAAGTAAACCAAGTGAAAGTATATATTAGTGGTGTTTCTAGAGAAAAGGATTGACTTTCAAAAACTATTTATAAAGTTTGTGGTTAACCAGGCTCTCACCTTGCCGTTTTGGTTATTATCTTGAAAATTATTACAGATAGAGATAAACTGTAAACATCAATAATGTTCAGCAAAGTAAGATCTTCAAATAAGTCAACATGATCAAAATGGTCAGTTGACCCCTTAAGGAGTTATTGCCCTTTAAAGTAATTTTTACCAATTTTTGTAAATTTTGTAATCTTTTACAAAATCTTCTCCTCTGAAACTACTGGACCAAATTCAACCAAACTTAGCCACAATCATTATTAGGGTATTTAGTTTTAAAAATATGTGGTGACCCAGCCAACCAACCAAGATGGCTGCCATGGCTAAAAAAGAACATAGGGTAAAATGTAGATTTTGGCTTGTAACTCTGAAACCAAAGCATTTAAAGCAAATCTTACAGGGATTAACTTGTTTATCAAGTAAATATCTATCTGCCTCAAATTTTCAGA
The DNA here is from genome assembly GCA_017311375.1 of Mytilus coruscus. NCBI lineage: Eukaryota > Metazoa > Mollusca > Bivalvia > Mytilida > Mytilidae > Mytilus > Mytilus coruscus. Next base: position 90,799,447 of record CM029601.1, read on the forward strand.
TGAATTGGACAACTGGTTGTTGGGTTGCTGCCCTGAATTGGTAATTTTAAGGAAATTTTGCCGTTTTGCAAAGTAAGATCTTCAAATAAGTCAACATTTTTCTAAAGTTTATTCAATTAAGTGTTATTGGATACAAAATATTTTATTAAAAAAAAATAATTGATAATTCAACCTTTTGAAATAAGGTCAACTAAAGGATGGTTTTATACCCTCTTAAAAATTTATACATGTAGTCCTAAATATGCATGAAGAATTTGCCACTATATGTTTATCAAACAAAAAACATTCAGAAATTGCTTTACTTACAAAATTAAGAAACATATTTGATAGTATGTTCTTCTGTAACCATAACATAAATCAATATTGACATGTATTTCTTTTAATACAAAAAAAGTTCAATTTTCTACAAAAGAATGTAGAACATGTTGGATCATATTGCGAGTTAAAGTACATTATATTTTGTATCTAAAGATACATGAATGATCATTCTTTAGGTATCAGTGTATTTTGGATAATAAAAAAAATGATATACTCAAAATTTGTAATTTTTTTTCCAGATAATAATGGACAATGGTCCAGCAAGAAAACTGAAGACCGCACAGACAATGCAGGAAGCAGGAGATCGTATTGGTGATCCATTTGAAATATCAACTCTTAGGAGAGATGTATGTACTTTAAACTACTTTGCAAAATCTAATTTTCTAATCAGAAGAATATTCTTGTTTTAAACAGCTGGATATCTTCTATAGTTTAAATGAATGTATTTTGACACAGCTAGTAAAATATATCCTAACAAAAAATTGTTTTCTTTATAATGCAAATATTGCTATTAAAAGGCGAGACAGGTGTGCTAGTTTAGTGAAGAGGGGACCTAATTATAACTTAAGGTTTCAGAAGGCTGATGAGCTATACAATTCATTTTTTGCATTTAGAGTTTCTATGGTCACTAGAAAATCACAATCTTACTGTTTCATGATTAGATGATATTCTCTGAAAAGGAATACCGTAATCATAGTCCCATAGAAGCTTCAGTAGGAGCCATATTATAACATATTACACAGAATTTTGACCACATTTTCATTGTTAACTGAATCATACATATGTGTACAAAAATTTCATAATTAGATCAGTTTCTCAATTTATTAAGTAATGTCTATATCAAGACGAGACTGTTGACTCATAAGGTGTGCATAGCTTATAAGCATAAGGTGTATAAGATAAGGCATAAAAATGTTTATAAACAAATATTTCCATTGCTTTAAAGGACTATGAATTCCACACTGGAAAGTCAGAATATGAAGATGTGTTACAGTGTAACAATTCCCCATCAACAATGACAGCTCGTGGACATCAAGGACCTGGTGCATTCCTTATCAAGGCTTCAGGTTTGGAAAAGGTTAGGAGTATATTCAGTTTATAGTATTGCTGTTTAGAAACAAATTTGATGTTATTTAAAAAGATTCCAATGATTTCTTGAAAATCTTTAATAAATAAATTTGATTAACTTTAATGTAAAATTCCACTTCATTAGTCTCTGAATACTGTTGGTTATTAATGGTAAAACAATTGTGGCCATTATTACTTAGTATTCTGTCCAAATTTTGCATAAATGAGATAGTAGGATAAAGCCTATTTTAAAATTAGCCAGGGAATGCTCGGTATTGAAGAATCATTATTCTAAGATAGTATGCAATGTAACAAACAAAACAATTAAATGCGTGCAGAGACTTCTTCATTATTTATTTATTACCTTTATTCTTTTTCAGCATGGAATAGATTCCAACAAGCCATTACCATATTCCCATCTAGATATTGCAGGATCTTCAGGACCATTCCCAGGAATCCCTACTGGAGCACCCATTGTAGCATTCACAGAGAAATTTGTAATCCCAAGATTATAAACTAAACAATTATTAACATTATTCAGAGGTTTGCCATAATAAGCCAATTGATTGTAACATTTTTTGGAAGTAATTATTTTGGGTAATATATAAATGATTTGCGTGTAAAATTTTTGTTAAATGATATACATTCACAAATTTGTAGATTATAGTTGTTATTTACACTAATGATTGAATGAAATCAGTATATTCATGCAGTATGAAGTTATATTAATCAAATGAAAAGGACTTTATTCTTTAAATAATTGATATTATTCCAGGAGAGAACATTTATTGATTGGGACAATTGATTTATGAATTATTTTTTGTAAAAATTATTTTTGGATAATTTATTCTTTTCATACGCTATTTTGAAATAAAATTGTTGAAGGCTTGTATTATTTCTTATTATTAAACATCAGCATTTTATCTTAATGGTGTAAAATGTCGGGGGTAAATTCAGATCTTTTCTCCATACATATGAACTTTGCAGTTTTTACTCTCATGAGATATGTTTTTGGTTGACCATTGACATATTTTGTCCACACATCATGGAACCCTAGTTGCTTTGGTTGAATTTGTATGGTTATTAAGGTTGTTTAGCATGCAGTTGTAGTCGCCTCAACTTGAAAATTAGCACACATGTATATTATGTTGTTAACTTTTAAAATACTTTTAAAATTGTATACCAAATACAGGTTTTAACCTTGATTTCACAGTTTACTGAACACAGAATGTGATAATTGGAGCCTGGCATTGTGTTCTTGCTATGTTATCTTGAGATTGATTAAATTAGCTCCATTTATATGCTTCTGGTACAGCTTTATACTAGTATTTAATATTCATAAATGATGATTCCATTTAAGTTTTTTTTTTTTCATTAAACATAAAATGTATTTGAATATTATATATTGAGGTCTTGCCATGCCTTAAAATCAAGACAATATCAAGAGCAAAATTTAGAAAACATTTTTGAATTTTCAGTTTTTTACTGATAAAAATACTTTTTTTGCAGTTAACATTTAGATGCTTTGTGGGGTTGATGTATTTTAGACATCAATAAATTTGTCAATGCTTCATTTAATTTTAGGAAACTTACACAGCTTTATGATCAAAAGTCTCTGGGCAATATATTGAAAATATTCTTTTTCATTTTTTATGTGTTTTACTGATAAAAGGACTTAGTTTTTTGTTTGTTTTTCACAGTTCACATTTAGATACTGCCTTGGTTTAGAGTATTTGAGACATTGATAACTTTGTCAAACTATACTAGAATTTAAGAAAAAAGTTTACATTATCTGAATTTTACTGATAAATGTGCATAGTTTTTGGCAGTTAACGTACAATTTTACACTGACAGCAGCAACTGAGCATTTCATCCTTCACAAGACTTGTAAAAATGTTAAACTACCCTAATGTATGTTGGATCAGTTTATTTTCTAGAATCTATGACCCTTGATGTATGAACTCAGAATCAATAGAGGTCTTCCACTTGTTATGTGACCATATATGCAAGTTTATATATTACATCCTATGTATGGCAGAACTATCTCGAAACCCCTTTATGCACAAATTCAGTCTTTTTGGTCTCGCCTTGACCGTCAAAAAGCGAGACAAAGCTAGGCTATTTCCGGTGTCGGGCATCAACAATGTATTAGTTTGTGATTAGGTCAGTTTATGGGGAACCACTAGTGGTAGGTAAATATTTGGTATGCGGTAGTATTAGCAGTGGTACATCTCATTTCCGTGGAGATTATTTGGCCTTGCCCCCTCAGTCATGGTCTACTGACTTTTAAACTTTTGCTTAGTTTATATGTATTAGTTTGTTATAAGGTCAGTTTATGGGGAACCACTAGTGGTAGGTCAATGATATTTAGTATTCAGTTGTATTAGCATTGGCTCATCTCATTTCCATGGAGATTGCTTTGGCCCTATACCTTCCGTCATGGTTCATTGACTTTGAATATTTTGCATGACTTACATGTTAAAGTATTGCTATTTTAGTTTCAACATTTGTATTTTACTATCAAAATACGAAAAAGGCAAGACATATCTCTGTGTTAACAGTTTATAGTAACTATGATCCTGATGTTAATGGACCTCAAAATCAATTTGAAACCCTCTCTTGTTATTAACAATTATTGTGATAATTGATGTTTATATAAAGGATTATTCATTTAAAGTAGTAAGATGGGGTTTTCCCTATTGTGCCTCTTTTATCGTGTTAGCCTCGTTTTCAACTTAGATACACATGCAATCCAATATAAAGTAACCAAGATGACTGAATAGTCAAAAATATATAACCCCACTACTTTATGTGTAATTAATAGTAAAATTAAACAATAAACATCAATACAAAGGGAGATAATTAAAATATTTCTTGACAAAACTGAAATATTAAAATGAAAAAGTCCTACTAAAGACATATTTTATTATTTCTATTCCAGTATTAAATCTTAACTGAATGATTAAATTGGAAGGGTTTTTTGTGTGTTTCGTTTTCCCCATTTTTTCCTGGACATGCTAGCCTGACAATGAATGCAAAGTGATGGATAAAGCTAAACCTACAAAGATGAGATTAAAAATGAACACAACTTCATTTCATTAAAAATTACTTTTATTCTTCATAAAATTTAATGTGCATGATTAAACAAGATTTTCTACATCAGATAACAAACAAATCAACAATAAAGGTATAACAGTTAGATTTTCTTGTTTTAAAATTAAATTCAACAATTAACTCAGACATATAAATCAACAATTCAAAGCTTAACAACTTTTATAAATCAACAATTCAAAGCTTAATGACTATGATAAATCAACAATTTAACAGTTAACAACTATAAAATATTTCAACAATATTATTTTGACTTGATATAGATTTAACAAGTTAAATATTTAATAGCTACCATGATCAAAATATTTAAAAAAATTCACAGAACAAAAAGATGCAAACATTTTCAAGCTTCATAAAACTACACTAATCAAAATTACCAAATACATTCTACATAGCATAAACAATTCACTCCAGGGACAGATTCAGGATTTTAGAAAGGGGGCTGAAAATGGAATATATAACGGAGCAAGGTAAAAAATGTTTTGGACAATATTATGCTAAAATATTGTATAAATCTTGAAAAACATGAGATTATTTTTTGGTTGGATCAGAGCTTCAAAGCTTCCACAATGTTTATTTCAAGATGTACAAATTCTGTTTTCCTCAAAAAGTATTTGTTCAAATACACATGATTCTTCAGCCATTTTTTTATGTAATTTGACCCAAGTATGAACTGAGTTGGTATTATGATTGTCATGTCCGTCAATAATTCAGAGTTAATATATACAGAAACATACACAAATGTGTCCATTCATTTCACCAGTAACATCGTGGATTTTAAAATACAAATTCTCAAAATAGTATCCATAACCTTAAATTCTTTTAAAATAAAAAGAATGATGGATTATGAAGAATTAATTCTTAATTAAAATTATATTATAATACAAAATATATGATATTGCATAATCCATATTATTTTATCTGAAATCTATGCCATGATTCATTCTAGAATAATAAAGTTTATGTAAAAATAGGTATAAATATACTTCTAAAATTATTGTTAATCATATATATTTGGCATATTTCAAGAAATAGTCCATCATATACCAAAGACTCTAAATATAACTTAATAAACCTCAGTAAATAACATCTTAATTAATTCAAACATAAATTGAAATTCATAATTTTGAGGTGTGTACACAAAATTATTCTATGATAAAAATATATCAAGTGGTTTAAAGTCAGTGTTTGCATATTTTTAACAATTTTTATTTAAAACATTTTAAATTTAAGCAACTGTTCTACCTGCTTCCTTTGTTTATATTTATAAATGTTTATGCTCATTACAAAACTATATGTATGAAATATATATTCAGTTATTAAACTTATAAACATTGGGAAAATTCTTACAATTCTACACACAATAAGACATCAAGTTTGCTGTCATAACATCAGCATGAAGACAGTACAGACATCCACTTAGTGAATGGATCCATTAAGACATTCTCCAGATGTAAATATCTTCAAAGGCTGTCTCCTGTTCACAATTTACCTTTTTACTTCTGCACAAATCTGAAATATCAGATATACCAGACAATGAAATTTTTTATAAGGTGAGTGTGTTTAAAAAAGTGCTATTTGCCATTTAATAATAACCTATTTAGCCCATAACCAAATATAACTATTAAAAAACATGACCAAAATTATCTCTCATTCCTGTCTTGAGGTCAACACTTTTTTAGAGATTTTTACTCGTCTAAAAATTAACCTTACACATTCTTTTTAACTAAAGTTTTCTAACTATTAAAACAATGAAACTGGCTTGAAAATGTTGAAAATTATGCCTAAACAATTAATTTTCCTAATATTATTTAGTTTTCTATGATGTCAGTTTAAATACTAATACTGTAAATTCAGAAATTATTCCATGCATTTATTATTGCCATTTTTGAAAAATAAACAAAAATGCGCTATTGATTATTGCGATTTCGAGAAAAGCTGCATATTGATATGTTTATCAGACATTCAAATGCAAGAAATTATTATGGCGATACTCACACAGTCCCATTATTTGTATTAATAAAAACCTCGCAATAATTTCTGAATTTACAGTAGTCTAATTTCCACTCCTCTTTATTATGTCCAAGTCATTTAGATAAAAATCCAGATTTCATCTGCAATTCTCATCTTCACTAAAAAGCAGCCTATTATTGTCAAGAATTTTTAGAATAAGTGGTACAAATAATGTACTTGATGAGATTAACAGAATGCCTTGAAAGTTTAGTTAAGTACAGAAATTTGTTCAAAGTTTTCGTCACGCCTGCGACTTTGTTGCAGAAAGCTTGACATAGGGATAGTGATCCGGCGGCGGCGGCGTTAACTAATTTAAAGCTTTATATTTTAGAAGGTGGAAGACCTGGATGCTTCATACTTTGTATAAAGATGCCTTTTGTTATGAAGTTTCCGTCTGTCATATATCCATTGTCCTTGACCTCATTTTCATGGTTCAGTGACTACTCGAAAAAAAAGTTAAGATTTTTTTGTAATGTTAATTTCTCTCTTATTATGAGTAATAGGATAACTATATTTAGTATGTGCGTACCTTGCAATGTCCTCATGCCTATCAGACAGTTTTTATCTGACCTCGACCTCATTCCATAAATCAGTGAACAAGGTTAATTTTTCGTGGTCAAGTCCATATCTCATTTTCATGGTTCAGTGGTTAAAGTTAAGTTTTTGTGTTTTGGTCTTTTTTTCTAATACTATATGCAATAGGTCAACTATATTTGGTGTATGGAAATATTTTAAGATGTACATGTCAGTCTGGCAGGTTTTATTTGACCTTGACCTCATTTTCATGGTTCATTGCTCAGTGTTAAGTTTTTATGTTTTGGTCTGTTTTTCTTAAACTATAAGCAATAGGTCTACTATATTTGGTGTATAGAAAGATTACAAGGTGTACATGTCTGTCTGGCAGGTATCATCTGATCCTGACCTCATTTTCATAGTTCATTGGTCAATGTCAAGTTTTCATGGTTAAGTTTGTTTCTTAGATACTATAAGCAATATGTCAACTCTATTTAATGCATAGATTGATTGTAAGGTGTACATATCTATCTGGCATTTTTCATCTGACCTTGACCTCATTTTCATTGGTCAATGTTAAGTTTTCCTGGTTAAGTTCGTTTCTAAGAAACTATACCCAACAGGTCAACTAAATTTGGTGTATGGAATGCTTGTAAGGTGTGCATGTATTTTCTGTTTGGTTTATCTGACCTTGACCTCATTTTCTTGGATCATGTTAAGTTTATGTGATACCTGTTGTAAAGCTTTATATTTAGGACTATCAACATAAAATCAATGATCAGTAAAGCAGGCGAGACATTTCAGCATGTGCACTCTTGTCTCAAATGATGGATTAATATGTAAATACAATGCCAAAAAAATGATGCTTTGTATCTCAATGGCGGATTAAAGAAGAGGGTATGATATAAAAGGTGAAATGTAGCAATATGTACAAACCTAATAAGTCAGAGAATATTTTTGCTGCCTGAGATCTGTCAAATTGATTTGGTGAACATATTGCTTGAAATGTTGTCCATTCTTTCTCTCTTGTGTATCTTCTGATCAACCTAAATAAACAAAACAACATATAATTTAAACAGTTATTTTTAATATATATCTTTATTGGTACAAGAAAATTGTTTAAATAGACTTATTTTCCTCAAGATGCAAGTATTGCATTAAACTGCAATACATTTGTAACAGTATAGAACTATTTTCCTGCTGAATTTATCTCTGTACCAGCTGTGGTTCAAACCTAGGATTGCTTTACCAACTGAGTAAAAGGAGTACTTCACTAGCACAGCTAATGCAGGGTGGTTACAAAACAACTAGGTTGAGGCAAACACCACAACACCACAACACCTCAACAGTCATTATACCATAATAATGATATCCAATAGGGCTCAACTCATTTTGTCAGCATGAGTTTTTCATTTGAAGCACCAAATGGAACATTAGAGCATGATTTTCTTTTCAAAATTACCACAAGCCAGGGTTTAAATGTGGGATGCCTTCTACAAGTAAACCACAACAATAACAATTGAGCTAAAGGAGTTCTCCACTGGAGCAGCTAATTGAAGGAGTTATTTATCTTCTAGGTCAAGGATTGTGAGTTTTAACTCTGCATGTGGTAGGTGTATTCCACTCACTACTTAATTGACTAGGATTGTCAGTTTTCCTGGATGGTTTTGCTCTGGCTTCTTACACTCATAAAACTGACTGCCATGAAATAGCCAATAGTGCTGAAAGTGGTGTTAAAAAACAATCAATCTATCTATCTAGGTCAAGGAAGGCACCATTACATACTTATCAAACTTCAAAGAGTTATTCATTGAAAATTAAAAATTTAATAAAATGTTTATAGTAAATAATGATACTATTTTTTCTGTACATTGTACCTGAGAAGTTCAGCTGATGTGGGTGTAGTAGTGGTAACAACAGGCAGAGGAACAGGTGTGACAGGAACTTGAGGTTCTTCCATAATGGATGACAGTTGTGCCAGAGATTCTTGGAGCACTGATTGGTTTTCAGACATATCTGGTATTAAATTAACATTCATCTCTTCCTCTGTTGTAGTGCTGCCTCTTGTTCTGGATTTTCTTCTGCAAATAAGTCAATTAAAAACGTTTAAACCCCCATATTTTACTGTTTTTTATTTACGAACAGTATTTTATACTTCTACAAATCACTTGACATAAACTAATTAGATAAACAGGTAAAACAGAAATTTTGTCATCCTTATTAACATTTAAACTAACCTTGAACATAGTTGCCAACTCATATGATATTCCGTGTAATACACGCTTTTTCAACAGTTTACACACGAAGATTTTGTCACATGGCATCTACATGCTTTTCACCACCTTACACGCTTTTTTGTTGTTTTAATTTTTTGGTTGTAAGTGATATCGCGATTCTCATAATTAGACGATAAATACCAAAAATTATGAAGTATTAGTTGGGTCACCATTGTTTATTTTTCGATATGGATGAACAACAAAAGCCCTTCAGGTAAGTTTGTGAGTAATTTTTTAAGGTTTTGTGACTTTCTTTCTTTCAAATTCACTTTGTTTATTTTCCTAATCAAAGGGCCATAAAGGGCATAATAATTACAAAGTATTATGCATCTTAAACATTATCAATCATTTGCAATCATAACAACATGTGTGAGAGGAGAACTAGCTCTTTGATTAAGCATTCAATGGTATTCAAATTATAAAATTATTTTTCTTTTTCAGTTTCAAATCTAGCCAACAGATTTCCACAGGCCATATGGGATGGGAATATCACAGAACTGTTGGATCAGTTCTCTGAGTACCAGCTGTCTTGTCCTGATGAACTACCCAGCTTTGACAGGAAATAGCAACATTCTGTGGAGCAATGGCAGACATAGATAACATTTTTAATGACAAAAAAACATTATGACATTCTTTCAAAGCTTGCTAAAGCTATTTTAGTTCTGCCAAATAGCAATTCTGTGAGAGAGCATTTTCAATTATACAGAAGATTTACACTGAATTCAATCAGAACTCAACAATGATACATTGTGTGCATTGTTATCATGTAAATTTAACCAAACTGGCAGTTGTTTTGAATATGTGCCTAGTTGTGTTGTTTTGAAAGCAGCAAAACAGGCCACTGTTGAATACAATAAAAGTTTACAACAGAATATTGATTTTATATTAACATTGTATAAATTGTATAATGTTCATATTAAAAAGTCTGCATCTATGTCATGCGTTTTCACACGCTTTTTGACATGTCATGTCATGTCATAACATGATTTCTCATTGTCAGAGAGAACCTTGAAGTACAAATTTGCCTTGTTTTTTTCACAATTCAGAAATCCCAAAATACTTTCTTTAATTGAAAACCTACTTGGATTTACTAAGAGCTGGTTCCTCTTTCCCTTTACTCTTATCTAAATCTTTACTTTTGTCTGCCTCTGAATGAGTACTTCTCTGATGAATAGAGACTGGTGTATCATCTAACAGACGGCTCCTAGATAGGGAACCTTCTCTCATCATTTCAGTTGAAGGCTGTTCCTCCATTACATGTTCTGGTATAACCTGTAAAAACAAATGATTTATTGTAAATCTATAGAATTAATTAAATTTTTCATGAAAGCAGGGATCTCCATCACCTGTTTTATGATGGTGCACCACTGTCGTTAATTGATCTTCCGCCATCATTAAATTATCTTCCGCCATCATCAAATGATCCACGCCATTGTTAAATACCTGCGCTATGATTGAAAGGTGAAGTCAAAATTTGTTTTCGTTTTGGTAGCCCACCGCCATTTTTGTGAGCAATTATAATCAATTGCATGTAATTGCATAACCCTTATTGTATTAAAATCCAAAGTGTCCTCCTGATAACAATTTTAAAGCCCTGAGGGATATCCGGCTGAAGATCGCTAATCACTAGTACAGGTAGATCGACACACCTGACAAGAGAACACTTGATCAAGATAGACGATTTATTGCATAATTTAATTACATTCCAGCAAATGCTAATGAAAATTTAGATTACAAAATAAAATTTAAATCCAGTTACGAAGAAAAAAGTTTAACAAGTCAAACACGTACTGTTATATTGACTTTCGCAATCAGCAACCCCCCTTTTTAACAAGTACAAAATAAGATGTAAAACACAACATAATTTTGTGCCAAATAACTCGAGTACAACAATTATCGATAATATTGAATCCTTTTACAAGTTTAAAAGTAAATACAGGAATATTTACTGCAACTTGATAATCTGAAGAAATTTCGTTATATTCTGAAACGAAAGATGCATGTTGCATAGTCTATTACTATGAAATTTGCAATTTAAAGTCATTAAAACCATTTAAGTTGTAAACATTTGACCTCTAAATCTTTCTTCAACGTTTTACAAAACGGGTACAAAACTTCTTGTTGCTCATGCTGCAAATCGTCGATCCTGGTTTGTGACTTCTGAACTTGACAGTGAAAAAAAAATCCCCCTATATTTAAGTCTTAAACTATTACCAAAATAGCAAAAAACGACTTGGGAACCATAAAGACAGCTTGAGGTAATTTTTGACATTGGAATTGTTACAATTGACAATTAATGAAAATATTGGTTATTCTATAATGAAATAAATATTAAAAGCAATATATCAGTCTGTTCACCATTCCTTACAATGAAATGGAGGAATGAAATACTTTCTATGAAGACATGCTGCAGACACGGGGTTTTGTCATGGTGAAAGTTCCTCCATTGTTAAATTTTCATCCATGGAGATCCCTGTGAGAGTATATTGTTTTACCTCTGTCTGTCCATTTGGTCTACTAATTGTCTATTTTAAAATTGAAGCTTTTTTAATTTGCAAAAAAAGTTTTATACATACGAATGCTGAGTACATTGTCAAAATTCAGATCTTGGACTATTCACAAAATGACAGGTAGTTGAACTTGAGACTGTGCCATTAAAACAAACATAGGACCCAGGGAATACACTGATATCCTAACTATGGGAGAGTGTCAAGTGCAGTGAAATATAAATGAAATTCTAAATTTGCAACTAAAAGATGGCTACCCCCATATATCACAGCTGGGTTCCATATATGTTTAAATGGAACAGCCCGTAATACATTTTTGTGGTTTATTTTGAATTAATGGTGCACTATTTTGTCCACTCATCTACTTGTATCGGTTTATAGCTAGAAAGTTTTTATTTTGCAAAATATATGTAGATACCAGGCCATAATCTTGCCGGCGAAATGACGATTTAAGTCGCCAAAGAATTTTGAAAATCTCGCCAGCCGACTGACTTCATAGCGAAGTCAAATCGCTATCAAAATCGGTAAAAGGGAGACAACTTGTGATTGACAAGTCTCACAGGTAAAAAAAATGGCGGCTGACACGGAAAAATCGAGATTTTCGAAACGACCCAGGATTAATACTGTCAACGATCAAATTAATAAATACAACGGCGACTTTGAACATCCTTGGATATAACTTTCAAAACTATTCAAACAGAAAACTGACCGTCTGTTTAAGTTATCATTTTACGATGATTTTCATCTGAGGATGTTGCGTAATCACTCAGCTGATTTGTTTTATTTTTATAACTTGCACGAGTCGATCAATTTTACTATTCGGTAGGTAAAAGGTGGGAATTAAGGGTAGATTTATCATATTGATTGAATAAAATTGAAATATAAAAGGTAGAAAGACTGCTGATGGATAATGTGATTGCAAACGTATCGACACTCGACCGGTTGTGATCAGCAGTGGATTTTTTTCTCACGACCATTTCGTTGATATGGATGATATTTTTAAAAAATGATAGAAATTAGCTCTTTGTCGGATAATTAATATGCGATTGAAAGATATTTTCATTTATAGACTTGCAATCTTCAACGATAATCTCAATTTACAACTAACATAATGTCCTGGACATTCAATACTGTTTTACAAAATAATGACAAGTGGTGATCTAATTTAAATTCCCAGTCATGTGAAATTCATCAGGTCAATTGGGAGTTATATTTTTCTGGACTTTTAAAAATAAATTGAGGCAGATGCACATGAATTTAATACATCATAATCATGATAATATTACTAGGCTACTCCTCATGACCCAATCAACTAATTTTATTTAGAACACAAATGGTATCAATAAATAAATAACAACTATATATTGTCTAAACCTTTTATTTAGAACTTTCTTTATATACATTGTGTACAAAACACATGAAAAACTGCAAGTATATCTTTTATTGAATATATATAAAACAATTTCCTTAGTGATCAGCATGAAAACACGATGCAACCGAAACGGTAATGGAATCTCACTTCTCCAAGAAATTGACCACTTCTCCTTCTCTCTTGGAAGGAGAAGTCACTTCTCCCTCTTCAAAATCCTAGATTAGGCCCTGAGATACCATATTATGGTATACAGATATTTATTTTAAGACATCATTTACAGAATGAAAAGAATGTGGTGATCTTTTTATATTAAGTGCATACTTTATCCATACATCTCCTACATGTACAAAGTCAAAGATAAAATATGTTTTCTTGCAGTATATTCGTATTATAATTAATTATCTGTGGATATTGTCTTGATGATGTTGATAACCAATTGTGAATAATTTACAAAACTACGAATCAAATATTCATGAAAATACAATTTTTCCTTAATTTATGAAAACCCCACAAAAATAAATGAATCCAGAGTTAAGTAATTTAAGCCACTAGAACACTGACTAAAAATGTGAAATAATAACAAGGAGTATAATATGTTTTATAAGGTAATGTATATTATTTTCATCGTGTGACACCCAAAATTTTGTCTATACACATACACTGGTTTTAATTGTATATAATACAAAGGTGGTGATTTTAAAGGAGTTGAATCTTAAAAATGGACAAGAGTTACTATCGTTACCCTTCATTATTTATAGTTTCACTTGTATTCTAAAAAACATACCTCCAAATCAGGCCTAGGTAACTCTTGGTCCTGTATTTGAATCTCTGGTTCCTGCTGCTGTTGAACAGGAGATAGCTGTGGGACAGATTGTGATACCAATCTTCTTTTACTGCGAGTTGGTCTGGGTTCTTCATCTCCTTCAAAATATAATATAATTTCGATTCTTAGTGTTTCTATCAGTTGTCAGCAAAAAATACATATATAAATCTATTTCATTTCTATAAATTACTGACATCCAACTTGTTCTTAGGTGTAAAGACTATACTTATTCACATATACCTGAATTACACCAAACATCAAAATATTTTTTATTACTAGTAATTCAAATACAATGTATTGAAATCATTATAACTGATTTGATTTGATTTGACGATAATAATCACTGGTGTCAATAAATTTAACTAAATGGTTAGGCATAATCCAAACTTAATTGTACCACTGCTTGTGTTCCATGCAAGACAATATAAATCCCCTTTAGATGGTGACATGATACTGTCTAACAGTCTTCAGAAAGTGACCTTCCAGTGATAATCATTGAATTGATTTGTTAACTAGGGAATAAAACATCATATTTTTTTCATGATTAAATCAACAATCCTCACCATTAGCCACTAATCCCATGCCCCAAACCAGTAAATTTTATTCGGACTAGTAAATATTTGCAAAACTTTGTTAAGACACATAAGGAAAATGTCTGACTATTTGTCTTCAGACAAGTAGTTGGAAAAGATTTTGGTGCAGACTGAATCAATACAAGAAGAACTGAAGAACAGCGATAGGACTTGATAATTTTTTTCATAATTAAATCAATACAAGAACTGTTTCCTTGTTTTGTGTTTCTTGAAGAGGTGGTAAGGAGTTTAGGTCATAAATAAATTGACCATATCTGTTCTTTACAGTATCAACTAAAATCTCATCTGGCATTCTTGATGATATAAAAATTGGCTTTTACTGGACTCATGTAATCTGAATGAATAATGCTTGCTATTAAGATACAAAAATAAAATTTATTAACTCACATATTTCTGGAATAGATTTCATCATATATTATGAAGACAAAAATTGAAAATAAAGAAAGAAAAACGGGCCTGAAAAAAACCAGTTAAAAGCGTTGTACAGCATTTTTGTCTGAGTAAGTTATACCAAGTAAGTCAGGCACACTCCATGCAGGTTGTCCAATGTCTGAATCTGTCTCCAACAACCCATAAACTGCATTCCTTCTCCATAGCTGTAAAAGCTTAGGCTGTCTAGTCATTGCTGAAATTTTTAAAATTTAAATAGAGTTTTGTTTTGTCAAAACTATTGTTCTGTTGTAATGTTTATTTTGTTTTTGTAAAATTCCTTTATTAGTTACTGCAATTGACAATTCTACCTTAAACAAGCTTCCTTGCAATTGGTATGTAATTTTACCTGTTAAACAATTATTAATTCATTTTGGCAAACCGTTTTTAGCTCACCTGGCCGAAGGGCCAAGTGAGCTTTTCTCATCACTTACGTCCGTCGTCCGTCGTTGTCCGTCGTCGTCCGTTAACTTTACAAAATCTTCTCCTCTGAAACTGCTTGGCCAAATTTAACCAAACTTGGCCACAATCATCATTGGGGTATCTAGTTTAAAATTGTGTCCGTGACCCGCCAACCAACCAAGATGGCCGCCATGGCTAAAAATAGAACATAGGGTAAAATGTAGATTTTGGCTTATATCTCTGAAACCAAAGCATTAAGAGCAAATCTGATGGGGTAAAATTGTTGATCTCTGAAACCAAAGCATTAAGAGCAAATCTGACATGGGGTAAAATTGTTGATCAAGTCAAGATCTATCTGCCCTGAAATTTTCAGATGAATCGGACAATGGGTTGTTGGGTTGCTGCCCTGAATTAGTAATTTTAAGGATTTTTTCCGTTTTCAGTTATTATCTTGAAAATTATTATAGATAGAGATAAACTGTAAACAGCAATAATGTTCAGCAAAGTAAGATCTACAAATAAGTCAACATGATCAAAATGGTCAGTTGACCCTTAAGGAGTTATTGCCCTTTAAAGTAATTTTTACCAATTTTTGTAAATTTTGTAATCTTTTACAAAATCTTCTCCTCTGAAACTACTGGACCAAATTCAACCAAACTTAGCCACAATCATTATTAGGGTATTTAGTTTAAAAATGTGTGCGGTGACCCAGCCAACCAACCAAGATGGCTGCCATGGCTAAAAATAGAACATAGGGGTAAAATGTAGATTTTGGCTTGTAACTCTGAAACCAAAGCATTTAAAGCAAATCTTACAGGGATTAACTTGTTTATCAAGTAAATATCTATCTGCCCTCAAATTTTCAGATGAATTGGACAACTGGTTGTTGGGTTGCTGCCCTGAATTGGTAATTTTAAGGAAATTTTGCCGTTTTGGTTATTATCTTGAAAATTATTACAGATAGAGATAAACTGTAAACAGCAATAATGTTCAGCAAAGTAAGATCTTCAAATAAGTCAACATGACCAAAATGGTCAGTTGACCCTTAAGGAGTTATTGCCCTTTATAGTCAATTTTTAACAAATTTCATTAATTTGGTAAATTTTGGTAAGTTTTTACAAACTGTTTTCCTTTTGTAATCTTCTTTTCTGAAACTGCAGTAGAAAATCAATATAGAAAACAATCTACTAATGTACTGGCAATAAAAATAATTGATAATTCTATAACATGAAAAAAAAAAAACACATTAATACCTGATGATGGTGTTTCTTTCTTTACATTGAAAATATGTCACAACTATAATCCCGAACAATAGGTCGAATGTCAGATATGTATCAGTACTTTGGCTTCATTTTCTACAGATTCCGAAGTGCAAATGATGCTTGAATTCCTACACTAATTTATACAGACTTCATCCCCTTTCACAGGTAATGCCTGCCTCATATTATATTTAAAACTTAAATAGAATATCAGAAATTTTGAGAGAAAATTAATCAACCATGCAAGATCTAAAACTTAATTAATATTGTTCAAATTATCAATTAACTATTAAAAAAAATTCTCATTAAAAAATATAGTTCTTCATTTTATATTTTATCAGAAATTTAGGAAAAAATTGAATTTAATTGTGTCCCTTGTTCTCATTTCCTGGGATAAATCCAATACAAATTAAAGTATTGGTATTGAATTAATATTTAAGAAATATTTCAAACCTTACCATTTTCTTCACAAGAATGAAGACCATATTTTCAGTGTCATGAGTATCAGTCATCATATTTGTTGTACTTTGTTGTTTAAAAGTTGAATACAAAAAGGTCGACAAAGCAATTCAAAACCACTTGAATTTTGCAACAACAAATGAGAGTTTTAACGACCTCAGCTGGCTATACAACCCTTGCACAATCAACTGAATTTTGCAGAAATCATTAATAGGAAAGATTGCCCTTAAATGATAATTTTTATTACCTTTTTGTTTTTGTGGGGGGTTGCAACAACAAAACTTCACAACAAACTTTCTCATCACTTGCATTTCTCGTTAGATAAATTTTACAAAATTCTCCCTGAAACTACTGTCAAATTAAGCCAAACTTGGTTTAAATCACCACTAGGATATCCAGGGACCACTGTGTATGATGACCCTGCCTGCCAACATGGCACACATGGCTGAAATAAAACATAGGTTTCAAACGCACTTTTAGTCTTATATCTCTGAAACTAAACGACAGTACAACAGTTGCATTTATCATGCATCAATTGTAAATAAAAATATCAGGTGAGCGACACAGGGTCCTTGGAGCCTCTAGTTAATGTCATATTAAAATAAATAAACCATTTATTATTTTCCTTGAAACTGTATGGATGGCTTTCGAACGTCCAGTGGCAAATTAAATGCATATTCAGGAAGAGAACATGTAAGTGCGATATGAATATGAGCCCTGCATTGAACTAGACCTACATGCTGAGCTGGATTTCAACGTGCTAGTTCACAAGGTAACAATAGGAAAAGAAGACATGTTACCATATCTGGACACATCATTCTGACTTCGAGCCAACTAGTCTTTGCTCTTACTCCTGAATGTTGCATGCTTAGCAGAGAAGCAGCAACTACCAATTTTAGTCTTTGGTTTGACCCAGCCGGGTTCAAACCAACGACCTCCCACATTCTAGGCGAGCATACTACTCCAAGACCACCAAGGGGGTTCCCTTGAAACAGGATGATAATCTCTTTACCACATCATGCAAATAGAAATTAAAACAATTAACAATGTCTTTTCAATATACAAATACAAAATTAAATGCACAATTTATTAACATATATATATCTTAATTTTCATCTAGTACCTGGCCGTCCTGGATTGTTGAACAAGTCTTGTACTGATGACTTCTTCAAATCAGGTAAAACCTGAAACAGGATGTAATAACTATAAAATGTTCTTTTTTTTATCTGACATTAATTTTCTCAGTAACTTAGCCATTTATTAATCTATTAAAAGCATAATTTGATAAGAGAAATAAAAATTTTGTGAAAAAAAAAATGTCCAAGTTGTATTCTATTACCATGATTACATTGAAAAAAACAAAAAGTTAATTATATTCCTTATATAACCATTGATAACAGGATATTATTGGCATTACTACTTGATTACCTGAATAAATCATACACAAGTAAACAAATTTCTTTGAAACTTGTCTGATCAATTGGAGTATTTATAAAGAACTAATTCAATAACTATTTAGGTATTAAAATCAACACAGCTAATGATTCAGGTGACTTTAATTAAACTTCATTCAGCAATTTTGGTTCCAACATCTGACGTGTATTTAAATAGCTTATATCAAAAAATAAAATCGACCAGTTCCCAGAAATTGGTTAACACTTTCCTTACTGATTTTTTTTTCCGCCACTTTGTGTGGCCTGTTCAAATTTCGCGCACAGTTTGCTTGGCCTGAATTAATTTGCCATGAGCAGGGAGAAAAAGTGACGTTTTTGGAAATATGTTCATATCTTTGTTGCTTCTCTACAAATCGGTGTCAAACTCGACGGTGATACATTTAAGTGTATAAGGATTGTAGCTTAATGGTTAATTATACATGACAATACCATTTTTGGTGTTTTAAAACCTTTAGTGCGAGAAAAATGACGTTGGATACGCGAAATTATCATTTTTTTTTGTGACCGGTTTTTATTATAGCCTTTCATCTGCTAATTTCACATAAAAAACGGTAGTTAACAATTTCGAGTGTTCCTTAAACAAAGTTGTATGGAAATAATTATTCCACAGTCGAATTTACAACTTATGAGTCTAAATAAACACGACTGAAAAATAATCCTGTCAAATTCCGCGGCGGCCATTTTACACTTGTAATGCAATCACTTGATAAACTGAAGTTGGAGTTATCTTTCTTAGCTTATTGCTTGTGTGTTAAAAAGTGTCCTTTTCATGATTCAGGGCTTCAAAAATAATCAATGAAATTCAACTAATAAAAAGTTGACAGGACTCTAGAAGTTTAGACTGTATATCTGAATATTAAATAAATAATGTTTTTCTTATAAAAAAAATATTATATTTTAGAAACTGAAAAGAGAATTGTAATTTTTATTTCCACAGGAGTTCCAATTCTACAAATAAAACATACCATTTTTTTTACAGTGACATACAACAGATTTCAACTTTTATGTTTTTCTAATTATAAATTAATTCCTTACACAATAAGGTTACAATAAATGTTTTCTTAGTTCATGTTAAATGTCTATAAGCTTGTATGCAAACTTCGACAAAACCGTGAAATCTAAAACCTAGGAAAGTACAATTTTTCCTCAATCCATAAAATTTGGTACCCTTGAAAATAAATGAATTCATAGTACTAGAAATCTGTTTAACCTTTCTCTTAAAATAATTCAATCAATTGTGCAAAATAGAATGAAGAAGTACAATCAATAAACCTATGATTTTTCCACATACTTACAAAAGTTTGCATAATATCTTCTCTATTTGTGAAATTTTGTTTCAACTGATCTTTTAGTATTTGACATTGGACATCAATGCACAAATGACGTCTTTTTCTTTGTCTTCTAGGACTTGGTGGGACAGGGGACAACTGCAGAGTGAAACTTGCTCTCTGTAAGTCATAAAAATAATATTTAAACTTAACAATGAAGCTTCCAGATGATTATTCATTTAACTACTGTAAATTCAGAATTTATTGCAAGGGTTTTATTAATGCGATTAACGCAACTGGTTTAGCATTGCAATAATAAGAACTAGCATTCTGATATCTGATGAATTTACATGTATGCAGATATTTCTGAAATCGCATAAATTAATCTCTCATTTTTGTCTATTCTTCAAAAATTGCAATAATAAATGCACACAATAATTTCTGAATTTACAGTAACTTTAGGGCTATTCCACTAAAATGAGTGTAGGGAGGGACTTCCAAAATACTCACACAACCAACATACTTACCTTTTTTTTTAGTAATTTTACAATGGACATACAACCATAAATAGCCCATGTCAAAATAAAAACTTCCCTTTTACCCTCTCATATTAATTTTAATGGAAAAGCCCTCAAGAGTAATCAAATCATATATTACATAAGAAAAAAACATCTTTTTAAATACTGTTTTTATTAATCAACACATAATTCTGTTCTGATGCATAAAAAGTTACTTAATTATTTGGCAGACATAGTATTTATTTTAATGCTTATATTCTGCCCTTGTTTGATTATTGTTGCAATATATGGGGTAGTTGTAATGAAAGTGGAATAAATAAACTTAATAAGTTATTAAAGAAATCTGCTAGAGTTATAGTAGAAGCTGACATAATGACATCCTCCACTTTATTGTTTAATAGTTAAAAATTGGTTGAATGTGGAAAAACGAATTCAATATCAAAAGGCAATACTTGGATATGGTTCCTACTATTTACAAGAAAACTTTCATTTTGAGTATAATCAAAATTATAATTTACCTTCAGTTGATGAAAAACTATTGAAACTTCTGAAGTCAAAAACAAATTTTTTGAAGAAAATTTTAAACATTCAAGTTTTCAAAAATGGAACAGATTACCAAATGAAATAAAGATGAGTACTACACTTGTATCTTTTAAAGCAAAATGTTACAATTTCTTCATGAAGAAGGCAGGTTAATATGCTTTTTCATTAATATCTATATAAAATTATATATTGTGTTTATATTAGGGATGTCAACGAGTACTAGAGTACTCGAGTATTGCTCGGTAGTACCGAGTATCGATTACCAAAATGATACTCGACTAATCGGTTTCGTGTTAGAATGTTGTTGCTTTCTTAAATTTAAACAAAAAATATTTTTGTTGAGAGCGCCTCCCTGGAAAATATTTATTAATAAAGTTTAATAAAAATTAAAATACGATTAGAATGTTTAACTGTCATTTAAAATTCCTCCAAACAGAGGTACATGCAGGACAAGGCTTCCAAAACGTTCATATATTCCGGACATTTGTATAATGTCCAGTAAAAGTCCGGCTGGGCAAAGCATGAAACGGTCATCTACTTTTTAGTTTTCAAGGCTTTAAGAGACGGTCATTTCAACATAATTTGCGATCTTTTTGACTCAACCTTTTGCCTTTAACAGCCACACATTTCCGGTCATAAAAGTGACATGATCATTAAGTACTATCAAAACAACCCCTACTTTAATACCTTCTCATTTTAATCAAGGCTAATTAGTTGTCGAACAGCTGAAATTTACCTGTTCAGGTGACAGGTAAACTATTTTGAACCGGACATTGATCGGTCTTTCAAAGTTATTTTCTTACATTTCAGCGGTTTGTATCTAATTAATTTAGTCAAAAAGATTTAAATTATCAGAAATACGTTTACAAATATGATTTGGTGAAAAAATAAAAAAAAAGGTGAAAATAAAAAATCGTCATAACCACGTTGTTTGAACCAGAGACATGTCTCTGTTTGAACTAGTACACATGTGCGCAGGTGTGAAATTAAATTATGCATCCTAATTTCTTTAAAAAAAAATGCTTAAATTGTCATTGATACCTTTATCTCACGTTTATTTCGATTATTTTCTTGAAGAAATAACGTAGAAAGAACTATTTACACTCATTCATGCTTTGCAAACGTACACGGAATTTACGCACCCGTCTCTGGTCCATGTTTTACCATTGTCAAGATAACATCCTGTATTAGATTTAAAAAACGAAAGTAAAGTTTTTGACAACACGTTATTTTGCACAAATAAAGAGTCTAAGGCAGATATAAGTACGCTGATGTTGCACACTTCGAATGATGCACTGCCAATTTAACAGTTTACGTCAGAACTTCGAATTTGAATCAAAGAATGTTTAATATCGTTTTTTTAATGTCAATCATTGGGATGGCCAACTCGGCAACTGATTACCATAATTGCCTTTTGTTTACTAGTCTTCAGGGATTAAAATCGGGATAAAATATAAAATGTCCGGCGGGTAAAAAATAATTTTGGAAGCCTTGATGCAGGATATATGAACAAGAGCATTTTTCCAAGGCTTACACTTTTAGCTAATCTTAGTCACTCAACTACCTCTGTTCCATCAAAGCATGTGTTTTCATCAGCAGGGCTGTTAGTTACCTAACAAATTTGAGAAATCGCTACGTCCCAGAAAAAGTTGACAAGATAATGTTTTTAAATAAGAACAAATTCGTTGCACCCTGTATTGACCCTCAGAAAATGATTTAATAACATCAATAAGTTCTAACCATCTCCACTTTGTTGATCATTAAATGTGTTTTTTTTACGGTTCCCAAATACTGTTGTTTGAGTAATAATTTTTCTATAGATATTAATTAATTACTTGATTAGATTATTACCAGTTTACATAATTAGTACATGTTGTAAAGGAGCTACTGATTGTGGTATAAAATTCCTTGGAATATTATCTAGTCCTAGGTAATAATATGGAGAGTTTTACGATCCTAAGAAAACGACCCACAATACATAAAATAGGTATAATTTTGTATTTCCATTTTGTAAATGTTTTACCGAGCGAGTACTTGACAATCGCTCGGTAAATCCAATGAGTTATCGATTAGTAAATCTTCACCGAGTTGACATCCCTAGTTTACATCATTATAATATTGTTTGTACGTTATTATTATTTTGAGGACTCTCAGGAAGATTAGTTTTAACTAATGGGATTATCTTCTTCAAATGAAGATTATCTATTTATTTATTTATTTTTTATTTATGTCACATCTTTATTTAAGTAATGTATTAAAACAATTTCATTGTATCTAAAATTCTTACAGCTCTTCTAGGTCTCAATTCTGGTTCCTCTGGCTGTGGCATTGGAGTAACCCCAGGAGATAACACTGGTGCCCTCCTTTCTGGTACACTTGATTTATCAGGTTTTGTCATGGGCGTCTTTTCTTTTGGTGATAATAAACCCCTGTGGAAATGAATTCAAACATAAGCAAATGAAGTGATTAATGAACTCTTTTGGTGGAGTAAGTTAATCAGAGGATGAAATGACTTTGTTAATTTAGTTTAATAATCTAGTCTTACAGTTACACAATTCAAAATAGTTTAAATACCTGCCATCTCCTGTCTTTCAAAGGAAAATGGCATGTATTTTTAACTCAAGAAAATTAACCTCACAAATTTAAAGAAATTGCTACAGTGACCATATTTTTTTCAAAACCACAAACATTGACATAAATAACACTGTGTATTCATTTATTGATATGACCTATCCTTCGTCTTATTATAAATGTTTGTATGTTTGTCTGGAGACAAGACAAAATGCTAAAATAATGTTCTTTAAATTTTCTAAATGTACAAGCAAAATTAAAATTTATAAAAAAGATACAGTGTTATTGTGACAAGAGTCAAAAGAAAGATTTGATAACAAATCTTTCTGGACTAGATCTTGTTGTTGCATCTCTTCATACTGTGGAACTTTGAAAGTAGATAGGATTTACCCATACAGCATTTTGTGAAATGAGTCAAAAGACAGATTCTACAACAAATCTTACTGGGCTAGATCTTGTTGCATCTCTTCATACTGTGGAACTTTGACAGGAGATAGGAATTTTCCCATCTGTAAATCACCTGGTAATGGTTCCTCCAAAATACTTTCTATTAGCTTACCATCAAATGGTGGTAGGTCTTGTTCTGGTTGGAACTGATCAAATTTGTAAAGATTAATGGTTTAATAGTATATAAGATTTTCGGTGACTAATGTCTTCCATTTACTAAACTTTTTCAAGTTTTTTTTTTATTATTTCGATAAAGCAGAAGAACACAATTTTGGTGGCAAGTCTCAAGTCAAGCAAAACACTATTCCCTATTGTAGTGTGACAGTTTTTATTTTATGCATTACGAATGTTAACCACATACATAGACATTTTGGCTTTACATACTCCTTGTGTGTTACAAATTCTTTATTTGAAAGTTGAGATGTTTCCTGCTAGATGGGGGGATGTATAACAAATGTTTGACCAAATAATGTTGATATGTTAGATGTCTAAGAAACAAAGAAATTGATTTAATTGAGAAAAAAATGATTTTTTTTCTAGATTTAACCACAAACAAATCATTAATCTGTATCTACAGATAAATTACTTTGTGTATCCATTATTTATCAAATTGAACAGAATAGAGTTATAAATCAGAACAAATCACACACAAAATTTTATATTATAAGGTTTTCTTTTCTTGTTAATACCTGAATATCTTGGAAAATTGTCATATCAATTTCTGGAATAGTTATCTCCTCCTTGCTGGAAACTGTATGTGGTGAAGCCATATCTGTAATGAATTTAACAAAGATTATACATCTATATAGAAACTTTAATAAAAGTATACAACTCATATATGCCATAGCATATTTTGTGTTTCGGGTCTTCTTAGATGTTAAGACACTTTAAAATAGAAGTTGAACAGATAAAAAAACATACTGGAATTTTGAAGGTCTAAACAATCTGGAATTACTTATTTTCAAGATCTGAAAAAAAGGAAATTTCAATTGGGATATCAAATATGAAGGACCTCAAACAGGCAAACACTTTTTCCCTTATGCCCTTAATAATGTCATTTTTATCCATTTAAAAAAGTTATCACTCTTGGCCTATCTCCCTTTTCAATCTGAACAAATATGTAGTTATGAAAATGGTACAAATTATACAAGTACTACAATCTGTTATGTTTGAAACATATAAAATTAAGACAGATGCATGTTATATTAATTTTCTTTACATCCTTTCCATTATAGAATAGTTAAGGTTTATGACTACTTCTGTACATGTATGCATGTGTATTACAAAATTTTCAAAGTGCAATAATATCAAAACAGCAAAAATGCTGAATAAAAGTGCCATTTTCTACATACACCAAAGCGAAATGTCATTAACAGCCAAAATGCTGAATAAAAGTGCCATTTTCTACATACACCAAAGCAAAATGTCATTAACAGCAAAAATGCTGAATAAAAGTGCCATTTTCTACATACACCAAAGCAAAATGTCATTAACAGCAAAAATGCTGAATAAAAGTGCTATTTTCTACATACACCAAAGCGAAATGTCATTAACAGCAAAAATGCTGAATAAAAGTGCCATTTTCTACATACACCAAAGCGAAATGTCATTAACAGCAAAAATGCTGAATAAAAGTGCCATTTTCTACATACACCAAACCAAAATGTCATTAACAGCAAAAATGCTGAATAAAAGTGCTATTTTCTACATACACCAAAGCAAAATGTCATTAACAGCAAAAATGCTGAATAAAAGTGCTATTTTCTACATACACCAAAGCAAAAAGTCATTAACAGCAAAAATATTTATTGTTTCATTGCATAATAATATAAAGTTTGTGGCCTTTCTTTTAAAATCTTGGCTTGATTTGCTACAAAATCCCCATTTTCTTAACGAAATTTTCATTATAACATTTTAAACATAGATTATTTACTTGATTGTCCATGTTGTGCTAGTGTTTATAGTTAACATAAAGTCCTAAACAACCTTTACAATCCAAAAAACATTGTGTTGAGTCACTGAAGTCGAGCACACTTTCGAAGGTATACTTGACTAGGCCTATATTTGTAATTGTTTATATCTTTATTTAAACACTTTTTATAGGGAGTGCATGTGCAGTGCATGCAGTAATCCCCTATCTATGGAATACTGAATTTCAATTATAAAGTATGAAGGGAAAGGTTGTGGATTTTCTATCAAATTTCCATATGTTTAGCATTGAAACAACAAAAGGGTACATAATCCATAAGACAGAGATTTTCATGTTTCATCTACTAAGTTTTTTCCTCATCAGTTATTTATGGTTTCAATAATTTATATCTACCTGGTTTTAACATTTGTTCAGTGATAGATATTTGTGGTGTAGATGGTTGAGCAGGCTTTAAAGGTGGACTCATCAATGGAGATCTTGGAATTGCTAAGCTAGATTCTATTCTCCACATTTCCTACAATATCATATATATATTGAATGTCTACTAAGGTAATACTATGTGAAAATTTAGTCATTAGGTGTTTCATTGATAGACAAAAATATTCAAATATTGAGAAGCTTTGCTTGAGAGAAAACTCAATCCGATATCAGTCATTTGGTTATTTGATTTTATTAAGTAAGGATCCCATCTCAGTGGTCTCCCTTTTTATTGTATGGTTGTTATATAATAAATGATGACCAGGTATAAAATACAAGCAAGAACTTACCACTTCTTTACAGATGGAATCTCTTCAACAAGTACTTGAATTGAAATTGAAACAAAAATTAAACATCAACAAGCAACAAAGAAATCTGATGTTAAGAAGTTAACTGCTAACCATTTTAAGATATGTATGAAATAAATTTTATCCTAATAGGCAATTGAAATATTAGAAAAACTCCATAGATTTCAGTTTATGATAATGAAAATACAATAGGATAAAACATTCACTGGTCAAATAAAATGAACAAGCATAAATTGTATATACACATTAAAATGGCTAGCATACTAAAACATCAAAAGTCTAATACTGAAACTGAATAACTAAAGCTATGAAAATTCATTAGAATAAATGATTTTTAGCAAAATTAAAATATCAAAATTTTACTTCATTCAACATAAAGATTCTCTTGAATTCAGTTCTTTATATTTTGTTTTAATATTTAATTGAAATTCATCGTTGCATCAATTTATGCTGCAAATATTCATAGCTGTAATATAAAAACATACAATGAAAAAATACACAAAATAAGCCAACAATCAGCAAAACTCAGTCAATTTTGATTAATCTTGTTTTATCATTTTTCCTTTCAACCATAAACCAGTATATGCGTTCCCGTTTTCCTGCTGCTTTTATGAGAACAAAATTGATTTTTAAAATTGTAAATGTCTGTTTCACAACTACAAAAGGTAGAGAGCTCTGTTTTTCCTCAAATATCTATTGTAATCCATTTTACAAAATGATAATTCTCTAAACTTTTAGATCATACAGTTTTTAGGTTGCTGCAATGTACATGAGATACATTTGATCAAAATACCTACCATGCCTGGAATTTGTGGTGATTTCAATAAATCTGCTCCATCCATCTGCAGCACACCAAACCAAGGATTATCTGCATATAAATCATCTAAATCACATGCCAACTGTTCTTGTCTACAATAAAAAATGAACTCAAAGGAATAAAAAAATTCCAAAGGCACATAAGTATAAGTATAATTTTATGCAGTAAACGTGCTCGTCAACAAACATAAGTTTGTCTTATGTCCCAAGGCACATAATAAGTATACCGGTAAGTATAATTTAATGCAGTAAACATGCTCGTCAACAAACATAAGTTTGTCTTATGTCCCAAGGCACATAAGTATACCGGTAAGTATAATTTTATGCAGTAATCGTGCTAGTCAACAAACATAAGTTTGTCTTATGTTTTTCATTAAGTAGATGGGTTTAATGTATTTAGTGGAAAGAAGACTCTATATCACTCAACTGGTGCACATGAAGCTGACAAAATTTAGGATCTATTTCTCTATCAAAACTATGTTCATTAGCTATAGACGCAGCCATCTTGGATTTCAAATAATTTTTGGTCCATCATATCATCGTGCAAACATAATATACCTCAAGTATTTAGTATCAGTTTCAAGAAGCTCTTTACATATATTTCCATCCATGATTATATGTTGAAATAAGTTTTGTATTGACAATTACCTTGGAATTCTGATCATCAATAAACTCAATTCTGTGGATTCATTTATTTTTGTGGGTACCAATATTTGTAGAATGAGGGAAAATAACTTTTTGAGTACTTTTAATGCCCAGTATTGACAAATTCTGCATGCAATTCTTTATGATAGTTGTGGTTCACAAATACACATGATCATCATTAAATTAAGTACTCCAATTTATAATAATGAATTCACAGTATTAATATAGGGCACATGTTCATTTTTCATTTATTTCATGAGTATAGAGAAACCACTAAGGAGAAGGGGCATTATACATAAGATCAAGAAATATAAATAAATAACAATTATATATATGCACCTATTTTACAAAAACTAGAAAACTGCTTCATTCTATACAATTATTGACTTTTGATGATGTTGATACTATACAATTACTGTCTTTTGATGATGTAAATATGTGGTTTTATTGACTTTTCAAAAACTGATATTCACTGAAGCCAACGGCCGAAGTGAATATCAGTTTTTCAAGTCATTGTTTTATTCCATATTCTGAGAGAAATGTATGTAATTGCAATTATTTACCAAAACCAATTGTACATCAAACGTTTTTTCCAAAATAATGCACGTAAAAGCATGCGACGTTTTGCACGGTGACCGTGAATATACTTTTTCTGCAGGTGAATATGCTTATTTATTCAAAATCCTATTCATATAGAAAAACCTACTAAAGTTCTATCAATATGGAATAAAATGATTTATCAACCCCAGAGATATGATATTCACCGAGGCCAATTGTCTTATTATATGACTTTTTATCCTTCTCCAACTTTCTAGCATTTGCTCAAGATACTTTTAAAACTGCTCCCTGTTTTTATACTAAATATATCATCTGCTTTTGCAGTTGCTAATTTTCATAAGTTGAAATATTCAATAAAATTTGCTAAGAAAATACACTGAAAACAAGAAAAAGAGAAAAAATACACCAAAAACATAAAGAAGAAGAAAAAAAAACCCTACATCATTGAAGTTGCCTTGGAATATCTATATTTAGGTACACGGACGCTGTTCCAAATCCTATATTAATCTCTCGTAATTTTTGCCGCGGTGAATGTAATGTTTTATCAAAGAGGATTTCCTATGCTTTAAGCCAATGAGAAAACAGAAAATTTATCAGTTATCAATCATTAGTTCCTTTCTGGATATATCGTGCACAGACAAGAAACAATACAATAATTCTACAGAAGATTTATTAAAGTTGTTTACATAATCTAACCAAATATAAAGTTGTTTCTTGGGTACACACATACATGTCCCATCAAATATATATACCTTAATAATTTGTTATTATTTTCTAAACACCTTGTACCTCTGTATAGTAAGAACAAATTTAAGAACATTTATATTAACTTTATAATTTGCACTAATAATTGGGCCAAATAAGGGCCTTATTGCCCCTACTCCTTTAAATATGTGGTTTCCCTTTACCCACAAATGAACAAATAATGAACATGTGTACTAAACTTAATAATAATTGTGACAACTTTATGGTAAATTACCTTAACCAAAAAATTTAACCTGATATACACTACATGTCCATGTTCATTGAACCATGAACCTGACATAGAAAGGACTAAAGGATGGACAGACACAGACACACACACACATCTGAAACATAATATCCTAGGCAGGATATAAAAAATTCAGTGCACAACTGATGATCTCCAGAATAAACCTTGGAATATGTTACTAACTGGCAGAGACATGGGCATAAAAATGATAGGTCAACATTTTGTATAAACATCTGAGTGTGCTTATCTTAAGAATATATGTACTTGAATAATATATATACATATGTAAAATAAAGTTCAGTTCCATCCATCACTATTAAAGTTACCTATTCATGGCTTTCAGATCAATCTCCTCAAGATTGGCCACAGCAATTCTCATCTTACAGAAGAAATTAGTCACATCATCTGCGATAAAAATAAGTTCTTGTTCACACGAGTAAGTTTTTATTCTTTATAAAAATTCGTAAGGGTTCCGCGGAACCCAGTGTCTCGCCTACTTTTGCTGTTAATCGCAGGCTCAACAAAAATGAGGGAAAAAAATAAAAATATTCCTCTCTATACTATCTTTTGATTGTAAGTAGCTTCTGTCCAAGTTTGGTAAAAATCCAGGATAGCTTATGAATCTAATAAATGTTTTAAAAACTTAAACTGCAGACTGTATGTAATGTTAACTGGAAGAAAAACTAAGTCCATTTATAAGTAAAATACGGAAAAAATGGAACAAAATTTTAACAAAATTTCCTTCTAGATACTAGCTTTTAATCATAAACAAGCTTCTGTCAAAGTTTGGTACAAATCCAAGATAGTTTAAGAAAGTTGTTAAAATTTTAAAAACTTTAACCACAGAGTGAATGTAATGTTAACTGGCAGAAAAACTAAGTCCATTTATAAGTAAAATACGGAAAAAATGATTTTTTTTTTTTACAAAATTTACTTCTGGATACTATCTTATGATCATAAACAAGCTTCTGTCCAAGTTTGGTAGAAATCCAGGATAGTTTAAGAAAGTTATTAAAATTTCAAAAACTTTAACCACAGAGTGAATATTTGTGGACACCGCCGCCAACGACGCCGACGGAATGTAGGATCACTATGTCTCGCTTTTTCGACAAAAGTCGAAGGCTCGACAAAAATCTGGAGATGTGGTATGATTGCCAATGAGACAACTATCCCCAGAGTTCAAAGTAAGTGGATGTAAGCAATAATGTACAGTCTTCAAAAAAAAGAGGAAAACTCGTACTGTATAATCAGCTATAAAAGGCCCCAACATGAAAAAATTTCAAAGAATTCAAACAAGAAAACTAACAGCCCAATTCATAGCAAAACATTTTAGGAAAAACAAATATGACAGAAAGAAATCAAAGACAACCACTGAACTACAGGTTCCTGACTTGGGATAGACACATATAGAATGGCAGGGTTAAACATGATTGTGAGAGCTCAATCCTCCCCCAACTTGGGATGGCACAACATTTGAACAAAATGTGAAAATCAGTCACAATTAACTCAAAAGATAGGTACAAGGCACAAAACAACTAAGTTAAACTTAAAAACAATAGTCACAAAGCACCGAAATAAGAGTACTTACAGTAACTGAAAGCTAGTTCAAAGCCAATTACAAATAATAAATAAATCGTGTTCTCCCAGACTTATCAAAGTTATTGTTCACATTAGTTTTATTGTTTGCTCACATTAGTTTATATTGTTTGTTCACATTAGTTTATATTCTTTGTTCACATTAGTTTATATTCTTTGTTCACATTAGTTTATATTCTTTGTTCACATTAGTTTATATTGTTTGTTCACATTAGTTTATATTCTTTGTTCACATTAGTTTATATTCTTTGTTCACATTAGTTTATATTGTTTGTTCACATTAGTTTATATTCTTTGTTCACATTAGTTTATATTCTTAGTTATAACATTAGTTTTTATTGTTTGAACACACTAGTTTGATATGTTTACATAGTCGCTGACTCACAAGTTTAACATAAAAGTCCGTCAATTTGTAAGTTAATCACCCAAGCTTACACATCAATAACGTTAGAAAGAATGTGTTTAATCCCATAGAAAATGCTATGCAAATAACAGATCAGATTTTTAAAGGTCAGAAACAAATCAGAATTGTCTAGTGTAAAACAAGGGACTCCTTGTGGTAATTGGAAACATTTCTCTATTTTTCAAATTACTATACTCTTAATTAGCATCACAAATTAGAATTTCCCAAGAGACTGAAGTGGCATGAATAGCAATAGTACAGAAATTTTGGCCAACATATTTTTTTGTAATTTTCACCAATTTAAAAGTTCTTCAGGGAACAAGCAGGCTTTTTGACTACAAATTAGCCTAAACTTCTGTTTACTTTACTTTACCTTAATAGGGAGTTGAAATTTAAATGGCAAAGCCGAATCAAACAAATGTTGACTCCCCAACCACTTGATACAGCCCACCTAAGTCTAACCTCTGCAACTTCATAGAAGCAGGACAATAACGATTCTTAATTTTTATGTATATGAAAAACTTTTTGTTTTGCTTACCTAGAAGGTATTCATTCTGTCTTTTATATACCCTGATAACTCCATACATAAGCTGTGATGACAGATAAAGGGAAAACCTTGGATGTCCTGATCCTTGTTTCTTTGGCATTATTCTTACCAGTACATAATCAAGAATATCATCACTGTAAAATTTCTTTACATTAAAAACACAAATAAATATATATATATATATATATATAAACAAGTCTAAATTGAAAACAACGTTCAAACCTATGATTGCGTTTGGATCCTTGTTTCTTTGGCATTATTCTTACCAGTACATAATCAAGAATATCATCACTGTAAAATTTCTTTACATTAAAAACACAAATACATATATACATATATATATAAACAAGTCTAAATTGAAAACAACGTTCAAACCTATGATTGCGTTTGGATAAAAACTGCAATTTTTATACGCGTGCAAGCAAAACAAATTTCTTTGTAGAGGGGTCTAAAGAGGGGCAGAAACAATATTTTCTAAAAGACCAAAAAGTGAAAAAGTATGTATGTTCATAGCCTCGGACATCATGCCCAAAACCAAAACATTAATCTGATATGTGACAGACGTATGTAGACTTACGTACAGACCAGAAAGCATAATGCCATACTACTATAATAGGTGGGACAAGAAAAATCGAATTTCATACATGTACATAAAAGAAACTAATTGAGTGGTTTGTATTCATATATTAATTCAATATAATTCATAAATACATTTATGTTATGAAAATTGCAAATAAATCATTCTTTTAATTTGTTTCACTTGCAGAGGACTTTCAAATTGATAAATTTCACTTTGAACTAATTTGACAAATATAAAATAAAAGAAGAATGTGTCCATGGAACACTGATGCCCCAACTTGTAAATATATGCAATGTTCTAATTCAAACTTACTGACATTTATTTCTGTATGTTGAGTGCGCAAAACAACAAATTTAGCAATATTTCATTTATATAATATTTGGTTGTTGCAAAGTTAAGTTAGAGTTGGAAACTGCAAATTCAACAATTTTTCCATTTACACAGGGACATAACTCAAGAAAGGTGAAAGTGACGCCATCCAAATTCGAACTTTAACTGTGTTTGGTGGTAATAAGCATTGTCTATAAGTTTCATGTGGCAAAGTAAAGTTAGAGTGAGGAAACTGCAAATTTGCCAATTTTTATGCCCCACCTACGATAGTAGAGGGGCATTATGTTTTCTGGTCTGTGCGTCCGTCCGTCCGTTTGTTCGTCTGTTCGTCCATCCGTTTGTCCCGCTTCAGGTTAAAGTTTTTGGTCGAGGTAGTTTTTGATGAAGTTGAAGTCCAATCAACTTGAAACTTAGAATACATGTTCCCTATGATATGATCTTTCTAATTTTAATGCCAAATTAGAGATTTTCCCCCATTTTCACGGTCCATTGAACATAGAAAATGATAGTGCAAGTGGGGCATCCGTGTACTATGGACACATTCTTGTTCTGTTTATAAAAGGACATAACTCGAGAACGGCAAAAGTGACTCCACCCATATTCAATCTTAATCTGTGTTTGGTGGTAATAAGCATTTTGTATAAGTTTCATAACATTTGGTGGAGGGAAATTAATTTTGGGACTTAATGCCCCCTCCCCCAGTGGGAGCGGTATAAAAAATAATGTATGACCTGATCCCGAATTAACACAAGTTTTTTGTTCTCTAAAAATCATTATGACATCTCTGAGAATGTGGGAGAAAAAACTTAAATTTCAAAGTCTTTGTGTAAAAATAATATACAGCCAAACCTGGTTGTGTTGATCTTGGTTGTACCTGTAACCTACATATGAGAATGATTTTTGGGGGGATGAATTTGTCAACAAAATAGATCTTCCTGTCACATCTCTAGTTTGACTTTTTTAGCTGACATTTTTTTTTTTCAATAACTGAACATGATGTGCACATGCACAATCATCTGTAACTGAGATAAGATAATAATATGGATCTTAAGGATGTTTGCTACTCTGTTTCAGAATAACAAGCTTTTTAAAAGACAGTTATAAATTGAAAGTATATGAATAAAGGAAATAAAAATCAGAAAAAAATGAAGGGTCCGTGTGCTTGTTTTCAAGATATAAGCCATTGAAAATTTGGCGGGAAGTGATTCTCGCTAGACTTTTCATATATTTAAAATTGGTACCTTTTTTCTTTCAAAAACTATGAAAAAATAACAAGGATTTCATAAGATTTTCAAATATGGCTTCTTAAACTATATGCAATAAAAATATGAATAGAAAAGTAGAGGTTTGTGGGCAAAACATTTTAATGGCACTACATGGATGAAACCAGAGGATTCCGAACATCTGGCAAAAATTCAAAAACAAGAGGAGCAAACATCCTTAACAAAGTAAAATTATTGTCATGCAAGTCAATTATGTATCATAAATTGCTACCAGTCATGAAATAATTTAAGTAAAAAGCTATCATCTTAATATTTGTCAGGCCTTTTTTCTGTTCTGAAATTTATTAACAACTTAATGAAATTTTCTACAAATCTGAAGTAAAAACTTGGAATTCCATCTATTAATACAACGCAACTGCCTCGGTGGTCTCGTGGAAGCGTGCGAGAGGTTGTGGGTTTGAACCCTGGCTGGGTCAAACCAAAGACTTTAAAATTGGTATTTGCTGCTTTTCTGCTAAGCATGCGGCATTAAGGAGTAAGAGCAAAGACTGGTCGGCTCGGAGTCAAAATAATGTGTCTGGGTAAGGTGACACGTCTTCCTGCGGACTGTTACCTTGTGAACTAGCACGTTAAAAATCCAACTCAGTGTGTCGGTCTAGTACAAAGCAGGGTTAATATTCATATTACATTAACAAGCTCTCGTCCTGAATATGCATATTAATTTGCCGCTGGACGTTAAACAGCCAACCATCATCATCATTAATACAACACTATCTTTTACATGTACCATGTTCTTCTTATATTTACTGCACTAAAATCTCTTCTTTTCAGCTGATCAATCTTTGTAGCAGCAAGCCTGAAAAATTTAATTATTTAAGATGATAATTAATGTATGTTGTTTTAGCAACAAAAAAACCATATATATATATATATACATTTTGCATTAATTTAAAAGTCAATCAACTAAAGGCTCTAAAGAGCCTGTGTGGCTCACCTTTGTCTATGTGCATATTCAACAAAGGACACTCTCTAATATTGAAGACAAGAATAGAATTCATAAGAAAAATCTGTGTTTTGTTGATCTTGTATTGTTGATCATTTAGTCTGTTTAGTTTCTCTCTATCTTCTTTAGTTTTTGCTCAAAACACAAAAGAGGGTAAAAAAATCCTTATTTAAGGGGCTGGGCAATCACTCCTATAAAGAGTGACAGCCTACTACCTTTATCAGCAAAATGTGACTTGTTAATAGATCGGAAGATTTCCTCTATATTGTCTTAAATATAGATCTTGTCTTGCTGATCATTTTTGCCTATTTAAGTTCCTATCTATCTATTATGATTTTTAAGAAATAAGGCAAAAACGCAAAATATTGTAAAAATAATCATCAAAGGGCAATAACTCTTGTAAGGAGTAGGCTGGCGATTTTGACAATGTTAAACTTATTTGTAGAACTTGTCTTGCTGATCATTTTTGCAATTTAATGTTTCTCTGTATCTATTATAGTTTTCAAGATAATAGGCAAAAATGAAAAAAAAATAGTAAAATTTGTCATTTAAGGGCAATAACTCCTATAAGAAGTCGTCAAACAATTTTGACGTAAATGGACAATTGGTAGAGCTCAACATTCTGAACATTTTTGCCCTGTCAGATTTTCTCTATTCATAACGGTTTCAAAATAATAGACAAAACTTGCATTTTACCTCTATGTTCTATTTTCAGCCATGTCAGCCATGTCGGTTGGCAGGCGCGGTCATCGGACATATTTTTAAAACTAGATACCCTAAGGATGATATAGGCCAAGTTTTGTTTAATTTAGCCCCGTAGTTTCAGAGGGGATTTTTGATAAAGATTACAAAAATTTACGAAAAATTATGAAAAATTGACTTTTAAAGGGCAATAACTCTTTATGGGGTCAATTGACAATTTTGATGTTGACTTATTTGTAGATCTTACTTTTCTGAACAATTTTGCTGTTTACAGTTCATCTCTATCTATTATAATATTCAAGATAATATCTAAAAACTGCAAAATTTCCTTAAAATTATAAATTCAGGGGCAGCAACCCAACAACAGGTTGTCTGATGCGTCTGAAAATTTTACACCAGATAGATCTTGACTTGATGAACATTTTTGCCATATGTCAGATTTGCTCTAAATGCTTTAGTTAGACATATAAACCAAAAACTGCATTTTACCACCATGTTCCATTTTTAGCAATGGTGGCCATCTTGGTTGATAGGCTGGGTCGTCGGATAATTTTTTTAAACTAGATACCCTAAGAATAATTTAGGCCAAGTTTGGTTTTATTTGGCCCAGTAGTTTTTAGAGGAGAGACAACGACGGACGCCAAGTGATGAGAAAAGCTCACTTGACCCTTTTGGGTCAGGTGAGCTAATAAAAAAGTTATATAAACACATACATTATATTCCAAGTTTATCTAATCATTTCAATGTTTTATGTTTAATGTGAACATACCAAACTGTTCCAAATTTTCCTCCTCTTCTTTGCAGAATACTTTGGTGATAGAACATTGTTGAAATATTTCTACCTGAAAAAAAAAAACATTATAAAATAGTGAAAGAAATATTATTCATACTTATCTTATCCTCTTGAGACAGTTTCCAATTTTTCCATTATTTTCAATTTTCCATATCTAAATAATCATATATTAATTTAAAAGTTAAGTATTATGTTTTGATTATCATCACTTGGTCACTGCTTCAGCAAGTAGGTTGCCAGTACCTCAGGCAAAGATGATCATAAAGTGTTTCCTTCAGCTTTTGAAAAGGGCAAGGTAATTTTTCTCCGATGCACTTTTAGCGCAATATGCAACACTTTAAGGGCACTTTTAGAGTTGAGGACTTCAATTTTAGGGCACCCCAAATAGACCTATAAAGGCACTGTTATGACAATGTATGAATAAAGATTTAATCAAAATATACCATTTGTTAAAAAATAAAAATATGTACATGATCTTTCAAATTTCATTCCATCTAGTCCAAGCTCATAGAATATTAATAGTGCAACTGCCTTATTTTGTATAACTCCAGTAATATACTTTCATACTGGATTCCAGGGTGTCTCATTCAGTATTTTTTGTTAAGACTTGCATGCATGAGAGCATATGCATTGCTTTTTAGTGCCAAACACCTTTTGAATCTTGTGTATACTATCAAAGCTACATGTACCACTACCATGGCTCATTAGTTTACGAAACTTTTTAGGCCAATCATTTTCTTTTTTCATTTAATTCTGTGGTTGTTTTTTCTTTCATTTTGATTGATACTGTGTTGTTTCCTCATCAGTTAACCTGTAAATGACTTATGATTCTCTTTCATGACAAGTTGTTTTATTTTCGTCCTTACTAAGCCATTGCTTGTGCATTGTAGATGCAATCGTAACTATTTCAGCTATTCTCGTTACTTTCATTTTATCTTAATAACAACAAAAAGAAAGCTGTTGTATATTCTAACCCCATCCCACTCACCGAAAAGTTAAACTGGTCATACATGTACTAAATAAAAATATAACCAATCAACTGATTGATTAAGAAACATTTCATACATTGTAAGTTTATAAGTTAACTCAAACAATCGCCTTGTTCCATTTCAAATTGTAAACATTTTAAAATTCACGCTTGTACAAAGTCGCTGCTGTCTTAATTCTATTCAATCATCATCAGTATTGTATTCAGTCGCTTAAAAAAATGTTCAAACATATTCAAGTACAAAATTCTATAAAATGTTGGCCATTTAGACCAAAGGGAAATAACTCAAAATGGTCTTAAAACATGTAGCAGTACCTTTCATAAATTTAATTGTAAAAAAGGAGTTAAAGTCTATATTTACAAGATTTACAGCCAATCAAAACATAGCACAAGGAGGCTGAAACTTAGGGGAAATAACTTTTATAGAAAATATAAAATCCAAACCAAGTTGCTAATATGAAAATGGACTATTGCGTAACATAACATATATGTATCTTACAATGTATCATGCTTATAAGGCTGGTTTTAACTGTGAAAGCGAACAAAGTCAACAAACCTTAAAAATATTTTACGATATCCAGAAACAACAGATTTATATATATAAACATTTATAGTAAAAAAATTTCAAGCAAAATTTCTGGTAAAAAAGTAACTGATTTAAGGAAACATGTCTGATGTTGGTCCTATTACGAACACAAACAGAATAAATTCAAAATGTTTGTCCTCATTATTCTTGGTAATCAGTTATACAAATTTGTGAGAAATTGTATGACTTACAACATGACAGCGGCTGTCAACAGAACAGGATCAGGGTAACGTGCAAGCTCCAACTGTTAGAAAAAAACTTACATTTTCAGTTCATTAGTAAAATGTTTTTCATTTTATTGATTTTCTTAGTGTTAATGGGGAGGAAGTTCCCATATTATAAAATGTACCCAACAGTCTAAGATATAGGGCATTTTCAAAAGGTTATAGTGAGCCTCAAGTTAAGATATTGTAACGTGACCATTGGGAGGAACAACAACACAGACAGACGGACATAACCATACTATGGCACAACAATGTATCCTGTGGTAAATCCCATTAACTAAATAATACAGTATCTATTTACAAGTTTATTCACAAATGTACATT
Source organism: Mytilus coruscus (assembly GCA_017311375.1). Lineage (NCBI taxonomy): Eukaryota > Metazoa > Mollusca > Bivalvia > Mytilida > Mytilidae > Mytilus > Mytilus coruscus. The sequence continues at coordinate 90,838,415 of CM029601.1, forward strand.
ACTTCAGACTTATTGACAAAATTAGCTTACAAAGTTTAAACATATAACTTTAAATACAAGTCCTCCAGAATATTTACTGATTCAAGACTAAAAAGAGAAAAATTACATCCTTACAGTATCATAGCTGATACACGATCTCCCAGTATCTTGACCAACTGACCTTTATCAGAAAGTTTAATTATAGACAAAACAAATGGGCATAACTAAATTTTATTACCTTACACCCCAAGACATCATTACTTGTCTTAATTACATTGGACAGTTCAACTTTAACTGCAAAAAATAAAACTAGCCATTTGTCAAATTAGCCTTGCATCATTAATTTTCTCTGTACACAAATAAACAGTTATAAAGCCAAATTAACAAGAGGTCAATATTTACAAACCATTAAAATATTACAGTATATATAAGTATACTTTAATTGCTTGAATCAGAAGCAGGGTATGCAGTGTGTGAAACCTCCGCTCGCCAACCCGCCTAAATGCGAGTAAGAATTGTATTTGGCGAGTCCAGATTCAATAGAACTCGCCCTGTGACTCTTCTGCAGTGACTGAATCATGCAAGCAAAAAGATCGTTTTCACACAAAATCTATACTGTTATCCATGACTTCTGTTTAAACAGAAACCCATATGATACATATTATGTTACATGTGTTCTGATTGGCTAGATGACAGTTGTATGAAAAACTTAAACTAATCAAAACATGTTTTATAGACATAGAATAAAAGCCCTGTTCATTGATAATTTTCTATGTTTGCTATGTATTGTGTGCGATTTTGTCCCATGTACATTTACTCCATATCCTTTCATTTCTATAGAAATTTACTTTCACTTCCAGCTTGTCTGGCAAAACAGCCGTTGGACGTCAGAGTAATCTCGGACTAACTACATCTTATTTCTAAATTTATAGGGTCTCACTAATTAGCGACAAGAAGCGTCAAGAAGAGACAAGAAGAAGAATTTTAGCGACAAGAAAACATTTTTTTTTTATCAAAATTACTTATTCCAAAAAATATTAAAAAATATGCATTTGATTTTTTTTTATATACATGTATGCCAATACGGGCAGGAATAAATTGATAATTTTTTTTTATTATATTGATAGATGAAGAAATTAAATATTTGTGAGGAAGAAAGGGATTGTGTAGTTTTTATTATTATATTGACAGTCGGAAAGCAAGCCCTTAGAAACGACCGTTGTTGCTACTTTCTTAAGACAACAATGGGACTGATATTAAAACCCGCCATTCTGAAATTGCGTTAATTTCGCGGAAAAAATAATTTGGCGCCAATTTGGAATTTTTTCTTTTTTCTGTTTCTTACTTGCCATTAGGGTCAGAAATAGATTTCTTTCGATTTTTCAAGCATGGTTCTTATTATCAAAGAAAATAAAACTTAAACATGTTATAAATTGTCCGTCTTTTAAAAATAATGTAATGCCTTTGATCGTCGTTTAAGAATTATGCGAAATTGTCTGTTATTTTTTTCTTCTTTTTTTCCAGATAAACAAAGAATATACAACTATATAAAAAATTAATAATAAGTATCTCAAAGTTAAAACAAAAGTCAAGTCTAACGTTCTATCACCCCTTAGGAAACCCTGTTCGAACTAAATTCCAAACGAAAGACATTTTTTGATATTGTAGTTTTTTTATCTTACACATCGATGTCAACTTGCAATACTTACACAATGTACACACATTTAGTGTGTTTGTTTGAAAAAGCAATGGCGAGTTAAGCTGTGAATATTTGACTGGATTAATTATTCTCTTTAAGTCAGTGAATTGTTCGACTTAACTAAAACAAGGTAAGGAAATCGTATACTGTCTTTACACAACCTTAACCAAAACTCATTCATTGTTTTAATATTATAAAAAAAAATGTGATGAAGTAATCCTGCAAAACTGCCAAAGGTAAATGAAAAAGTCTTGTCCTAAATATGAACTGAAAACAATCTCTTTCAGACTAGCATTTTAATCACTCTTATTCAAAGCATGTTCATACTGACATGAAGTGTGACTTACTTATGACTTGTGATCTAAAACATAATATTGTTGACTTAGCACTCAGAATCTGCTCTGAAATACTTTTATATAAATATAAAATGCATAATTGTTAAAAAATTAAATAGAAGAAGAAAATATAAGACCCAGTCTTTTTTGTTCTTATCTATTTTCAAGTTCATGATTTAATAGAACCATTTATTTATTGGTTTTAGTGGGGTTTTTTTATAATTTGAGTCCATTCATTAGAATCTGCATGGAATCAGTGAGACAAAATTTATTGTTACATGTATATTTAGTTTTTTCATACAAGAATTGCAAACTAATTTCCTTTTATTTCAAATAATGAAGAATTTACATTCAGAATACTTTCATTATGGTCTCGTTTAAGTTTAGATGAAAAAGGTAGGATCAGGTATCAGTAATGAAAAGGAGTTCCTGTATTTGATAATTTTAATCCTGTCTTGATCCATTATTCATGAATATTTTGGCTACCCCTTGTATGATTAAAGTAGAAATTTATTTCTGTGTTGAAATAATTTGGTTACAGCAGTATAAATACTTACCAAAATATAAATATTAAATTAACTCTTGGAATAATAATATTATGCACATACTGACATAGGGCACAGTGTTCTCCCCAGGATTTTTGGATAGCACCAGGGTAACGCGTGTGGACAGCTTGGTGAAATGATTCATATTATCAGTTGTGTAGCGTCGCGTCACTTAGCTATATTTCTAGTTACTGCAGTATGTCTCTTGTTTTGTTTTAACACTGTGGTACTGTGTTATGTAGACATTGAGTCAGAAAATTATTGGTAAAAAAAGAAGTAAATCAATAAACAGTTTGTATACTTTAATATTTTTTTAAAATAAATAAAACATGATTCATTACAAAATATTCATCTAAATTTAAAGTAATCAAATCTTTTATAAAATCCATGATCAATAAAAATAAAATATCATTCAAAGGAGACCAAAATGTTCAATTTAAAAAACTTTATAGTTTCTAGAAAGAAAGTTGTTGTATGTAAAAGGATTCTTGTCATAAGGAGATATAAAATAACAAGAACAAATATTGTTTTATTATTTGAACCAGTTTCTATCTTTAATTTAAAAAATAAAGAAATTTTTCATAAATTTAAACAAATTTTGCCATAGATTTCATGTAAATATTAACCTTTCTTGTCTTTGGTGATAATCAAACATTGATACAGACTTAAAGGAGACATGACACGATTTTCAATTTGTGTTTCAAAATGTTTATTTATACTTAATCTTCCCCAAAAATACATCGTTAGCAATTTAAGTGTCAAATATTTGGTAAAATATGTAATTTTAATGAGATTTTAATGCAACGATATATGACCTGTCAAATATGCATATTTCCATCCCGGAAGTCACTCAGAACGAGGCTACTACGTCAGTGGTTACTTTCATTCATATTGACATATATGGGTGCAGCGCAAATTTAATTTCGATTATTATCCAACACAACGCATGACAGTGATAAACAAAGATTATGTTTGATGTCGATGGATTTAACAATATAATTAAAAAGAATATTGACATGATGTTTTCTGTTTTTCGCATGACACGCAGACTTAGAAGATGTAAAGATGGGACATTTTAACAAGCCCAAACTACACTTCTTTCCTCCCACTTTCATAAATAATCCAGAGTTTGGGTCACGGGTGCCATGCCATGAGTTCATCATAGGTCACAGGTGTGCGGTACATGTGATTGAATTTCAGGTCTCGTTTGAAGTTGTAAGCTTCAGGTGTCACGCCACATGGGGGATTGATAAGACATAGTTATTACGCAATATTACTTCATTAGTTCTTTGTGTACATCCTGGATGTTGGTTTTGCCGAGGGCACAGGTGAGATTGGAATATATTATTGTTATATATTAATAACGGTACAACTACCTGATGTTTAATGAACACCTGTACTACGACCATACAATACCCTATGCACCACCAATTAAATACCCTAACCAGTGTTGATAACTAATAGACAACCTGTATATAGATCTTATTTTTATTGCTTTTAAGAATATGCAGATATATAAAGGTTTATAACAGATTCTTTTTTTTTAATTGACTTCTTGAGATGGAAAAGTAATATTTCTGTATGCTTGCAAGTCTATAACTTCATAAGAAATTGTTAGGCATAAAAAGCAAACAAGGAAATGATACGAGAATGTGAATCATAAGTCTTTTACATTCTTATATTGAACATCGAATATAATTATTGACAACTATCTAGTTGGTAAAGATTCAGATGATGAAAAACATTTCTTTTTAATATCGAAACTTAATAATAAATGAAGAAAGTGTCGTTTGAATCAATTATTTGGTATAACCGTACGGCCTCCAACAATGAGAAAACCCCATACCGTATATTCGGCTATAAAAGGTCTCAACATGAAAATGTGAAACAATTTTAACGAGAAAACTAACGACCTTATTTATAACAAAATAATTTCCGAAGAAAAAATATGACAGACATACACCAACGACAACCACTGATCTACATGTTCCTGATTTAAGACAGACACATTCAAAATATGTCGGGGGTATATGTTTGTGAGCGCCTATTCATTTATTCAAATGACTCCTTTTTGTTGAAATGTTTTGAAAAAGAACATCATGTGTTATGAATATTTTCCTGGACTCGTGCATTTTGCCGGTAGCAATAAACAAATTGATTGCTAAATGATATTTGGAAGAGAGGGGTGGAAATATGTGGATTTGAATTTACTTTGTAATTCATTAACTTCTAATTTAATGAATTACAAAGTAAATTAAATTTAAATTTGAAGTTAGATTTATAAGGGTCTGGATGGAATTCTATACTTTAGAAGTGTAGTATAATTATATTAATTGTTTCAACATAAGATATTTTTTCTTAAAAATGTATGGTTTTAAAAGGTAAATAACATAACACTACAGGTGCCTTCTTATCTTTCACCAGGTCAAGTATGCTATAGGTGTCAAAATTTAATTATTAAAACAACAGCCTCCAATAAATGTTTACATCAAAGGGGGGAAAGTAATACAATTGTTAATTGAATATCCTAATACAGAAATAGTGTGATAAAGGATTTGTCACTATACAAATCCTTGGTGTGATGTATGGTTTCCAACCAAAAAAATCGTTTTTTTTTTTCTTTCTGCTTCTGGCGCACACATAATTATAACGTTATCGTAACAGAGAGAAAAAAGAACAATTTGATCTTCAATAATTAGAAATTTATATTTTCAATCATGATTAAAAGTAGTTTTATTTTAATTAAAAAAATGCAGAAAGCGGTTTATTAAATTTATTCATCAGACAAACCCATATGTATGGTAAAAATCCGATCGGTATTGTCTGAAAAATCGTCGTTGTTGGACTCTTCGCGTGAAGAATTAATATCTTTTTCTTGGTTATTTTCCACACACAATGGCTCAAATTGATGAGGTCAATTGTCTTTGTAGTTTGTCAGTAATCGGGAAAAAGTGCTGTCAATACCGTCTATAGTGTATCGACATCGTCCAGTTTGAGACATTTTCCCAGCTTGTAACCACTGACGTAAGCACGATCACGTGATCGTTATCTAATTAAAAATCATTCATTATGACAAGCGCTGGATTCTTTGACCTAAAAAATGCCGATTGACCAGGTTTTGACAAGCAAAATTGTACAAAACATGTTTTAAGACTAATATTTATTAATTTAATTTAAAAAAAAAAATTTTTTTAAATCGTGTCACGTCTCCTTTAATACTGCACTGAAATCTAAATCTTTATTTGTCATGATCCATTTAAAAGGAATTCCTAAATCTATAAATTTATCTTGGGTCTATAAGTAACCATATTCAATGTCAACAACAAAGTCTCCCTATTTTTCCCGCCTAAATGACAGGAAGTAGATATAAATAGATTTAACATGTGCTTATGGATAAAATTTGCAAGATTACTTCTGTTATTCATTAATTGTGGATATAGATATCCAGTTTGAAGGTACAGTCATGCATTTTATTTATTAAATAGAATAGATTGCAATTAATTGCAAATAAACTTTAATATTCTACGTGAACTAACTGGGTCATGTGATATGTACAGATGTCCGTCCTCTTCACAGATACTATAGTTTGAAACCCGATATCATGCACTAACTATGTCATAATTAAAGAAAATTTTGGCCATGGTTTAATCAGACATATTATACTATACTAATGAGCCAACTTTATTATGTACAAAAAATGTACAGGCGTGTGTGCAACTATCGGGTTCACACTGTTTGTGTACAAAGTATTTGCAGACTTGTCACAGGTCAGCGCTTGGGTTGTGAGTGAAGCCATAAAATAGTTATCAGTGGTCATAAAGTTATGAACTCCTAATTAAAACACAAAAGAATAATGTAACAAGTGTTAATTACATCGATTAAATCCAATCAACAAGGTTAACCTCATAAGGTACATCGATCACGTGGTGTCAACAATCTGGGTAAACTGGTTTGAACTGGTCAAATTTCACCTGGAATTTTATACCGCACGGAAAAGATTTAACAAATCGCTTAAAACTTTACGGATTTACGATTTTTTTTACTGAAAATTTTAGCACCACGGTCAAAAATTATACATCGCGGGCCCGCTGTCCTTTAAGGGCCTGGGGAGAACACTGGGGCCTATTTGAGTATGTGTTTCGCTAATTTTTTTGCACATGTCTTTAGTATCAAAATATATTCAATAAAATTATTTTAATAATATCCTCATGTAAATAACAGCATATGGTGCTCAATATAATAATAGTTTGATCATGAGAGTGTCAAACAAAGGGAAGTAACTCAAATAACTATCGGCCCGCTTGTCAGAAATATCGACACATCAAGTGGCACATTTGCGTATTACAGCGTATTAAGTGGCACAAATTTGACATATCATAGTCCAAGTTATGTTACATAACATAATTTAAATTCAGCATAGCTTCCCGAGAATTAAGAAAGAAAATTACGATTTTAATTTCCAGTGACCGATTTTTTTGGTCAACACCTACATGTAGACTTTGAAGACACATTTTGAGAGAAAAATTTAGTTTAATCCATAATTGAGTGGATCAATAAATTTCTTATATACTCAAGAAAGTTCAGTTAAAAGCAAATCAGTTTTAATTCATGCAAAAAACTACAAATTCCAAAAAACGGGCTTCACTTTTTTTCGTAAAAAAATGCCCATATATGGTAATCACATGACTTCCATTGTTGCTTTAAGAAATTGGGTCAAACCGGGTCAGCTTTCCGACTGTGATGGAAGAAGAAATTAAACATTTGTAAGGAAGAAAGTGATTGTGTAGTTTTTATTAAATATAAAGAATATGTTTAAGATAATGTATGTACTGTTTTCAGCAAAGTCAGAGTATGAATAAACGAATGGAGATAAATATAGAGTCGGCATAATATTAATAGAATATAATCTCTTAAGTCATTGATTAATGAGATGCTCTAACTGTTTTTTTCGAATTTATGTCTGATCATCACAGGCACTTGTTTCTATCCATGGGAAGCCCCACTATCAACGTATATATCGTAAATATACTTCATGCTACAGTGAGTACTGAAGCTGAAACCTGACATTACAAATTACAACATCAAGCAAACTTATAACTTGCACTTACACTGAAATTATTATAAAATATAATCTTATAATTCGGATAACGGTCACACTTTTATTCCAAATCAAAAGTTTCAAATTTCCCGCCTAAACAAATCATTTCTCTATTAAACGCTTTAAATGAATGTTTAAATAACTCTTGAACTAAACGCTTAACTCATAAAGATATTCTGTGATTTTCTAATTTTAGAAAACGATTCGGAGTTTGTTATGTGTCACTTCCGGTGGTTTCGAAAGTGCAAGTAAAATCTAGAGTAGACCATAATTTTCCACTTCTATGGACCCATATAGACTTTTTTAAAAGAAAGGGAACGCTTTTACACTAAATATGCCACCACCAGACAGGTAATTGTTATTCGACGTTTCTGATCACACTGGCGCTGCTGCGTAACCAGTAAGTTGAGTAACTCTGCCCAAATTTTCAGTTTTAACTTTTAGCCTAAAAGTAAAAACAAACTCGGACCATAACGAATTCTTCCCAGATTTGGTAAATTCGTTCCAAGTCGGTGATCAGTTTGTTGCAACTGATTTTGTGCAAGAATACTAGAATTTGGGACTAACCAATTTGTCCCAAGTTCATTGCATTGTCAAGGTTGGGAGGTAAATACCACTCCAAGTACTACACCAGTATTTACTTCGCAGGTCTGTGCTCCTGGGTGTTTATTATTTATTACCAGTATATTTTGTGAAAGAAAGAAATGTTTATTAAAACTGAATATAGAAATATAATGTTTAGCAGTTAATTCTCATTTAATTATAAATGGTATTTAATTACATTTGTACATTGTGCATATATGTCTTTAAGAATCAGTAAAACGATTTCCTGAGAAGTGAGAACTATAAATCTGAGGACTGATAGATATTACCCAAAAAACTATTCTATATAGTATTTTATTGCTTTAACAGATAACATGGATAATAAAGACTATAATTTTAGATATATGTCATTTTGCTTAATTAAATCTACAATTTACAAGTTAACTTATAGTCATATGAAAAGAGTTTCAGAAAATTTTAATTATTGAACCAAGGATTTGTATATATACTAATCTAAGTCCTATATGCAAGTTTTTACATTAATTACATATCTATAGCGTTTAATCGACACATATTATTTCATTGTTGATTGCAAGCTCATTAACTTTCAAGTTTGTTGCCTAAGTTTACCGGATCATGACATTGATAAACAATCAATACAGAAGCATGTGAAGCATGCAAAATATAATTGAAATGAAAGAGCGGTGTTCATTTTTTATATTTTTCTCTGCATTCCCATGTGTTTAATAAACTTTTCAATAACTGTTGTTCAGTTATTTGTGTATTTACTGTGACAGCAGTTTGTTAAAATTTCTGACCAGTTGAACAGTTTGGTTTTATAAAACAAATTGCAATTTGGTCAGAATTTTGAATAAGTTGCAATAGGTGGAGAGCAACACGAACAGTCAAGTCACAGTAATTTGTTTTCTAAGAATCAATTATTACTATTTACCTTCCAGTGCACGTTTGTTTACATTCTGTCCTCACGGTTTTTCCTCGCACTTGCGCTGTGCGGTGGCAGAATTTCTAACGAGAGGTCTCATATTTAAAGTCACTGCAACGGAAAAATATCGACCAATTAGTATACAGGAAGACAATGATTTAATAGCAGTACATTTCTGAAGATTTTTATAAGATAAGGGATTTTCTTTCACAAGAAAGTTCATGTACACTTGTTTTATAATACAACTTAGCCATTCAAATATATAAAACATATTCAATTTTTTTAAATTTGAAGTTTCATTTGACAAAGGAATTCGATTTGTGTGTCTTGTTTGCAAGTTCCTTGTATAATGATATGGTGGACATATTTATATGAAATAAAAGTATAAATCGTACTGAAGGATGAGATTCTTTTATTAATTGAAATTTGAAAAGTAAATACATTATTTGGAAAACTTTAAATTTAAAAAAATGATTTAGCACTTTTAATTTTTATACCTAAATTTAGAATAATTATGTCCGCCATATTGTTATACAAGGAACTTGCATACAATTTACAAGACAATTTGGAAGTTCTCAGGAAATTGTACCCTTTAAGACGACGCTTGTATCTGCATGATGTGCAGACTGTTATTATTTCATTACTACTTGATTATGTATGAATGCAATAAAACTTTCATGCCAAGCTTTTATCAGAGACATGATTAGCATAATATTCATATGAAAATATGAATTATTTAAACAGAACCATGTTTTGCAGAAATTTTTTTGATATCAAACATCCTGTGTTGGGATTGACTAGGCCCGTAGGAGCACTGCCATATCAAAGCATTGAATTTCTTGGTGTATGAACCGTATAGTTTCATTATCCATTTTAACCATGTACTATTTGCATTATCCATTTTTCTAAGATCAGAGCAGGAAAGAGGTGTATGCAGCAATGATTCCTTGACCATGTTGCTGCACAATAGGGAGTTCTGACCCTTTCAACTATCATTTTCCATAGATATTGAATACAAAATGTTTAATGAATTATTAAAAATTTGTGTGATCAGGAAAAATGTCACTGTGACTTTCAGTGTTAAGAAAGTTAACTGTTATATTGCATAGGTTTTGGTCAATGATAAAGGTTGTATGCTGAACTGTAACAGTGTTATTGTTCACATCTTTGACCTTTTTGTCTTTATGGATAGTTGTCTCTTTATCAATCATACCACATCTCTATATTTTTAGGTGGGACAAGTATGGTTCCCTTGGAGAAGTGATAAGTGGTACAAAGTTTGTTGCTTTCAAAGTTCCGTTAAAAAAGGTAAGTCCTTAAAATATAAGCAGATACTGATATTTTAACACTTAATTTTGTCCACAATGAGCAATATAATCACAGTAACTTATGCATGAAAAATAAGAAGGATAGTAAGCAGTTATTATTGTATTCAATTGTTTGTTTAATAATAGTGAAGTTTCATTGAAGCAAAACAAAATCAAGCATATATGATAAACTGATGTGATTAGTCAAAGAATTGTCAGCTGTTGCATGACATTTCATTTACTTGTTAGCAAAGATTTCTCAATATTTACAGCTGCTATACCGGAGTGTGTACAAACAACCATAAGATTAAGTTAACTTGTTTGCTAAGTGAACCATGAAATCATTATTAACTTTGTTCGCTGTCGATTGAAAATTGGTAGCCAATCAAATCATGGGCCAGGTAACAAATGGATTAAACTTTGAACCTGTTTGACCATTTTCTTACTATATCTACAATACTAAGCAAGGATCAGAGATAGACTGAGTTTGATTATAATCTGTATTGGTACATTTTATTGTACTTTGATAATTACAGATGTATACAGGACATAGCGGACAAAGAATTATAAGTTCATAAGGGAAAAAGTATACATTCAACAAGCAAACACAGATGTTTTATGACAATCCTATAGCTACCAGTTTATATATACATTCATTTAAGTAAATTTGTTAAATTTATTCTTAAATGAACAAGAAGAACAAGAACAAGAACATATTTTGTTACCAATTTAGGGCCCACAAAGGGCATATAGAGCATACATGTATAAGGAAAAAAGAATATCGATTAGCATAGATACATAGAATTTAAATACACAATCACAATACAATTTATTAGACTGTAATAAAGCCCTTGGTTTATAGTATATAATATAGTTACATGAAAAATAAATACATCATATTGACTTTAATAAATTTTCCAACAGAATTAAGGACCTGATTGTCTTTACAGCTTAATAAATAAACAAATTTTTGCTGATTGTCCAGTATAGAAAAAAATTGGAATTTTTTGGCAAACAAAGTCAAAGAGAGCATCTCTATCAGAGTTAAATTTTTCACATGAAGTTAATGGATTTCATCAACAAAGCCAGAGGAGCATTTTTTTGCCAATTCTTTCATTTCGTTGAATATTTGAAAGACAGCCAAATTCAAGTTGAAGCTTACGAGAGATATACGTAATTTGCAAATAGCTCTTCTAAAATCAAAGATTTTAACCAAAGAGAGATAATTTTCATAACCAAAATTATGTTTAAATTTCAAATAATTGAAACAATTTTGCATCAGAAGCATTTTTTTTTGGCTAACATACCAATTGTTACTGTAGTTAGTGTGAATTAATTTGCTAGATATACTCAAAAATTTAAATTGCCCAAAATGTTTTACTTCTTGTTTAATTTAGAAAAAATTCAAATAATTTTTATACGACCGCAATAAATTTTGCAGTCGTATATTGGTATCACGTCATCAGCATCGTCCAAAGACATTTGGTTTGCAGACAATAACTTTAGTATTAGTAAATAGAAATCTATGAAATTTAAACACAAGGTTTATAACCACAAAAGGAAGGTTGGGATTGATTTTAGGGGTTATAGTCCTAACAGTTTAGGAATTAAGGGCCAAAAAGGGGCCCAAATAAGCATTTTCTAGTTTCCAGACAATAACTTGTGGAACGGTGTATGGATCTCTGTGAAATTATACCACAAGTTTCCATACCACAAAGGGATGGTTAGGATTGGCTTTTGGGGGTTATGGCTCAAACCGTTTATGAATTAGGGGCAAAAAAGGGTGAAAAACAAGGGTTTCCTGGTTAATGGATAATTAAAAAAAGTACAATGTTATGTTATGTTTGGAGTACCTCCCTTACACTGCTTTTAAATTATGAATTAAATTTTGACCTTATCTGGAGGTAAAGAATTTTTTTTGGAAAAGGGGGGTAAAAGAAATTGTGAGGGGGGCAATTTTTCTCATTTCAGATTTCAAAATGAAAAGGTAAATTTCTTCAAATATTTTTTTTAGGGGGTCAATTTGCAATTGCATAGTGTTTTGCACAAAGCAAAAAAAGGGGTCAATTTTTTATTTTCTTTGGGGGTCAATTTGCAACAGCATAGTGTTTTGCACAAAAGCAAAAAATGAATATAAATTCAAATCATATAAATATTTTGCAATAAGTTGTTTTACAAACTGTTTTAAATATAAATAAAAAATAATAATGGTATTAAGACAACAACCAAACTACACAAAACACATCTAGCGGTAAAAATCAACAAATAGACAAGTGTCTATACAATATGTCTAGCTCTAAATCTGTCAGAGTCTTAAAACAGTTGTAAGTAAAATTTAGCAGAGATCTGCCATCAAAATTTTTTTTCTCCAAATGACATCAGACAAGAAGATACATTTAAAACTAAAGGATGACTAACCTGAGATAGGCACATGAACATTGGGCTGAGGTTAATTAATTCTTTTTTTTGTTTTTTTTAAATCAGCCCTCCCCCTTTATATTTCACTTATTGTAGCAGCAAAATGTACATTAATAAACATACAATGATAAAAAAAAAAGTGCACACAAAAACTGGATCAAACCTGTATTAATGTTTATAATTCACTTTGCGATTATTTACTTTTAATTTGATCATGAAAATTATGATGGTTTGTAGTAACTTTATTATAGCAATAAAAAAAAACTGAATCAAGGAAAACATTTTTATTATTTGTTTTAGATAACTAACTTATATAAGCTTAAGTAAATGTTCACTATCTAAGCCATTAGAATTCTGCTGTAACTAAATATATAATTATTATCATTAACCCATTTCAGGAATTACTTTCGACTGTTCATGAGGATGAAAGGTAAGTAAATCGCAGAAAGCTGAAGGTAATGTTTACTACAAGTAGATACATTTTTTATGTTGATTCCAATATATATTAAAATTTAAAAGTCAAGTCCAACTCTGTTTAATCCAATACCATAAAATGATGGCAAGTCACAGTAAAATTAGGTTGACTTGTCCAATGTATTAACATACAGACTAGGCCAATACACCTAGATATTGTGGTCCAGTGGAAATACAGGGTCTGTACAGTAAACTGAATATCACTCTGCATTATAAGATTTTGTAGGTTCAATACAGTAAGATGAAAGTAACTGAAATACATTTACATGCATAGAAATTGTACAGTTGTATAGCATTTCAATTTTTCTTAAATATGTCACTTTTGATATACATGATATATAAATGATTGAAAAGCTTTTAAATGTAGATAGACTAACATCATAATAGATAAAAGTCAATAGTTTATTAGCACAAACACATTTACAATACACGATCACATAAATGGAAAAAGGCAAATATCTTGAATTTCAAGATATCTTGAAATCCTATTCTTTCACACTTTTCAGTCTTTAGAAATTTACCTTACTAAGTACTGTAAATTCAGAAAGTTTTGCATGTATTTATTATTGTAGTTGTTGAACAAAGGACACAAACACAAGTTTTTTTTATCGCGATTTTAGGCTATACTCCATACAAATAACAAATAATGTAATTTGTGTTTAAGATGTGAATTTATATTTTTTTCAAAACATACCCTGTCACAATTTTTCGCAAAATAATTTCTGAATTTACAGAACTTAATTTATTTTTGATTTAACAATATTTTAATGTCCATCTGTATATTTAGGTTTGGTCCTGAGGATGTGATAGAGAGATTAAAAGACAAAGGAAAAGAATTAGGATTAGTTATAGATATTACATATACTGATAAATACTATCACAAAGGAGTAAGTAATTTAATCACCAAAAGGAGATGTGATGTAAACTTCAAAGAGACAGCACATAACAACATTAAAAATGATAAAGACATCAAGAGGTCAATATATAGTCTCAAGTGTCAGGTAGACAATTGTCTAGTCTTAGAATCAAGCTTTAAATCCCTCTGTTGTTTGATTCGTTCTCCCTACTCTCAAATCTCAAAATAACCAAATGTTCTTTTCATCTTCAAAGCTGTTTTTTTTAAAACAAACACTTGCATTTGCATTCCTGTCCTAAACAAACATTGTGCAGAATTCTATAACTTGCTTCGTATTTATGCTTTGTTCATCATCCAGATTTTTTAAGTTTTTGTCAGTTACTGAACAAATGTACCTAGTATGTCTAACATTAGTGAGAAATTACGCATGGGTTTTTTTTTTTAAGATAATTATTTTGAAAATAGCTAAAAAGTACTATATTTCAAATAATTTTTTCTAAACATAAAATAGATATATAGTTTAATAGAATATAATATATTAATATAAATGTTTAGACTATTCCAAATCATTACCTAGTTTGTTGGACCCCATGGTAGTTGAAAAAGGTCAGCAAGAAAAGAACAAAATTTTCTTCATCCCTGCTTCCAGTAACTGGGTCTGAGTTTTGAAATGCCATCGTCAGGGTCTAAATTTACTTTGAAAGATTATAAGTCAGATGTAAGTTTGAAAATATTATCATTTAAATGGATATTTGACACTATGAACAATCTAGATAATGAAATAAAAACTTGGTTGTGCAGAAGTCAAATATTTCTTGTCTCAGGGATCACCTAGAGAAAACATTTTACTGCCAAGCCCTGAGATTCAGTGCGGCCTTACTCTATAAATTTTGTCAGAAATTTTGTACTTATCTTTAAGAATTTTGAATTTTGCAGGAATTTTGTAGAAAAAATGTGGAACATGAGAAGATTTATACTTATGGACATGTTGTGCCAACAGATGCTGTTGTTTACAGGTAGATTTAGGTGTATGTCTTATGTCATAAGGATATGCACACTATCCTTATATTATATGAAAACGGATATAAGAAATCAAGAGTTCTGTTGAGTATTAAATGAATGTGCATCAATACAAGAGAATTACTTTTAATTATTACTCATAAATATAAGACATAGTAATATTGCCAATGGGACTATCCACCAGAGTTCTCCAAATGATGTGGATGTAAGAAACTATAGGTCACTGTATGTTCTTCAACAATGAGCAAAAAGGCCCAAATAATGACAAAATGTGAACCAAGGGCTTGATTTATGACCAAACAATAATTGGAAAACAAATATAACACATAGCAACCAATGACAACTACTAGATTACAAGCTCTTGACTTAGGACAGTTACATAAAGAATGTGATTGGGTTAAACATAGTCCCCTAACCCAGAACAACAACACAACATAAAACCACTTGTAAAAAACAGTTGGATATTGCTTGACCCATCAGTTTGGCATGAAGCACACTACACAACTTAACATGAAGACAAAATCATAAAGAACAAGTTTAATATTTTTTTTAATAAGAGTACACACAGTTACTTAAAGCTAGTTCAAAGCAATTTACAACAAATTAATCATGTTCTCCTAGAGACCTAGACTAAAGTATCAATCAAAATATTGTTTAACTGATCATTTAACTAAGGAATAACTAGTGCATGTTAAATCTTTAAAGCTAAGAAGTAGGTTAAAAATAGCTGTAATTGTTTGCTTTTTACACATTGTGACTTGGATGGAGAGTTCTCATTGGCACTCATACCACATCTTTTTATTTCTATTTACTATGATGACATGTGCCTTTTTAGACATCTGGTTGTCAACATTTGTCTCTGCATAATCTTTTGAACTGTGAATTAGAATTTACCAAATATTAGTTGACATCAGTTTTGGGGAGATGTAGAACTCACACACACACTAGGTCACTAGATTAAATTCAATGCTAGGTCAGCTTGAATTTGCCATATTTTGTGGAAAGTTTGGTTTTTGTTTGGAATCATACATCTTATTCTTACCTAAATAGTATGCTAGTGTTTCTAAGTTAAGGGCCTCTTCAGAATTTGAGGTCAATATTTCAAAGTTCATAGAAACTATAAATAGACTCAATTTATGATTAATTTCACCGTCATGGTTTTCATTTCAGATTTTTCGATGTTGTAGAGAAATTTATCAAGAGGAATAAAAAGGAAGGTAAGAAATACCTTATAAAGAATGATAGATTGGTTGATTAAATGTTTATAGACAATTGAAGAAGAGATGAAGAGGTACAAATGAATATAGAAAATTGCAGCAGGATGAAAATAGCATTAAATAAAAAATCTGTCCAAAGATGCATCAAGAATGTACAATTTTGCATCAGCTGAGCCCAGATATCATTTCATTTTGTGGCAAAAAATTAAAAATTAATCTTGATTTGATGTAATTTCCTTGCTTTTTATGCCCCAGCCGTAGTGGAGGGGGCATTAAGTTTTACCCTTGTCCGTCACTTTTGCTTTTCTCAAGTTATGTCCCTTTAAAAATGAAAAAATTGGCAAATTTGCAGTTTCTGACTCTAACTTTACTTTGCCACAACCAAATTTGCTGAAAATTTTACACAATGTTTATTACTGCCTAACACAGATCAAGTTCGAATATTGTAGCGTCACTTTTACCGTTCTCGAGTTATGTCCCTTTGTAAATGGAAAAATTGCTGAATTTTCAGATTCATCACTCAACAACTTCTGTTTATCATCAAGTATTTGGGCTGGGGGTATCATCAGTGAGCAGTAGCTCACAGTTTCACTTCTTATATTTCATTTATTATTTGATTTCATATCATAGGGAAAAAAATATTGAAATTTTAATCATAATTCTATTCAAGTAGTACATTATTCTTAGCCCTAAGCATCCATGCCTTGGAAACACTTAATGTAATTTAAATTATTGTAGAAATGGTGATAGGTGTACATTGTACACATGGAGTAAACCGGACTGGTTACATTGTTTGTAGGTAAGAATAGTTCCCAATAAATTAAGATAATCCAGTTACACCATCAATAGGAATTCCCTTTTGGTTAAGGAGATGCATCCAAATAAGAGATAAAACTGAATAAGATTAAATTCAAAATATTTCTGGCATCGTAAAAAGTATGTAATATGAAATGTCTCGTATTGCAATACAAGAGATATGAAGTTTTTCATTATATTTTTTCAATTTATGTTTAAGAATACTATTTTTGGAACAAAAGTGTCCTTATGATTCAACCTTGAAATAAATAAAAAAAATTGTGGCAACTATATGCATAAATCCCTGAGAGATATTTGGTTGAATTATAGAACAAGATGAGTAATTTAGAATCAAACAGATATCCATCAAAGATCAAAGAAAAGAAAATCTATAGACCACTATACAACAAATGGACACTGTAAAAAGGACTGAAATGAACTGTAAAAACAAAATATGAAAATGATAGTTTAAAATTATTCTGAAGAAATTACTTAAGCCACACCAAAATAATTTCTAGTTCTTTGGACTCATTCCTTTGAAAAAGGGTTGTGAGGGAGCAAAATTTTTATGCCCCCACCGCCCTTGTCCGTCTGTACATACGTACGTTCCAAAATTGGTTTCCATTCTCTAACTTGAGTTTGCCCCAACCAAATGTTATGAAACTTATACACAATGCTTATTACCACAAAACACAGATCAAGTTTGAATTTTGGTGGCGTCACTTTAACTGTTCTAGAGTTATGCCCCTTTATAAATGGAAAAATTGCAAAATTTTTTTTTTCTGTTCTCTAACTTAAGTTTGCCTCAACCAAATGTTATGAAACTTATACACAATGCTTATTACCACAAAACACAGATCAAGATTGAATTTTGGTGGCGTCATTTTAACTGTTCTAGAGTTATGCCCCTTTATAAATGGAAAAATTGCAAAACTTTTAGTTTCCGTTCTCTAACTTAAGTTTGCCTCCACCAAATGTTATGAAACTTATACACAATGCTTATTACCACAAAACACAGTTAAAGTTTGAATTTTGGTGGCGTCACTTTAACCGTGCCAGAGTTATGCCCCTTTATAAATGGAAAAATTGCAAAATTTTTATTTTCTTCTAAATATCAAGTAATTTTTGTCGAGCCTGCAACTTTTGTCGCAGAAAGCTCGACAGGGATAGTGATCCGGCAGTGGCTACGGCGGCGGCGTTAGCTAACTTCTTAAAAGCTTTATATTTTAGAAGGTGGAAGACCTAGATGCTTCATACTTTGTATATGGATGCCTCATGTTACGTAGTTTCTGTCAGTCACATGTCCAATGTCCTTGACCTCATTTTCATGGTTCAGTGACTACTTGAAAAAAAAGTTAAGATTTTTTGTAACATTAAATTCTCTCTTATTATAAGTAATAGGATAACTATATTTGGTATGTGCGTACCTTGCAAGGTCCTCATGCCCGTCAGACAGTTTTCACTTGACCTCGACCTCATTTCATGGATCAGTGAACAAGGTTAAGTTTTGGTGGTCAAGTCCATATCTCAGATAATATAAGCAATAGGTCTAGTATATTCGGAAGGACTGTAAGGTGTACATGTCCAACTGGCAGGTGTCATCTGACCTTGACCTCATTTTCATGGTTCAGTGGTAACAGTTAAGTTTTTGTGTTTTGGTCTGTTTTTCTTATACTGTATGCAATAGGTCTACTATATTTGGTGTATGGAATGATTGTAAGGTGTACATGTCTAGCTGGCAGGTGTCATCTGACCTTGACCTCATTTTCATGGTTCAGTGGTCAAAGTTAAGTTTTTGAGTTTTGGTCTTTTTTTCTAATACTATATGCAATAGGTCAACTATATTTGGTGTAAGGAAATATTTTATGATCTATATGTCAGTCGCGCAGGTTTTATTTGACCTTGACCTCATTTTCACGGTTCATTGCTCAGTGTTAAGTTTTTGTGTTTTGGTCTGTTTTTCTTAAACTATAAGCAATAGGTCAACTATATTTGTTGTATGGAAGAATTATTAGCTGTACATGCCTGCCTGGCATGGTTCATCTGACCTTGACCTCATTTTCATCGTTCATTGGTCAATGTTTAGTTTTCTTGGTTAATGTTAAGTTTATGTCACAGTTGTAATAAAGCTTTATATTTAGGACTATCAACATAATATCAATGATTAGTAAAGAAGGCGAGACATTTCAGCGTGTGCACTCTTGTTAAAATTGGAGTTATCTTCCTTTGTCCATGATTATAGTTGAATCAACTACCATCAATGCTTTATACAATGCAATGTTTAATTTTTACTTCCACTGATAAAACACAGATCAAGTTGAATTTGGGTAGTGTCACTTAAACCATTATTGAGTTATGCCCCTTTATAAATCGAAAGATTGCAAAATTTTTAGTTTCCTTTCTGTAACTTAAGTTTGCCCCAACCAAACATTATGTAACCTATACACAGTATTCATTACCACAAAACTAAGATCAAGTACAAATTTTTTGTTTCCATTTTCTAACTTTAGTTTGCCTCAACCAAATGTTATGAAACTTATACACAATGCTTATTACTACATAATACAGATTAAGTACGAAATTTGGTGGCGACACTTTTACCATTCTTGAGTTGTGTCCCTTTATAAACATAAAAATTGCTGAATTTTTCTTTTCCGTTCTCTAACTTTAGTTTGTCTCAACCAAATGTTATAAAACTTATTCACAACCGTTCTAGAGTTATGCTTGTTCACAAATAGAAAAATTGCTGAATTTTTAGTTTCTGTTCTCTACTTAAGTTAGCCTCAACCAAATGTTATGAGACTTACACACAATGTTTATTACCACAAAACTCAGATCAAGTTCAAATTTGGGTAGCGTCATATTTACAGTTCTTCAGTTATGTCCCTTTATAACTATATGAAATGCAAGTGGGGGCATCGTCTGTGTCCACATGTGGACACTATCCACATTTATTTTATTTGGTTTTTTTTTTCTAAGTTTTTGATTTTTAGCAGATGAAAGAATTTTTTTTAAATGAGCGATATTATTTTTGAAATATTTAAAAAAAAAACTATGAAAAGAATTTTATGCAAGCAAGGGATCAGAAATTTACATAGTTTTGGTGCATGATGTTTTTATATATCTCATATCCTAGTTCAATTATTACCCTACTTTGATTCTCAATATGTTCTCTAACACCCTGTTTAGTCTTTTCTCATCATTTCCAATACAAAAACATTAACAAGTATAAAATGGTTAACTAGTAGGAAAACCTACAACTTAGTGTAGTCTGAATCTCTGATCAAATAAATATGATCCTGCCAGGGGCGGATCCAGCCATTTTAAAAAGGGGGGTTCCCAACCCAGGATAAAGGGGGGGTTCCAACTATATGTCCCCATTCAAATGCATTGATCGTCCAAAAAAAAAGGCGGGGGGGTTCCAACCCCCGGAACCCCCCCTCTGGATCCACCACTGCCTGCTGAACACGAAAAAGTGCAACAGCTTTGAATAGGCAGACATCCACATTTTATGTAAGTTATTAGTCCCCTATCCGCGAAGTCGAGGGGAACTTTAGGTTTGCACTCCATCCCTCTGTCT
Organism: Mytilus coruscus; assembly: GCA_017311375.1. Taxonomy (NCBI): domain Eukaryota; kingdom Metazoa; phylum Mollusca; class Bivalvia; order Mytilida; family Mytilidae; genus Mytilus; species Mytilus coruscus. The sequence goes on from CM029601.1 coordinate 90,859,224, forward strand.
GTCTGTCTGTCTGTCTGTCTGTGTCTGTCTGTCTGTCTGTCTGTCTGTCTGTCTGTCTGTCTGTCTGTCAGATGCTATATACTTACTAAACAAAAGGAACATTTCAATACATTCAACTTAGTCATTTCTTTGTGGGGCCTCGTGGCGAGTGGTCTAAGTAGTTACTACTGTAATCACTAGCCAGTCAACACTGAGGTTGTGAGTTCGAACCCGCTATGCGGGTGCACTCGACTCAATCTTAATTGACTAGGATTGTCAGTTTTCCTATCAAGGTCGGTGGTTTTCTCCGGCACTCGGCTTCCTCCACCAATAAAACTGGCCGCCACGAATAGCCAAAAGCGGTGCTTAAAGTGGCGTTAAAACACCAAAATCAAAATCAAATCATTTCTTTGCTGTAGAATTTAATAGCATTCAAATCTTTATACATATATAGCAGGGCTTCCAAAAAATATTTGAGCCAGCCGGACATTTTTTGTCTTATCCCGATTTCAGTCCCTTAAGACTTAGGAACAAAAGGCAAGCATTTTAATCAGTTGGGCATCATATAAACATTGATTGACATAAAACGATTTTAAACTTGACTTTTGATATAAATTCGATGTTCTGACGTTAACTGTTCAATTGATGGTGCATCAATCGAAGTGTGCAATATCGGAGTACTAATATCTGCCTTAGACTCTTTATTTGTGGAAAATTTCGCTAAAAAACTTCGCTTTCGATTTAAAAAACACATTTTTCTAATACCGGATGTTGACTTGACAATAGTAAAACATGGACCAGAGACGGATACGTAAAATCTGTGTACCTTTTCAAAGCACGATTGAGTTTAAGTAGCTTTTTCCACGATATTTCTTCAGGAAAATACTCGAAATGAATGTTAGATAAAGGTATAAAGGTATCAATGATAATTTTAGCATTTTTGAAAAATTTCAGATGCATAATTAAACCTCACACCTGTGCACATGCGAATGTTTTTTATTTAAATGAAAAAATAACTTCTAAAAAGATTGTTCGATGTCCGGCACAAATAGTGTACCTGACACAGGTGATCACATGGAATTTTCTTACTTGTTAGACACTTAATTAACCTTGATTGTAATGAGAGGGGATTATAGTAAGACTTGTTTATAGAGTCACTTTAATGACCAGAAAAGTGTGGCTGTTTAAGGCACAAGGTCAAGTCAGAATGGTTGATTTTTCAAAATCGCATGAACGTTGAAATGGCAAACCGACGTAGGATGTCCGTTTCATGCTTGGCCCAGTCGGACAATGTCCGATAAATTTATATTTGTCCGGCAAATATGATCGTTTTGAAGCCTTGATATATATACATGTGGATATTGAATGTGTTGAAAGCCATACCATGAACTATAGTTGAAAACCTCAATAAATTTGATCTTTGGTGGAAGGTTGTCTCATTGACAATCATACAAATTCTTATTTATAAAAGATTTTGTAAATTGTTAAGTTGGATTGATGTGTTATACTCAATTACCACATGAACTTTCTTGTCAAATTCCATGCTTAATAACTTTGTAATGATACTAGCAAATATAAATAAAAGATTCAAGGAAAAACCCCTTTATTCTAAAACAGATAAAAAAAAGTGAACAATATAATAGTTCCATTTGCGGTGCCATTCCAATGCATGTACCAGCAGCTTTGGGATTCTAATTTATTTTTGTGCATGTTGTATTGTCATAATTTAAATCTTTCAATTCAGTGGCATCTGTGCTTTGGGGTCATGCACAGAGCACTTCAAACAAATCAATAAAGAATTGTCCAAATCACATTCTGCTGTTGTGTTTGACAGTAAAGGTTTGTCTGCGTTACCACGAAAATTACAAATATTCTAATCATGTCTTAAGTTTAGAATGGATATCATATTATATTTGGCCACAGTTGTAAGAATGTTAGATCTAGATTGTTTTTTATGTCAATTTCCATGTTGGTATGGCACAGCTGATTAAAAATTTTATTACATAAATTTAGAGAGGGACGTGCACAGCTTTGTATTGCATGTGGGTTGTTAAAAAAAGGACTTTTTCCTCGTTGACCTTTCACAACACGCGACAAACGAGGTATTAATTTGGCATGGCCTGAAAGTCTTATTTAAACACTAAAAAAAGTTATACTTTTTGCCGTATTTCATATAGCATTCAAGTTTTGCATTAAGATCAATATCTAAGATAGAACAGTTCATGAAGTTATTTTATTTCAACAATGGAGGCATCTGAAATAATAGCAGAGCCCTGAAATAGAACCGAAACAAAAGGACAAACAAAAAATAGAAATAATCTGTTGCTTTTGCTAAGAAAATAATCTGCGACTCATTTCACAAAAAAATCTTATGTGAAAAAATACTCTTAATTCATGAATATTTCAGTATAACTTACAATCTTTTTTTGTGAAAAGAACCCCTGATGTTTTACGTAACTTTTTCGGATTACAACTGCTGTTGAATATGATGTACATTCTTTAGAATTCAATAAGAATTTCTGTAAATGTTTGATCGAAAATAATTTCCTGAGAAGTAGACAACAATTTTTCCTGCTGCTTCACTCATTCAGAGGATTTCTGATTATCTAAGCTTCTTTGTAATTGATGTGGCATATGATGCTTTTGAACAATTTTATAACTTTTTCAGTCTACAATTAATTTTATATTTACTTTAGATACATGGTTGAAAGACTGGGCATTGATCCTACTGAGGCTATGGATGGTAATTGATACTAGAATTATAAATTATTAAAACATATTTAAATTTTGTTTTCTGAAATAATTTTAAAGCAACAAATAAAATTAGTGTAGTTTTTGATTATCTTACATTTAAATGTGGTAGGAAAACAGTTCAGTTACTATGAGTTTAAAGTATTGAGAAAAATATATATAACCAATACAGTTTGTTTCTTCTGTAAGAGAATAGAAATGCATTAATATTTTGTTGGATTTTTTTTATTTGCAGCTTTCAAAGAAGCCAGAGGTCATCCAATTGAACGGCAAAATTATATTGATGATTTACTAACAAGGAAACAGTAAGTAATTAAAAACATGACAGTTAATTTAATATTTTGCAACACTTATGGTTAATTTTCAAAAGAACTTTTTTAGAATTGAGAACAAACTTTCTAACAACAGATTTAAAATGTTTTTATACCATTAGTATACTGTAGTTTAATCTTTTAACTTTAGAATTTAAATCCTAAAACAGCTATCATATTGATGTAAACAACACTATAAAAAAATCATTTGATACTTTTGAAAAGACTATATGTTACTTAATTAAGAGACTAGTTTTATGAGCCCAATCCAATCTCTTCTGAAACAACATAATGCTAAGTGGTATTTTTTTAAATATCAACTTCACAAGTTTGTATTCAGAATCAATTCTTTTTTATTTTCATTTTTTTTTTCATTTTTGAGTTGGTCTTTTTTATGATTTAAAGTATCTTGTGCATGCACAATTAACTTTCCAGGACTAGTAAAGATATCAACAAAATAGTCGAAAATGTACCACATCTTAGCTAGATAAAACAATATTTGACCAAAAACCAAGCAAAAGTTTCAAAAACAATACACATCAATGTACCTATTAGTGAAAAAAGGGTCTAAATCAAGGGCTGGGAAATGGTCATATTTGCCAGTCATGACCAAAATTGAAAGCTATTTGATTTAGTAAAAATTTTATTTATTTACAGAAATAATTTCGGTCATCATTTCATTGAGATTGGGTTTATTAATCGCCATTTTTCACTTGATTTTTGTTTTGAAATGCTTTTCCGGTAATAAAACTGCCATAACAGTATAGTATGGCAATCATGAGGGCCCTCCCAATAACCATATTAATGCCTCTATTGAAAGTGGAATTTTTTATTAAATGTACGTAAGAAAAAGTAATTTTTCACCAGTAAAACGTGCTTTATTATGCCCCCGCAACTAAAAGTTGGGGGCATATTGTTTTACCCCTGTCCTTCTGTCCATCCTTCCGTCATTCCCATTATGGGTATATAGTTATTCAAGATAACTCTTCCTACAGTTTGAATGCTAGGAAGATTTAACTTTGCTGGCTGTTTGTACATATATAAGGGTAGGAATCCCCTTTACCGTCAGGCGTCAAACAGTCATTTTCGGCTACCGTTTGCATCAAATTGGTTTAAATTTTACCGTGATTTGTCAAAATATCCTTGTCATGATTCGTCAAAGATCTGAAATAATTATCGTTACCGTTAGTTTTGGAAAAAAATTAACGTGATTCTTCAAAATCAGTTGATTTTTTTTACCGTCTTAAAGAAAGTGTACATTTTATCGTCATGCAACAAAAATTACCGTTAACGTCATTTGCCAAGATTTTTTACCATTATTCGTCATGAAGGTACCCCCATTACGACCCTCATGTATTGATGGTGTGCATGTGGTCAGGGATTTGAATTTTATTAATATTTGCTCTTTTGGGAGATAGTTGAACATTGTCATTTTTGGAATATATACTTGCATAAGAGGTGCATAGCATTTCCGGATAACTCCTCCTACAGTTTGAATGCTAGGAAGTTTTCACTTTGCTGGTTGTTTGTACATATATTGGAGGTGTGCATGTGGTCAGGGTTTTGAATTTTATTAAATAATATTTGCTCTTTTGGGAGATAGTTGAACTTTGTCATTTTTGGAGTATCTACTTGCATAAGAGTTGCATAGCATTTTCGGTTAACTCCTCCTACAGTTTGAATGCTAGGAAGTTTTCACTTTGCTGGTTGTTTGTACATATATTGAAGGGTGTGCATGAGGTCTGGGTTTTGATTTTTTTTATTAACATTTGCTCTTTTGGGTGATAGTTGGACTTTGTCATTTTTGGAGTATATGCTTGCATAAGAGGTACGTAAAAATAGATGTCATACGATGCTGATTAAAGAGCTACCATTTGATCTGAACCTTTGACCTATGTGCTCCCATGCTCAACTTTGTGTATTTTACTTTACATCTGCAGGGGCATCATTTGTGGCTCCCAGACATGTAATAATATCTCAAAGAAAGTCCTACATTGACTTTGTTATAATACAGTTACTTCAGAGTGGAGTGCAGGGGCATCACTTTATCTAGTTTACTATGTAATACCCATGCGTGAAATTGTCTTCACCAGATAAGACACTTAATTGATAAATGCAAAATTAAATGAGTGAAACTATTGTTAGTTATATTGTAACACTTTTACAGGTAATAAAATTTTAAAAATGATGACTTCCTGTCCTTTGATAAACAGAACGAATCCTGTAAATAAATCTGGAATGACTGTTATATTTTTTCTGTCTGAAGAAATAACATAAAAAATGTTTTGCACACTCTAAAATAACCCGCTACGCTGGTTATTTAGTGTGCACCACATTTTTGATGTTATTTCTTCAGACAGAAAAAATATAACAGTCATTCCTTAAATGTACTAAATGTAACAAAATTTTACCAAAATCACCTGTCAGTACAAAAAACAACGCAGAAAAATGTACCTTTTAGTGAAAAAAGGTCTTAAAGTAAACTTGGTCTCTTTCATTTAAAAAATCAGACATAAACATGTTACAGATTTGCAGTCACAAGATTTTATTAACTTTTTTTAAAGCTATATAACTTGATAATTTTTTTGTAGTAACCCTGATTATGTGATAGGTGATCATCCACCAGTCCTTAAAGAGGAGAAAACGAACAACAATAAAAAAAACAGTGACCGATATAAACCTTGGCTGAGACACAAAAAACATGACAAGGCTCCAGCAAGTGCTGTGGAAGTGGAAGAAGATAAACAATATCAAAATGATTTTCAGACTCTTCAACTGAATAATTCATCTCAAGCGTTTAATGAAAGTCATCAAAGGGGATATCATAGTTTTGATACTTTTGACAGAAGGAATAATCATGGTGGAGAAAGATCAAGTAGTTATGACAGAAGAAATAATTATGGCGGGGAAAGATCAAGTAGTTATGACAGGAGAAACAATTATGGCAGAGAAAGATCTCGTAATGATACACATTATCATAATAGAAGAGAGGAATCAAAGCCATATCATCGGACATTAAAGTCTAGCAGGAGTTATCCTCCTCATGATGATCGTTCATATGAGAAAGATAATAATTATTCAAGGACGTCAAGACATAACTATTATTCCCATCCTAATCTGCATATACGAGACAACAAATATTAACATTTGTCAATGCAAAATGTAACTTATGGGTTGTTGTTTGCATTTAAATATTCATAGCTTGTTCAGACACAACAAAGAATGGTAATAGCTAAATGGTGCAGAAATATCTATTCTTTCTGCTGTAACTTTTACAGAAGATACATGAGGGGAAATGTTGTTGTTATCCTCCAGAAGCAATTAAGTTCCTATGAATGTGTGGCTTTATGGCTTTTTATGCAGTCATGCACAACATTGTATTATTTGTAAAGGTGATTTGGCTTTTTTAAGGTCTTAATTAGATCAGATATTCCTTCCTTCTAAATTGTGTCAATATAGTTTTAGTTCATATGGCAATAGCCATGTTATAATACATACATCCATCATCAGGGAATCTGCAGACATAGCATGAGGAAATCATCATTCGACAAGTGTTGTTTAAGTAACTTGAATGCTTTTAAAACGTGCAAATGTGATAGTTTTATGAGATATCAATATTTTTTTTAAATATATGTGTGCTACAGATATTAGTTGAAGAAAGTAAAAGAGTCTGTCCCTCCCATACCAGGTGAAAGTTTTGGTTTAATGAAGTTTACCATGAAGCTGTGGTCACATCTACTTAAACAATGTACACACATGTTCATTGTTATTCATTTTTATTTTTAAATATATGCCAAATTATGGTGTTGACCAAGATTGTGAGGTTTAATGAATACGAAATTGTGATAGTGCAAGCAGGGCATGATGTCCTATGGACACAATTGTCATATTCTTGTTCAATATTTTAAAACCACAACTTGTTAAAAAGATAATAAGATGTGGTTTGATGCCAATTAGACAACTATCCACCAGAGACCAAATGATATAGAAGTTAGAAACTATAGGTCATCGTAGGGCCTTCAACAATGAGCAAAACCCAAACTGAAAAAGGCCCTGAAATGACAAACATAAAACAATTCAATCAGAAAACTAACAACCTGATTTCTGCACACAAAATAAACAAAAGACAAATATGATATACAGTTCTCAAATTGTCTTTCATTCAATGATTAAAAAAAACATTCCTAATAACCACAAGTGAATTAGGTGAAAACAAGTTCTGTGAGTGTTAAAAAAAAAAAAAGAGAATTTGCCTTGAGATCATGAAGAATCACAATCAGATGGATTTGTTTGAAGCCCTTATCAATAATCTACAGCAGAAATATCTTTCAACTAATTTATTTTAATACTATGTCCTGCTATGTTATTTTTCATTTATCTTACCTTGCAACTGACAAAAAAGTCTTGACTTCTGAAAATATGTAAATGATTTGAATGTGAAGTTTCTAGGCAACTCTTTCATTAAAAACATTGGCTGATCCCCACCATTGACAATACTTATAAAGAAAACACTAATGACTAGTTTTGAAAAGGAAGGCAATCTTGAGAATATATTGATGGATTATAAAAACTCATCAAAAATACCAGGCTTATAATTTCATTGTCACAATACAAGTTAGACAACTCAAGTGAATGTGGTGAAAAGTTCAGCAAATATCTCTCTATATGATCTTACCCAACTTTTTTGTGTATATTTTTGTGTTATTTTTATCATTTTTGTTTCAATAAAGCCTGGGATTTAACAAAATCTGTGATCGCTGGTAATTTAATTGGTAGGATTATTACAAATACTTTTATTTTTTCTTGAAATGCATGTTTTTTGAAATTTATTGGTTCTTAAATGCATGCTGTCAACATTTGTAATTATAAAGTTATAAAGCAAATACCTCTGAGTCAAACAAGTATCTTGTATTGATTTCATTACTTTTGTTACCATGCAGCAAAGTAACAGTTTTAAACAGTGATAAAGCATAATGTAGAAATTTTAGGAACGGCACCATTCAAAACTTACAGGTTGTATTTTGCCAACATTGTACATATATATATGTTCATGCATTTTACAAGTTACAAACAGAATAATAAAGAACAAATATATCTTTCTGTGTTTTTCATTCCTTTCTTTTCTGGTGTAATACATTTGTTAATTGTGAAGGTTACTTTATATAACTATAAAGAATAAGAAAATTACAAAAGAACCATGGGTGCATACATCAATTGCAATCTTAATGGATTTGTAGTACAATTGTAGAAGTAACAGATGTTTGTGCTACGTTGACTGTAAAGTCTGCTGACAATTTATGTCATATGGTGGAAAACAAAAATGACTTGCCCAAATTTCAGTCTTTTAATTGATGTTGTGACCTTGACCTTTGACCTAAAAATCAATTGGGTCTTTTTCTTTCCAAGGCACATTATCCACAAAAGAATACTAGTAGTAAAGATCTGTTTTATGGCTTAAATGATGTTGTCAAACAAACAAAATTTCCGCCAAAATTAGTCCTTTTAGCCTATCTGGCCCAAAGGGTCTGTTGTCATTAGAAAATGAAAGGATATGGAGTAAATGTACATGGGACAAAGTCGCACACAATACATAGAAAACATAGAAAATTATCAATGAACAGGGCTTTTATTCCTGTTCTTCATCTTGACAGTTGATGTAGGGTCTTCAACAATTAACAAATCATTCATACCCTACAACAAGGTCAAGACAGCCCCTAGCGGTACTATTGATAAAAATAAAGTAATTTTGAAAGACATCGATCGCCGCTAAAATTTGCCTTGAAGTTACACATGTCGGGAGCGGTCAATGAATTACATAATTTATAATTACGGGCGAGGTTTTTGAACATATATTTGTCATACATTGCCCAACAAAAGACCAATAATTTCGAAACAACAAATGATAGACAATACATATAAAACTTAACAACAAATGATAGACAGCACGGGGCACATCGAAATATATGTAAGAAAACCTAGCAGTTTAAAATAGTATGAAAGGGCAATATACAAAACAAAATTTCATGTTTGGTTAAATTTCTTCAAAATACTGGTCTGGTCATCTGTTTTGTATATTGCCCTTTCATACTATTTTAAACTGCTAGGTTTTCTTACATATATTTCTACCTCTTTTCTATTTCCACCTATACTTACCAGATAACTCTTTATATGAGTTTTTTGCCCTTAAATAATAGTTTTTGACTAATTTATGAGTTTTTGCTTATTATCTTGAAAACTATAATGGATAGGTAGAAACTTAAACAGCAAAAATTATCAGCTATACAAAATCTACAAAAATGCCATTATGACCGAATTAATTGAATGACAATTTATATTAGTTGGTGACCTGTAATAACAATTCCTACTAATTTTGGAGTTTTTGCCATTTAACTAAAAAAAAAAGTATAATAGAATAGGTAAAACTGTGTAAACAGCAAAATTGCAATACATTATACAGTATAAAAATGATAATAAGAACCAAAACCATTCGTAAGTTTTGTAGTTGTTGCTCTTAAAGGATAAGTTTTGATTAATTTTCTAGTTTTTAAAATAAAAATAAGACTGTGGTATGGTTGTCAATGAGACAACTATCCACTAAAGTTCAAATGAATTGGGAGACAGGTTTACAAAATTTTTTCCAAACTTGTTTCCGAATCCCATATTTGAATTTCATGTAACATTGTAATACCTTATTGTTGTAATTTTTCATTAATAAATACTGTTTAAACTAAAGTTCAAATGAAGTTGATATAAGCAATATTTTGCCTTTTATATAATAGGTAGAAACTGTAAACAGCATAAAAGATCAAGGTCGAACAAGATCTACAATAAAGCTAATATAACTAAATCTGTTGGATGACTAGTTATATGAGTTTTTGCCCTTAATTGACAATTTTTGATTGATTTTTAAGTTTTTGCCTATTATTTCAATTGTTTTACAGGTAAGCAATTCAGGCTGTGAGGAGCCTCTTGTTTTAGGAACTGTAACCTACCAAGTAAAAAGTTAATATAGGCCTCTTTCTTTCCAAATGTCATTCTCCAGCTAAGTTTGGTGTTGGTTGTACTTGATAAAACTTGTATGTGAAGCCATCAGATAAGGTCTTTCATTCATTCAAAAAATACAGAAGCACCACTGAGTTATGATCTTTATTCATGTATTGCTATGGAGCAGAGGAAACAGATCTTTCTTTGTGTTGAGAACAATTTATGTCAAATGGTTGTTACAAAAAAAAATCATGTCTATTAATTTTGCTGCTGTACCTTGACTTTTAACCTTTGATGTAAAATAAATTGTCTTTTTCACCTCAACCTTGCTATATCCAGCAATAATGGGGTGATTCTGAATTATGGCTGTGTATTTATATGTATTGTGACCTTGACCTTTTACCTAATGACTAGTCTATCAAAAGGTTTTTTCATTCCACGAGGCATTCTCCAACTAAGTTTGTTGAATGTTGGACAAATGGTTTAAAAGATAACATAAAAAAAAACAGATGTTCGCCCCAATTTCAGAGCATTATTTGTCATGTACGTTCATGATTTTAACACCCTGAAGTACTCCAGTACACCCCTAGGCGAAGTTGAAATGTGTAGAGTACTGAAGGGTGTCAAAATCTACGGATATGAACGTAGATAACAAATTTATCCCTGGTCCAAATCGGCCGATTTTTTGGAATATTCAGACACAAAGTGCAACCGTCAATTCAACGTTTTTTTTTTTAATTATTAGAAAAAGTTTGGTTGAAAAAGGAAAATTTGACATATTTTTATGGGATGTATGGTACCTTCGATGCTGAAAACCCTCCAGATATTCAAGTATAACTTGACTGAGTGCACATAATATAGTTGCAGTGAGATGTACAATTATTTAGATCATATTCATGCATATGACCACTCAAGCAGTTAACTAAAAAAATATGCTCAGATCTCAAATTTACAAACCAACGGTTTAAAAAAAATCTTGGACTTATAGTCGTATATCATATTTTGGTCTCAGAAGAAAAAATCCACAAGTAGTATTAGGTGTATTAATCTATCTGTAAAATGTGTGACGTGCTTTTTTTGCTCTGAAAATTATTTACAATTAACACAATGTAAATGCACTTCTAAATGTGGATTGTTCTGAACTTCTTGGAGTGTGTGACCATTGAGCGTATATAGTTTTTGGCTATTGTATTTGATGCTGAGGACTCGATATAGCATTTGCTTTGCATCAGATTGCCCCTGTTTTTTGCCAAATTTTGTACGTTTGTTATAGATCTTCTTGCAGTATTTTGTGGTCTAATTCTGTTTTGGTGGTTCTGTTGAGTAAATAGTCATCTGCAAACACTCATACTGAAGGATTGACAGCATCTGGGAGGTCATTTATATGATATAAAAAGAGTAACGGTCCAAGTACTTCCCTGTGGGACTCCTGACGTCGACCTCACTTTTACTTCTTCTGATTGCTATCCCTCTACTACAACCCTCATCTTCCCCTGTCAGGAATATATTAAGGCAGTTGTTTATTTGTCCTCGAATTCCATATTGTCCCATTTTAGATCTGTCAAGGATTTATAAAGTAATACTATATAAATCCTTGGAAGTGTTTATGCGATACAGTGTCAAAAGCCGGCTTTGGAAAAATCATTCGGCAGGATTACAATGTCAGTTTGTAGACGTTGATCGTTTTGACACTATTGCAAGAGAAAATCGTGGTTGTACATGTCACTATACGAACCCGTGTTAAATGAATTGTATACAAAACTGAATAAATATCATTTTGTACTCATGAGCATGTCCTGCTTTTAGAGCTTTATATATGCTACCAGTTACATATATTGTATTATATATCTCCGATGCTGCAGTTTTTACCTAAATATTATAGTTCCTAACCAAATGATAGAAAACTTGTATTTATTTTGCAAGCTAACTCAAAGAATTTAACCTAAAAAATGTATAGTTGTTTTAATGCATGGAAGCTATGATCTGGCAAATTAATTTGTATTGCATAACAGTTGCAGAGGCGGATTTAGAGGGTTTATATTATGTTATTTTGCTATAGCATTATGTTTGCTTCTTCAATAATTAAAGATTCATTGATAAAAAGGGACTATTATGAGAATATATTATGTTGAATCCGTTTCAGGCTCATTCTTGACTTTATCAAGTTTTTTTCAATTGTTGCAATTATTAGACATCCGTACTTTTTGTAACGTAGTTTTTCGGGATATAATTCCTGTATTGCAACACCCACTTTAGGCCCTGACTATTGTCCACTAACTTTGGTTGTTGCATTTATACATTTTTGGTTTAAAACCTCTTCGACTGTTGCGATTACTATTACCTGTAACAGCACCGCATGGGTGAACTGTTTCACTTGTGGTCAGCGATTAGCTATCTAGCTGATCGTTTAACCAATCGAAATCGATGTTCATTGGCTTATTGATATTTGATCAGTAAAGTAGATAGATATTCAATATATTAGATTTCTTAGACGCGCACTTACCGCGCTTTAAGTTTTGTGGTGATACTCCTGGAAGACGATCGAGTAAGTATAACTATCACTGTGTATCATCGCCACCGGAAATTGGGTACTAACGAAGCGGAGAGAAATGGAAAAAAAAGTAAACAAGGTAAGAATTCATTCAATTTAAAGCATTTCTACTGATTTGACGAGGGTACCGCTTAAGAAATGACTTTCTGATATATAATTCTTTAAATTATTAGGTTGATAAGTACAAAATTAAGACAATATTTTGTGTTATACTCCAAAGCTTGCCACTTAGTACTTGAAAATTTTGAGGTCGATTGTCCTCTGTCGCCCCATTGGTAAGATATTCAACTGTTTTTCATTATTTTTCCAGACACGTTTTAGATTATGATAGTGTGGCATCATATTGAAATTTGTTGTCATAAAGATGTTTTAAAGAATATGGACCAAAACATTGTTTGTTTATTGTACGGCGAATTGCAAAATAACAACTTTTGTCTGTACGGCGTCTTGCAATATATTGTAATTTAAAGATGAAATTAATCACTGGTTAGATAATATCAAGTGACGATATTTTGGCTGTATCAAAGCTTTACCGGCTTACAAATATACAAAATAAACTACTTATCAAATATTATAAAATATATGCCGTTAATTTCGTTCAGAAGTTTTCGTTGCGTACCTCTATTTGACTTTGTGTTTTTAAAGACATAAAGTTTTTTTTCAACCATATTATCCTAAATACATTCATTCATCTTTTGTTGGTGCTGTTTTTTAGTTTTTTTTTAATATAAACAGTGGAGATGTTATATGATTGCAAATAAGATAAATATCCACCAGGGTCAAATAAAGTGTATGTAAGCAATTATATGCTATCGTTTTGCCTTCAACAACGAAAAAATCGTACCTTATAGTCGGCTATAAAAAGCCCCGACATGAAAATTGTGGAAGGATTCAACAAGAAAACTAACGGCCTAACTCATAACAAAACAATTTACGAAAAAACAACAAATATGATAGAGATGAACCAACGACAACCACCGAACTACAGGCTCGTGACTTCGGACAGACAAAATAAAGAATGTGCTGGGTAAAATAGATATAGGAAGATGTGGTATGAGTGCCAATGAGACAAATCTCCATCCAAGTCACAATTTATAAAAGTAAACCATTATAGGTCAAGGTACGGTCTTTAACATTGTTTATTTTTTTAATTTCTGAAATGAATAATTTGTTAAAAGAAAAGTGAAGAAATTACTTTGTTTTCATTGAAAATTAGGAGAAATAAATCATGAATTGTGTTTCGAATTAATTTTCTAGTTTCTTATTGAAAATAAGATTGTTTTTTTTTTTTTTTTTTTAGTTTAAGTAAATTCAATCAATCTTTTTATTTACAGGGGAAATATAATAAAAGACTGTTGCTAAAGCTGTTTGGCCTAAACTTAAAGTAGTAGATGGAGGGGTAGTGAAAAGGAGTGTATTCGTCCGAATTTTCATTGTTACAGTAGTACATTTTCATGATTACTATGTATAATATTTCTCAGTAAATTTTAATGTGATATTGTGCCAATTAAAATTATATAATTAATACAAGTAAGACTTGCATTTGCCTTAAAAGATATAGCAGTGCGTGATTATTTGTTTTCAAACACACCTTCTCTGTTTTGAAACTTATAAATGTATGGATCTCGACCTATCTGTTTGGTTGAATATAAATGTGAATTCATAGAATTTCAAAATCAACAGTTAGCCCTATTTTTGTGTGTGTGTAAATAATCTAATCTTTAGATAGATGCTAAAATTAAAATCATTTTTCTTAATAAGAAGAAAAAAGTGCAACTTAAGCACGCCTGAATGTAAAAGGTGTACCCGACTTATTCTTTCACGATAAGAATTTACCGATTTCGGTATTTTAACAAAACTGTTTACGAGGGCAAATAAATAAATGAACGCTATCAAATCAACACTTAAATTTACGTGGATTTTTCCTAAAGAACTAATGAGATTGCACCATCAGGATTCAAAAATATTTCAACCTGTCCTTATTCGATGTTATTTCATCATAATTCTTTAAACTTACAAGTCGAAAGATGCTAGCTTTTGTGAATTGTATTAATAAGTATATAATATTAAGATGACAACCAAAAAAACTTCATACAAGGTCATCTTTATTCTCAAATAGAAAGTTTATATAAATAGTTTATGCTGTAGCCACAGCCGGATTTGTATCCCTTGTATCGGATTCTTCTTTCATTCTTTCCAAAAATGATTAATCTAAGGTTAATATTGTTTTAAATTCAAACAGTGTTAGCCACCGAGCTTGTTCATTTCTTACTATATAGAGATAAAGTTTTTTTTTAAATTAATGTTCTTTATTCTAGTATATTGGCTGTACCTGCCTTTTACAAATAAGACAATAACATTAATTGAAAAAGGAGACGTGGAATGGTTTTCACTGAGAGGACTTTCAAACAAAGTCCAAATGAAATAGATTTGACCAACTATTGGTCACTATACACTTCACAATGAACAAAACCCATACCGTATCAAAATTGCCTGATTTATGACAAAATCATAAACAAATATGTCAGGCAGCAACTTACGACAGCCGCTATATTACATGTTCCTGACCAGGGACAGACACATATATAATGAGGCGGGGTTAAACATGTTTGTGAGCACTCAAACCTCCCTTAACATGGTGCCGTGGTGTAGCAATACAACAATTTTTTTTTTGCAGAGAATGATAATTCATTTATATTTCATTTTATCTGAAAGTTGAAAGAGAATTCATTCACTTAATGGTTCTAAATATTCAATGCGGAAAAATTATCGTGCCCTTACCTCCTTCCTTCCCTCCACCCAAAATCCATCCCCGAAATGTTCATCACTTATATGCAAATGCTGACTAATGTTGTATGGTTAAAACATTTGGTTGAGGCAATTTAAAGTTTGAGAACAGAACCGACAGATTTAGCTTTTTTTCATTTATAAAAGGGCATAACTCAAGAACGGTAACAGTGACGCTACCCAATTTATAACTTGATCTGTGTTTTGTGGTGATAAGCATTTCGTGTAAGTTTTAAAGCATTTGGTTAAGGCATACTAAAGTTAGAGAACGGAAACCAATTTTTGGGACTTTCTGGACGGACGCAACAGACGGGTCGGACGGATATTGGTAACATTTAACGCTACGTCAGGGGCATAACAGCAGGTCAGTAAAACAGTGACATGCCTTTCCGAAAGTTACAACATTTGCCAGGTTTTGTATATGCCGTATTCATATTGTATACATCAGGTATGTAAAAGATGTAATAGGACTGTGTTCAAGCCTTATATTGTGTATACATCTTAAATGGTGTCAAGCGAATTGTATTTTTATCAAATGCATAATTAGATATTTGAACCTAATACTTTATTTTCTTGAAAAAGACGGCAAATAAATATTTTGAAATTAGCAAGTTGCCATACAGTTGAAAACAAGTTGCCATACAGGAAATATGTCAACACGAGCAAGTTGCCGTACCCTAGACTTTATTTTTTATGGTCTATATTTTTTAAAAACCATCATTTTGACAACAAATTTCAGTAAATATAATGCCACACTATAATAATCTAAAAAGTGTCTGGAAATATAATGAAAAACAGTTGAATATCTTGCCAATGGGGCGACAGAGGACGATCGACCTCAAAATTTTCAGGTACTAAGTGGCAAGTTCTGGAGTATAACACAAAATCTTGTCTTAATTTTGTACTTATCGGCCTAATGACTTAAAAAATTATATATCAGAAAATCATTTCTTATGCGGTACCCTCGTCAAATCAGTAGACATGCTTTAAATTGAAAGAATTCTTACCTTGTTTACTTTTTTGTCCATTTCTCTCCGCTTCGTTAGTACCCAATTTCCGGTGGCGATGATACACAGTGACTATATACCACCATTTAATCAATGAATTGTATATTTTAGATATACAATTCCGTGATATAATCAGCAGAGACTCTTGTGTAATCAAGAAAATAAAACACTAATGCAGTTAATTTTAGATTTTTTTGTTAATTTTCAGTCTCTTTGCATTACAAGCGCGTTAATGCAGATAATCTGGGAAATTCCGAATAGTAACTATAACGTCAATTCCAGAGATATCTGAGGGTCTGGATGGGGCTACAAAATAGAGAATAAGGACCCCCTTCCCCAAAAAAGAGATTAGACTAGAGAGCCCCTTAAACGTAAAGAATCTATATATAAATATATAATATGATCCTATTCGAAAAGAATAACCGGCGACCAACTATAAGAAAACAGAAATCTCGACAGAAATTATGAAGATCCTCACAAGTAGCTTTGAACTATCTAGGTCAAATATTTCGTCAAATATGTCAACTTCTGTACTCCCTTTGTGCAGGTCCAATAAAACTGTCCACTCCTGAGAAATATATAAAAAAAAAAAAAAAAAAAAACAGCGAGGACAGTTTTGGGAAAGTCAGTCAAGTTTTGTACGCTTCTCTCCCCATTCCTAACTCGTCCATAAGAGGAAAACGAAAAGAAAACTGGTAATAAGCATTCTAAAATTGGATTGTTAACAAGTAGTTACGGGGTATTCATTCTGTAAAAAAACAACCAAATTATACACAAAACCAGGCAAAATATTAGATCTTAAGGTTCAATGTAATACAATGTTTAAATGAGGGACATGTTCACAGGTAAATTATCCCTTATGGAGAGATTTTCTGATTTGGCCGCCTTAGCATTATGCCAAATCAGAAAATCGGTCCGTGCTCAGAATCCCAAATGGGATTAGTTCACAGGCACTTGTTTCATACTATAGGAGGGAGTCTTTACCATGGGATGAAACAAGTGTCTAATGGGTTGTGTTTTAAACCACAGGATATAACTTATTTTCATTTGAAAAATCAAATTAAGATGTTTTCCTGTTTGTGATTCTGAGTTCAGAGCAATTATCTGATTTTGTCATAATGTACATTATACATTCCATTTTGTTTACCGATCTTGAAAAGAGTGCACAAGTTTTTCATTGTTTAGTTGTTTCAAGATCCTTGAATGAATTATGATTCTCTATGCTTCAATTTCAACTTCAATTAGGTTACTTAGTAACATCCGCAAGCAGACATCTCACTAAGGACTATTTACACACGCGCATAGCAGAGCCTCAAATTTTTTAAAGAATAAAAGTATATACACCATGTACACTGTACAATTATGTGGAAGTTTAGTATACTCCCCTGACTGCCACCTTAAATGCATCCAATTCTTGGATGGCTATCACAGGCGGTGGTAGTTGGTTCCATAGTTTGATTGTTCGTGGAAAGAATGAGTATTTGTACACATTGACATTTGTATGAGTAAAGCAAGGATTTGTATAGTAATATTATAGTAGTACTAATAGTATACTATACAAATCCTTGAGCAAAGGAAAGATAGGTACTGTGTTTAAGATCCAATCAAGCATAAACCAGTTCATGTGATGCAGTGATAGCTGGGACTATTATACTAACAGGACTGGAAACTGATCGATCTGTTGAGATATCATTGTCTTGATAGGGGATTATTGATTTTTATGCCCCCGCCGTAGCAGAGGGGGCATAAAGTTTTACCCTTGTCCATCTGTACGTCCCAAAATTGGTTTCCGTTCTATAACTTTAGTTTGCCTCAACTAAATATTATAAACTCATACACAATGCTTATAACCACAAAACACAGATTAAGTTTGAATTTTGGTGGCGTCACTTTTACCGTTCTAGAGTTATGCCCCTTTATAAACGAAAAATTGCTGAATTTTTCGTTTCCATTCCCTTACTTTAATTTGCCTCAACCAAATTTTATGAAACTTATACACAATGCTTATTACCACAAAACACAAATCAAGTTTGAATTTTGGTGGCGTCACTTTAACCGTTCTAGAGTTATGCCCTTTACGAATGAAAAAAATGCTGAATTTTTCATTTCCGTTCTCTAACTTTAGTTTGCCTCAACCAAATGTTATGAAACTTATACACAATGCTTAATACCATAAATCACTGATCAAGTTTGAATTTTGGTGGTGTCACTTTTACCGTTCTAGAGTTATGCTCCTTTATAAATGGAAAAATGTTGAAATACTCGTTTCTGTTCTCTAACTTTAGTTTGCCTCAACCAAATGTTATGAAACTTATGCACAATGCTTATTACCACAAAACAGAGATCAAGTTTGAATTTTGGTGGTGTCACTTTTACCATTCTAGAGTTATGCTCCTTTACAAATAGAAAAAATGCTGAATTTTTCATTTCCGTTCTCTAACTTTAGTTTGCCTCAACCAAATGTTATGAAACTTATACACAATGCTTAATACCATAAATCACTGATCAAGTTTGAATTTTGGTGGTGTCACTTTTACCGTTCTAGAGTTATGCTCCTTTATAAATGGAAAAATGTTGAAATATTCGTTTCTGTTCTCTAACTTTAGTTTGCCTCAACCAAATGTTATGAAACTTATGCACAATGCTTAAAACCACAAAACAGAGATCTAGTTTGAATTTTGGTGGTGTCACTTTTACCATTCTAGAGTTATGCTCCTTTACAAATAGAAAAAATGCTGAATTTTTCATTTCTGTTCTTGAACTTTAGTTTGCCTCAACCAAATGTTATGAAACTTATACACAGTGCTTATTACCACAAAACACAGATCAAGTTCGATTTTGGTGGTGTCACTTTTACCGTTCTAGAGTTGTGCCCCTTTACAAATTTTAAAAAATGCTGAATTTTTCGTTTCTGTTCTCTTTCTTAAGTTTGCATCAACTAAATGTTATGAATCTTATTAACAATGCTTATTACCACAAACTCAGATCAAGTACAAATTGGGTAGCATCACTTTTACAGTTCTTCAATTATGTCCCTTTATAACCTTATATGTAATCGGGGGCAACATCTGTCTCCATGCATCTGTGTCCCATGGACACATTCCCCATTTTTTATTTGTTTTGATTGACAGCTTATCGTGTCACGTGGTTAATTAGCCTTTGGTACATGTAAGCAATAGATTCGGCAAACAAGTCAGCATATAGAAAACCATTAAATTTGTGGATTTAAAATTAAAAAAAAAAATTAAATGGAAAAAATAGAAATATATGAATAATAAAACTATTTTAATAAATTAAATACATTTACTGGAAAGAAATGTTTTTACACGGGGATAAACTAATGCTGATTAAAACTGGGACTATTAAACTAAGTTCTTCTTTATTTTAACTTAATCTTCGAAGTACATGTAGTTTTGAAAGATAAATACTTTTCTTATTGTTTACGAAAAATTATTAATAAATAGTCAATATATTAGTATTGAAAAAAACCCAAATATAGTCGAATTACAGGTGCTTTACTTGACCACTAAGAAAGCAACGTGTGGAAAGTTAACAGATCATAATTAATCCTAATAAAAACAATAAGTGTGCAATAAAAAACAATGTTTGCAATTTCAGTTCATAATTAATCCCTATAACAAATGTTACCCGGGTCTCATAAAAATATTTCAATAGCCACATTGTTTTGAACTTTTTTAAACTTCATGTTTACACCTAAATTTCTCAAAAATAAATCTAGCCTGGCAGCAATAGCTGTAAAAGGGCCTTCTTTTGTAGTTCGGATTGGGGAACCTATTGTACATATTTTCATGAAGTAATAAGATTATGACATCTGAGGACCATTACTTAGCAAAAAAAAAAACCCTGATTTTAATACGAATATTGCACACATTAATAGGAGTTAACAATTTTATAGGAACAGTATAAATTATTTGAGCCCTACATGTGGTTTCTTGTTGTAATGAGAAGGAGATTTATATTCCTCTTTTCACTTTAAAAATTGACAAAAATAGGCCAATACAACCTATAACCTATAAATATGATTTTACAAAAAAAAAACGGAACTTGTGTATCTCTTTTCAATCAAAAGTTTTTTAGAAGTTTTATGAATCATACTTTTTTTACAGCGTCCGCACGCTATTATCATCCTGAAAAAAATTTCAACCTTTAGATGTCATTTCGTACACTTAAGGCGGGATTTGGTGATTAATAACAACTGTCAAAGATTGAGATATCTTTTATCATAATAGTAATCGTGTTTACATAAAGGATTATCATTTCAAATAACTATAAAAACAAATTACAGAAATTATACGATCAAGGCACGCTGTCACTGTCAAAACAATATGGCGGATTGACAAATCTTGCGCAGGTAAAGTCTCGTGATGTTGAGTATAAGTACACTGATTGGTGTAACGGCTTCCAGTCCCGTTAGTATAATAGTCCCAGGTGATAGTAAATACATATTTTACGAAATCTTTTGAAAAAAATTTGTTTGTGAATAACTGAAATTGTTTATGACTGACAGGTGCTTTTTCTCAAATGATATTTTGTGAAAATGTCCACAATCTTACAAATATAACATATTTTCATATTCTATTAAAGTTATGTTTATCTTTTTTTCAGGTGACTTGAGTTATGGCAGCCATCTTTCTTCAGAAGGATGCACAAGAGTTGTTAAAAAACAAATATGTCATAGTTATGGGAGGATCAAGTAAGTGTATATTCAATGATTGTTTGGTTTGTGTTTGTGCTATGCTGCCTCAGCACAAGTGTGTATATTCAAAGTTCTTTTAATTCTAATGATAATAATAAATATTATAGGCATATTGTTTGAAAATTGTTCCAATTTGTCAGAATGCTCCTTAGTGTTATAAATAACCTACAAGGGATACAAAAATCATAATCATGATTATAATTTCAACAACAAATGTGCAAAACCACTTTTATTGTTGCAAAAACTTTTTGAAATTACAACATAATTGTGTTTACCTATAAATATATTGACAACATCAAATTATTTGTATTGCACCACATGCAATACCACAGACTATTGAATTATGAGCAATATCAGGGATAAATTCTGTTGCAACAATATATATGATTACATATTCAATTTATAATGCAGTCTGAATGATTTTATGGATACATGCATAACCAAAATAACATATTTTTTTGTAAAATAATACAATCACAATAAGTTGATCTTTCAAAACAAGTGCAAAGAATACTATTATGGATCTTCTATGATAGCACTATATTTGTTACTGAGCCAAAGAATACTATTACGGATCTTCTATGATAGCACTATATTTGTTACTGAGCCAAAGAATACTATTATGAATCTTCTATGATAGCACTATATTTGTTACTGAGCCAAAGAATGGTATTATGGATCTTCTATGATAGGACTATATTTGTTACTGAGCCAAAGAATGGTATTATGGATCTTCTATGATAGCACTATATTTGTTACTGAGCCAAAGAATGGTATTATGGATCTTCTATGATAGGACTATATTTGTTACTGAGCCAAAGAATGGTATTATGGATCTTCTATGATAGGACTATATTTGTTACTGAGCCAAAGAATGGTATTATGGATCTTCTATGATAGGACTATATTTGTTACTGAGCCAAAGAATGGTATTATGGATCTTCTATGATAGGACTATATTTGTTACTGAGCCAAAGAATGGTATTATGGATCTTCTATGATAGGACTATATTTGTTACTGAGCCAAAGAATGGTATTATGGATCTTCTATGATAGCACTATATTTGTTACTGAGCCAAAGAATGGTATTATGGATCTTCTATGATAGCACTATATTTGTTACTGAGCCAAAGAATGGTATTAAGGATCTTCTTTGATAGCACTATATTTGTTACTGAGCCAAGAATGGTATTATGGATCTTCTATGATAGCACTATATTTGTTACTGAGACAAAGAATGGTATTATGGATCTTCTATGATAGCACTATATTTGTTACTGAGCCAAAGAATGGTATTATGGATCTTCTATGATAGCACTATACTGTGGATTCATTTATTTTCGTGGATACCAATTTTCATGGATTAAGGAAAACTTGCATTTTCGTGGATATTTAATTTCGTGGTTTTGCCGAAGTTTGCATACAAGCCGATGGACAATTTGTCATTCGTTGAACATTTAATTTCGTGGTTCACCTGTACCAACGAAATCCACGAAAATTGGTATCCAACGAATAATAATGACTCCACAGTATTTGTTACTGAGACAAAGAATGGTATTATGGATCTTCTATGATAGGACTATATTTGTTACTGAGCCAAAGAATGGTATTATGGATCTTCTATGATAGGACTATATTTGTTACTGAGCCAAAGAATGGTATTATGGATCTTCTATGATAGGACTATATTTGTTACTGAGCCAAAGAATGGTATTATGGATCTTCTATGATAGGACTATATTTGTTACTGAGCCAAAGAATGGTATTATGGATCTTCTATGATAGCACTATATTTGTTACTGAGCCAA
The DNA here is from genome assembly GCA_017311375.1 of Mytilus coruscus. Classification (NCBI taxonomy): domain Eukaryota; kingdom Metazoa; phylum Mollusca; class Bivalvia; order Mytilida; family Mytilidae; genus Mytilus; species Mytilus coruscus. The sequence goes on from CM029601.1 coordinate 90,882,119, forward strand.
AGAATGGTATTATGGATCTTCTATGATAGCACTATATTTGTTACTGAGCCAAAGAATGGTATTATGGATCTTCTATGATAGCACTATGTTTGTTACTGAGCCAAAGAATGGTATTATGGATCTTCTATGATAGCACTATATTTGTTACTGAGCCAAAGAATGGTATTATGGATCTTCTATGATAGCACTATATTTGTTTCTTAGCCAAATAATGGTATTATGGATCTCTATGATAGGACTATATTTGTTACTGAGCCAAAGAATGGTATTATGGATCTTCTATGATAGCACTATATTTGTTACTGAGCCAAAGAATGGTATTATGGATCTTCAATGATAGCACTATATTTGTTACTGAGCCAAAGAATGGTATTATGGATCTTCTATGATAGCACTATATTTGTTTCTTAGCCAAATAATGGTATTATGGATCTCTATGATAGGACTATATTTGTTACTGAGCCAAAGAATGGTATTATGGATCTTCTATGATAGCACTATATTTGTTACTGAGCCAAAGAATGGTATTATGGATCTTCTATGATAGCACTATATTTGTTACTGAGCCAAAGAATGGTATTATGGATCTTCTATGATAGCACTATATTTGTTACTGAGCCAAAGAATGGTATTATGGATCTTCTATGATAGCACTATATTTGTTACTGAGACAAAGAATGGTATTATGGATCTTCTATGATAGCGCTATATTTGTTACTGAGCCAAAAATAAAATTAAAATAGTTTGATGTTCCCAACCTACCCGAATAAATTTTATGACACAAATCGTTTCAAATTTATTAATGCCTTTGACGTAGGTCATTCCGTCTTTCCGTCCATTCCATTTTTGTTGCAAAGCTTAAGCAGGGGCGTTCCTGTCCTCAGACACATTTTTCTTTTATTTTAAAAGTTTTTTTCATGCTCTATCATAGTTTTCTTGTCTAAAGCATGTAACTTATGTTGTTAAATAATAAAATCCCTACCAACCTACCTACCCAACCCTACAAGGCATGGATAGGCAACATCAGACACAGAATTTGTTAAGGATGGCACTGCATAGAGAGTTGCAATTGAGTACTGTGGATTCATTTATTTTCCTGGGTCCAAATTTTTCCTGGATTGAGAATAAATTGTATTTTGTTGATATTTCATTTCTAGGTTGAACAAGATTTGTTTACAAGCCTATAGAAAATTTATACATCATTGAACATTTAGATATGTGGTTTTCCTATACCAATGAAATTATGAAAATTGATACACCACAAATAATAATGAATCTTCAGTATCCATTATTCCCCAAGTTTTCTTCTATTTACAGTTCAGCGATCCATTTACAAAGACTTGATCAGACTTATACAAGGAAACACTTTTCTTACTGATAATCTTCTTAGAATGAAGGTAAGATTAAATGTACAATAAAAAATTTAATTACAAGGTAGTGCAAAAAATCAACAACAAGAGCAGGAAACTATTTAACGAATAACTGACTTATCTTTTTATGAATGCAGACATAAAACCATGATTTGATAATTGTAAAATCTAAGATTGATGTTGGTAAGTATTAAAATTCATTACATTTATACATGTTCTAATGCAATGACTAATGAAGTCTATTAAATGAATTTTTAGATAGAGATAAGATCTTGGATCATGCAGAGCCTTACGACAGTAAAACCATTAGACTTTGGATAGAAATATAACACTTTTTGGTTGGATATATGTGAAAATTTACAATCTACAAAAACAAGATCCGTAGTCTCAAAGCAAAGGCAAATCCAAAATATGTATAGTTAATACAAATTGGAAATAGACTTCTTGTCATTGCATATCTGCATAAAATATAATATAGAGAATCATATGCTAAAACCAATCAAACCACGTCCACTTGTATTTTTGTCCATCTGATGAGTTAAGCCTTTTTCAACTGATTTTATAGTTCGTTCTTATGTTGTACTGTTATATCACTGTCCCAGGTTAGGGGGAGGGTTGGGATCCCGCTAACATGTTTATCCCCGCCACATTATGTATGTATGTGCCTGTCCCAAGTCAGGAGCCTGTAGTTCAGTGGTTGTCGTTTGTTTATGTGTTACATATTTGTTTTTCGTTCATTTTTTGTACATAAATAAGGCCGTTAGTTTTCTCGTTTGAATTGTCATTTTGGGGCCTTTTATAGCTGACTATGCGGTATGGGCTTTGCTCATTGTTGAAGGCCGTACGGTGACCTATAGTTGTTAATTTCTATGTCATTTTGGTCTCTTGTGGACAGTTGTCTCATTGGCAATCATACCACATCTTTTTTATATTTGAATTAAAATAATACCATTTTCAAAAATGATGAGCCTGAGTGTACTTACAAGTATCTCTGGTTTCAGTAAACTTTTCGAACTTTTTATTAAATATTTTGGTAATTTAGAAATATGGAACTCAGTTCTAAAGTGTGAGATATCATAGGTATTGTTTCTTTGTTCAGGAATTTTGAAAACTGAATGATTGAATTTGAAGAATATTTTTCTAGAACTAAATATATTTTATATGTGTCCAGGGTGAAGATTCATGTTTACGTGATAAACTATTAGATGGAGGAATGAGAGGAGCTGACAAGAAAGGAATAGGTTACAGAGAAGTGAGACAGTACCAGACAGATTTCTATTTCCTACAGTTTATCTTTATGACAAGATCTTACAATAGTTATATAGAGTCAGTTATAAACAAGTTAACTTCAGCAGAACAGAAACCAGATGTTATCATTGTTAATTCATGTCTGTGGGATATAACAAGGTATTTGTATTCTACTTTAAAAAAAAACTGTGGTCTCAATATAAGACTGATAGATTTTATTGGGCACATACATAACCAAGACATGAATAGAATTAATGCTAGCTTTAATTTTTATTGATTATTAGATATATAGGAAGGGGAAAACTGTCAATTTTTGTATATTTTTTTTTACTATCAGTAAGATACTAATAGCAAACGTTTTATTAAATTTTGGACTTGACACTTACAAACATCTGCTGGTAGCTAACACATCAATTGCAATGGTAAAAACCTAATGCCAAAGTGTAATACTTAGTAGTGCAAAACAAGCAAAATACAAAAATAATAAATATGAAAGTTTTTTTTTTTTTTTAATAAAAAAAGGGACAAAAATTGCTGTATGGGTATTGTTTTGCAGATTGTAGGACATAGGGATGCTTATCCAGTATATTTTGTATAAAGGCTTATATTTCAGAATGTAGAAGAGCTGGCTAATTTATGTATGGTATACATAATCCTTATTGTCAAATTTCCATCTGCAATATGCTCTTTTTCTTTGACCTCATTTTCATATTTCAATGACCTAACTTACCGGTACTTATCCTGAACATGCATTCAATATTTGCCACTGGACATAAAGCAAACAACAATCAATCAATGAAAACTATTCACAACAATCAATCAATGAAAACTATTTACAACAATCAATCAATGAAAACTATTTACAACAATCAATCAATGAAAACTATTTACAAACTATTTTCTTCACTTGTACCTAATGGTCAATGAAAACTAAAGCTAGAATTAATTCTTTTCATGACTTTAAAAAATTTTTTTTTTTTTTTATCACAAGATTTTTCAGTTATTATGAGTAATAAGGTACATATAATCATTTCAAGGTAAAAATATCCTTCTGACGGTTAATCCTACCTTGGCTACATTTTCATGGATCATTGGTCAAAGTTAAGTTTTCTTAGCTGGATCTGTTTGTTAAACTCTTATTAAATGTCAGTAAAAACATATTTTATAGAAAGTACACTATTAGGGGAGATAAAAACATATAAAATGTTCATCAGGTTCCTTATAAGCTCACCTAGCCTAGGAGGCTATGTGACCCTTTACAATCACTTAGGGTCTGTCTTGGTACATTGATTTGTCAAGTGTTCATCATCCATTGTTCACATTTTCAAAGATTAGATTCATCTCTTAAACAACTGAACCATTTCAACCAAACTTAGGGTAACTGATGCTTAAGAGTATCTAGTATAAAGGCATTGTCACTCCAATCAACAAAAGAGGTTGGTTTAGGAAAATATAATGTTTTTCTTTTTTATTTTAGATATGGTAAAGTACCAGTACCTGAGTATAAACAAAATCTGCATAAACTTTTCAAAAAGCTGAAATCTGATTTACCAGAGTGTCTTGTAATATGGAATACAAACCCTGCTATATCTCATAATCCTAAAGGAGGAGTATTTATACCAGGACTGGATTACTTGAAGGACTCAATGGAGTTACATGTCTTAGAGGCTAATTACTATGCATCTAAGGCTGCCGTCGAGTACGGCCATGATGTCATTGACCTCCATTATTTCCTGCGTCATCAAATTCATCGACGTGCAGAAGATGGGATCCATTGGGATATGACAGGACATCGTAGGATAACAAATTTAATCTTGTCTCATATTGCTCAAACATGGAATGTAAAAATGCCAAAGCATATTAAAATACAGATGGACAATAATGGCAATGAAATAAATGAGAATTCACAATCTAATAACACTGAAAGTCGTGAGGAAACTGAAAAAATCAAATTTAAAAGTATTTTTGATGTTGAAAAGAAAGAACCAGAAAAATTGAAACATGATGATATTGTTGAAGTAGAAGTACCAGCAGCTAAAGATAAGAACAAACCCATACCAAATGCAACAAAACCAGAAACTTTCAAACCAAAGTCAGCTAGAATAAAACACAATAAAAAGAAGCGCAGACAAGGAAGTCATTGGCAAAATGACAGACAGAGTCCAGTGCCTTCTATGCATAATGATAATGTTCAAGTATTTAACTATAATCATCAGCCACAGCATATACAGCATGCTAATTTCAACTTCCTGCCAGCCAATCAGATACAGCAAAATCCTTTTATTCCTCGCCCAAACCCATTTCATAATCCACCAATGCAATCAAATCAATTTCATCATGCTCCTGCACAAATCATGGTTCATGCACAAAACATGGTTCATACACAAAACATGGTTGGAAATCCATTTCAGAATCAAAACTTGAGGAATGATGCATTTCAACAACAAGACTTTAGAAATGATAATTTTCAGATGTTAAATTTCGACAATGGTCAATGGCAACCCTATCAGGAGGAAGAGTTATCCCATGAGCATTTTCAAAATCATTCAGAACTTAACAGGTTCAATCCATACAGTAGGGGAAGAGGTAGAGGTCCTATGTATTAAATGACATGGACGATTTCCCATCATGCAAGAAAGAATCATCGAAGAAAGTATCCCATGTTTACATTGAGTCAAACACTATAGTGATTACATCTTAAAGTATATACATGTATCATTGCTGGAAAGGAATATTTCAAATTTTGAAGTTAACTTTTGTACAGTGTATATATCAATTGTATTCCAGTTTTTGATTGGTCTTTTTATTCACTGTATATTAGAAATGTTCATAATGAGATTATAATAAACAAGGTCAAAAGAAAAGGAAAGAAGTTGTACATGATCACATATGTTATCAATACTTCAGATTCATGTAATTTTATAGACCCTAATTTTTGTGGGTTCTGACATAAAATTAATTATATCCAGCTCACATTTCGCTGTAGTCTTATTATATAGTACAACACTGCACAGCAACAGTTGGAACTGTCTGATGAACATTGTTCTCTTGGTATTTCAAGTTGGAGCATCTGTGTTAGTCTTTATCTTGTAGACACATTAAATAGTGTATTTTGATGCTCTTTGTTTCCAAAATTCTATATTTACTACAAAGAAGTCCACACAAATGTGTTGTAAAGGATTACAACTACACCTGTATAAAGTATTTTTTTCTTAAATCATTTCAGGCACTTAAGGATGTACTTAGTTCAGGTTTAGGAGTTGTTGTCAGATGTTTGGACTCCTTGGTTTTTTTCCTACAATACAGGGTAAAATATTTTGCCCCATAACACCATTTTTCTATTCATATAAGACTTCAATGGCTCATAAAAGGTCATTTACCAAAATTTAAGCAGAATCTAGATTTCTTTTCTTTTGATTTGAGACCCAAATAATACCCTTGCAAATATAAGGTAAAAGTCTGAGTCAGCCTTTTCCAACCATTATTTAAAAATTAAATATCTCAAGAAGGAGCTCCATAACCTATCAATATTTTTAGCTGATTTTGTTCCTTAACTAATGCTCTTCTGACTTAAAGTATCAATTTTAAATTCTAGATTTTTTTAATTTCACCTAAGTACATCCTTAAGGTTTTAAATCCACGAATTCAACTGCAATACTGTTTTTTTAGAAATTTGAAGAACAGTTTTTTTTTTTTTTTCATTTCAAAATAGGGTGAAAATATTTACAGGTAAAAAAATTATGAAAATATTTCTTGAGGTTATTTTTGTTTTTTTGTTGTGTAAAATGTCATTATTAAGAAACATTGTAATAATTTACTTGATGTCCTCTTATATACCTCTATACTGTTAGTGTAAATTCAAATGATTACTTACATTGTATATGCATTTTCAGACCGGTTGCAAAATGCAGCCATAATGTAATTGTAAACTGAAGTATTGTTTATTACATTCATGCAGTTTGTTTAATACTGTTATGTTTTTGCCAGTTGCATGCTATGTATGATATAAAATAATGTTAATAATGTTACATATTGATTAAATGAAATAAAATAAAATTGTATTACTGTACTTTTCATGGTAATAAAAATATTTGCATGGAGTAGTTGTTTTTTGTCTCACCACAACAAAATTTTGAAGTCAGGATATAAGTGTACTGTTTTCGGCATCGACGGCATCAACAATATGTTAAAGTTATTTGATTAGGTCTAATGGTTAGTGAATGATTTATGGCATGCAGTTGTATTAGCATTAGCACATCTCATTTATATCTTTACTCTCAGTCATTGTTTTATAATATTGACTTTGAAAGTTTTGAGTGTAATTTAAATAGAAAAATGTTGTTTTTTTTATTTCAACATCAAAACTAGATGCAGGCAAGACATCTCTGTGTCAACAGTTTATTGAATAGTTTCAGAATAAGGATATGTGGTATTTTTGCCAATGAGACAAATATCCACCAAAGTTCAAATGAAGTGGATGTAAGCAATTATAGGCAATCGTACGGCCTTCAACAATGAGAAAAACCCATACTGTAAAGTCGGCTATAAAAGGCCCAGACATGAAAAATATGAAACAATTCAATTGACAAAACTAAGGGCCTAATTTATAACAAAACAATTTACAAAAAACAAATATGACAGACATGAAACAACAACAACCACTGAACTACAGGCTCCTGACTTTGGACTGGCACATAAAGAATGTGGTGGGGTTGAACATGTTTGTGAGTGCTCAACCCTCCCCCTAACCTGGTGTAACAGCACAACATAAGAACAAACTATAAAAATCAGTTGAAAAAGGCTTTACTCATCAGATTGATACAAAAGCAGAAAAACACAACAAAAAAAAAACACAAGACAGGACGTGGCAGGGTATTTACCCATCCCTCATCCCTAACAACAAAAAAGACACTAAGTACAGTACAGATCTAAGAGTACTTACAGTTACTGGCAGCTAGTTCAAAGCCAATAACAACTAATCAAAAATCATGTATCTAAGACTAAAATATCTATCTTTTTTTCTTTTTATGGACTAATCATTTTATTTAAACTAGTAGCACAATAAGTGTTTTGCATCATAGTCCTGCTACACATATAAAAAAAAAAGGAAGTATTTTAGTGTTTTATCACTGTTACTTACTGCTACACAGATATATAACTAGAAAGGGGTGTCCAAAAGAAAGTGTGTGGGGGATTTCCTTTCAATAATTAAAAGGACAAGTATTGTGTGTACAGTGGTCTTTTATGGAATTGTTTGTCATCCTTTTTCTTGTGTTTTTCATCATTTGCATAATCTGTATTAAAGAAGATAATGTTACTAATGTTACGTATTGATAAAATGAAATAAAATACATTGTATTACCATACTTTTAAAGGTAATAAAGGTTTATGTGTGCAGTAGTTGTTTTGAAGTCACTTTTCAAAGATCTTTCCTGAAATTCGAATCTAAATCTTTCAAATTTATGAGAAATACATCCTGTCCAAAGATCCCTTATTTTTGCTTATAGTACAGAATACATATGGAAGGCCCTAAAGACCTTTCCGTTTTGTTTATACATTAAAATTGATAAAATGGTGCTCATTTTCATTTTTCTTGTTTGACACTACAAGACAAAATATTTTCAAACAATGAACTAGGTACTAGTATGGCCAGTTTCCCTTGAAACCTAATTATTTATACGATGGCCACCCACAAAACGTTTTTGAAACTTTACTAATGAGTAAACAAACGGTTTGGGTTTTTCTCATTGGTGAATGCTGTACGGTTGCCTATTATTGCTTACATCTACTTCATTTGAACTTTGTTTGATAGTTGCCTCATTGGCAATCATACCATAACTCCTTATTTTTATACTGGAGGTTCTTAAACATTTTTGGACCTGTAAATGTATGACTTGTTATATTAGGTCCCAGCTTGTTTCTTAACATAGGACCATACAATAAATGCCCTAACCAACACAGTAGTATTGTGACAGCGTGTTTGCCTGTGGGTTAGATTCATGTCCTGATCAAACCAGATTCTTTGACATTAATATTTTCTGCTTCTCCACACTAAGCACCCGGCATAAAGGAGACAGTACAGATTCTCTGGTTCAGTCAGAATAATGAATAGGTAGGGTGACATGTCTTCCTCCTGGCTGTTGTCTGGTACGTTAAATATCCGATTTGTCGTGTCAGTCAATACGAAATATGATTGGTTCATAACATTAACATGTTCTTGAACCCCCAGAGACCATGTGATATTTGCTACTGGATGTTAGATATCAATTAGCTAAAAAAAAAAAAAAAATACAGTTCTGAACGATTTTTGCAAATGACTATTTATCAGTCAAAAATATGTTGCGGGAAGTTCTTATGATAGTAATTTGATCACGTATTATGGGTTGAAACTGTAACATTTAGTAAATGTAATGCCAGATATGTAAGTTGGGTGTAAACTATCGTGTTTAATGATAGTACAATCAATAGGGACAGTCACGGTATTATAGAGACATTATATGTCTCTGTTTTAAGATAATGAGGCAGTAACCAAACAACACGAGTCAAAATCATAGAAATAAATATAAGATATGGTATGATTGCCAGTGAAACAACTCTCCACCAGAGACAAAGTGACGTAGAAGTTAGCAACTTCAGATCACCATACGGCCTTCAACAATGAGCATAGCAAGCTGTAAAAGACCCCAAAATGACAAATGTAAAACAATTCAAACGAGAAAACAAACTACCTAATTTATGTACAAAACAATAAACAAAAAACAATTATAATATACAACAACAAACGACAACCACTGAATCCTGACTTGGGAAGTCGGGGTATATATGTAAATATAGGGCTAAAACAGTGGAAAGCAGCAAACTACATTGCATGGCAGGCTCTGGTCACCTGCCATTGACTTGATTCGGCAATCAATTCAATTTTCTATTAGGTTACATGCACCTCACATCCGCATTTCGGATTTGATTGCACACTAGTAACTTTATGTAGTGCATCCATTTTTATAATGAAAACAAGAATACCTCATCTGTAAGATTTATTTCTAGCAAACATACATATCGAATATGACTATTATAATGTTAGATTTGTTTTGGGACACAAGACTGCAAGTAAGTGTAAGATTCGTAAATGCCTTCTCTCTCTTTTCCTGGCCTTAAAATTGTTCCCACGGCATGCACACTCTTATATTTGTATTTGATCTCTTGAACTCTCTGAAGAACCTGTGATGGAGTCAGGGCCCCAGGTACATCCTGCAATAAAAAGGCAGTATTAGTAAATTGGTATTTTAGATCACAGGTAGGACATTGTCGCCCCTTACAAGCAGCCTTCACGAAATTCATTCAATTTTAAGGACTGATGCATATTTGTAATTTTTTAGAACATTTCTTATTCATTGGATCCCACTCTTCAATTTTATAGCATTGACAATAAAACTCCTGCAAATCATCTTCCTACCATTGTCAAATCTGGATATAAAAGGTTATTGAAAAAAAAATTGTGTTTACTTTTTATACTATCTTTGTGTTTGTCATATGAAAAAATAGAAGTTCACATAGTTATTTTCAATTCGTGTGAAGTAATTAATTCATTTGAATTGCCATATTTGTTGGAAATTTAACTTGAACATGCCTTAAAACTCAATTTGGTACAATAACTTATGAGTTTTCGAACATTTTTTTTTCAGACACCTGTCTAATTAAGCCAATTGCTACACGGAAATATATTTAAATCCGCTTCATTCTTGTTTGTTGGATATTTGTCTCATTGGCAATCATACCTCGTCTCTTTAATTTATATACTATATACATGTATCACCTGTTTGTTTGCAACGATGAGAAGTTGTAGGTTTTGTGTCCTGTTTTTCTCCGAAAACTGTGACAGTGCTATCTTTGCTTCCTCTATCCTCTGGTGATTAGCAGCATCCACTACATACACAATAGTCTTTGCTTTGAATTCTTTAAGAAATTCAGACCAGTATAACCTGGCTTTGATCAAACCACCACCAGCACCAACTAAAATTTAAATGAAAAGAACTTCTTTAGATAAAAATGCTGTATATGTGTGTGTCGCATTCACTAGACAATAACTATGATTTTTATTAATTTTTATTTGCGACTTGAGGTAAAGCAGCCACAATCCATCTTCGTTTAGCGACAATAAAACCTTGACTCTTTGATAAATGACCTAAACTTCACTGAAAAGTCTTCTTCAGAAATGTCGAACAAATTATAAACAAACATTTGTAACCAATGCATACCAAGTTCGCCTAGCTTTCTCAGTTGACGGTTATTATGAAAGTAAAAATGTTCAAAACATGCTTTTCGCTGAATGCACTTAGCAACCCTCCCATGGATACATATTTGCAATCACCAAGAAATGCTATTGTAAGTGTCTCAGTATCAGATCTCGCAAGCAAAACCTAATGTAAGTCAATGAAGCATGAAACATAGATCAGAGTGACTTCTTCTGGTGCGAGGCTTGAATACAACCTATGATACTTCCTTGCACAAAGCATTAAGATTAAAGTTCATCTGAACTTATAAATTGATCAAAGCTAATCTCGGTGAAAAACTTAATTAAAAACCATGAATCAACAGCGAAATATGCATGGGTCAAGTGACTTTTTGTTTTATGGTACATAAATGCATTTTATACACAATCAATTAAAATTATATGTCAAACATTTTCGTAGAACTGTACATCTCCAGAATGTCTTCTGGTGAAGAGTCCAAAAAAAATGAATCTGAACCTCTTCTGGAGATATTCTGTAGAAGAAGTAATAGAACAAAAAATCAATTTGCCGTCGAATATAGCAGAATTTTTTCATGTTGGGTGACATAAATGAAGTTAACGATGATTTATTAGAAAATTAAGATATGTCAATTCAGTCAGTAGACATGACTGTAATAGTGTGCTCTGTTTTGGCATTAATGTAATCATACAAGAAGTGTAAAAACAAAGAAAATTAGTTGGAAGAAATCGCTGTGTTCGTCACATTTTTAGCTCACCTGGCCCAAAGGGCCAAGTAAGCTTTTCTCATCACTTGGCGTCCGTCGTCGTCCGTCGTCCGTTAACTTTTACAAAAATCTTCTCCTCTGAAACTACTTGGCCAAATTTAACCAAACTTGGCCACAATCATCATTGGGGTATCTAGTTTAAAAATTGTGTCCGGTGACCCGACCAACCAACCAAGATGGCCGCCATGGCTAAAAATAGAACATAGGAGTAAAATGTAGATTTTGGCTTATATCTCTGAAACCAAAGCATTTAGAGCAAATCTGACACGCGGTAAAATTGTTGATCAAGTCAAGATCTATCTGCCCTGAAATTTTCAGATGAATTGGACAATGGGTTGTTGGGTTGCTGCCCTTGAATTAGTAATTTCAAGGATTTTTTTCCGTTTTCGGTTATTATCTTGAAAATCATTATAGATAGAGATAAACTGTAAACAGCAATAATGTTCAGCAAAGTAAGATCTACAAATAAGTCAACATGATCAAAATGGTCAGTTGACCCTTAAGGAGTTATTGCCCTTTAAAGTAATTTTTACCAATTTTTGTAAATTTTGTAATCTTTACAAAATCTTCTCCTCTGAAACTACTGGACCAAATTCAACCAAACTTAGCCACAATCATTATTAGGGTATTTAGTTTAAAAATGTGTGGTGACCCAGCCAACTAACCAAGATGGCTGCCATGGCTAAAAATAGAACATAGGGTAAAATGTAGATTTTGGCTTGTAACTCTGAAACCATAGCATTTAAAGCAAATCTCACAGGGATTAACTTGTTTATCAAGTAAATATCTATCTGCCCTTAAACTTTCAGATGAATTGGACAACTGGTTGTTGGGTTGCTGCCCTGAATTGGTAATTTTAAGGAAATTTTGCCGTTTTGGTTATTATCTTGAAAATTATTACAGATAGAGATAAACTGTAAACAGCAATAATGTTCAGCAAAGTAAGATCTTCAAATAAGTCACATGATCAAAATGGTCAGTTGACCCCTTAAGGAGTTATTGCCCTTTAAAGTAATTTTTACCAATTTTTGTAAATTTTGTAATCTTTACAAAATCTTCTCTTCTGAAACTACTGGACCAAATTCAACCAAACTTAGCCACAATCATTATTAGGGTATTTAGTTTAAAAATGTATGCAGTGACCCAGCCAACCAACCAAGATGGCTGCCATGGCTAAAAATAGAACCTAGGGGTCAAATGTAGATTTTGGCTTGTAACTCTGAAACCAAAGCATTTAAAGCAAATCTTACGGGGATTAACTTGTTTATCAAGTAAATATCTATCTGCCCTTAAATTTTCAGATGAATTGGACAACTGGTTGTTGGGTTGCTGCCCTGAATTGGTAATTTTTAAGGAAATTTTGCCGTTTTTGGTTATTATCTTGAAAATTATTACAGATAGAGATAAACTGTAAACAGCAATAATGTTCAGCAAAGTAAGATCTTCAAATAAGTCAAATGATCAAAATGGTCAGTTGACCCTTAAGGAGTTATTGCCCTTTAAAGTAATTTTTACCAATTTTTGTAAATTTTAGTAATCTTTTACAAAATCTTCTCCTCTGAAACTACTGGACCAAATTCAACCAAACTTAGCCACAATCATTATTAGGGTATTTAGTTAAAAAATGTGTGGTGACCCAGCCAACCAACCAAGATGGCTGCCATGGCTAAAAATAGAACATAGGGGTAAAATGTAGATTTTGGCTTGTAACTCTGAAACCAAAGCATTTAAAGCAAATCTTACAGGGATTACCTTGTTTATCAAGTAAATATCTATCTGCCCTCAAATTTTCAGATGAATTGGACAACTGGTTGTTGGGTTGCTACCCCTGAATTGGTAATTTTTAAGGAAATTTTGCCGTTTTTGGTTATTATCTTGAAAATTATTATAGATAGAGATAAACTGTAAACAGCAATAATGTTCAGCAAAGTAAGATCTTCAAATAAGTCAACATGACCAAAATGGTCAGTTGACCCCTTAAGGAGTTATTGCCCTTTATAGTCAATTTTTAACAATTTTCATTAATTTGGTAAATTTTGGCAAGTTTTTACAAAATGTTTTCCTTTTGTAATCTTCTTTTCTGAAACTGCAGTAGAAAATCAATATAGAAAACAATCTACTAATGTACTGGCAATAAAAATAATTGATAATTCTATAACATGAAGAAAAAAAAAAACACATTAATACCTGATGATGGTGTTTCTTTCTTTACATTGAAAATGATGTCACAACTATAATCCCGAACAATAGGTCGAATGTCAGATATGTTTCAGTACTTTGGCTTCATTTTCTACAGATTCCGAAGTGCAAATGATGCTTGAATTCCTACACTAATTTATACAGACTTCATCCCCTTTCACAGGTAATGCCTGCCTCATATTATATTTAAAACTTAAATAGAATATCAGAAATTTTGAGAGAAAATTAATCAACCATGCAAGATCTAAAACTTAATTAATATTGTTCAAATTATCAATTAACTATTAAAAAAATTCTCATTAAAAAATATAGTTCTTCATTTTATATTTTATCAGAAATTTAGGAAAAAATTGAATTTAATTGTGTCCTTGTTCTCATTTCCTGGGATAAATCCAATACAAATTAAAGTATTGGTATTGAATTAATATTTAAGAAATATTTCAAACCTTACCATTTTCTTCACAAGAATGAAGACCATATTTTCAGTGTCATGAGTATCAGTCATCATATTTGTTGTACTTTGTTGTTTAAAAGTTGAATACAAAAAGATCAACAAAGCAATTCAAAACCACTTGAATTTTGCAACAACAAATGAGAGTTTTAACGACCTCAGCTGGCTATACAACCCTTGCACAATCAACTGAATTTTGCAGAAATCATTAATAGGAAAGATTGCCCTTAAATGATAATTTTTATTACCTTTTGTTTTTTTTTTTTTGCAACAACAAAACTTCACAACAAACTTTCTCATCACTTCGCATTTCTCGTTAGATAAATTTTACAAAATTCTCCCTGAAACTACTGTCAAATTAAACCAAACTTGGTTTAAATCACCACTAGGATATCCAGGGACCACTGTGTATGATGACCCTGCCTGCCAACATGGCACACATGGCTGAAATAAAATGCACTTTTTAGTCTTATATCTCTGAAACTAAACGACAGTACAACAGTTGCATTTATCATGCATCAATTGTAAATAAAAATATCAGGTGAGCGACACAGGGTCCTTGGAGCCTCTAGTTTCTTTATGCTTTCCTAACTCAATTTTGGTAAACAAATCCGGCTTAAAGCTCCGACCATTTGATTTTTAGGAATAATCTTAAACTGTACAAAAAATTGTCAATGTTTGTCTGGTATATGCTCAAAAAGGACATCTTGTCTATCAAACATTTTTGAAGTAACCAAACTGTATTATTTTTGTATATAAAAGATATCGCAGAATTCTCAAAATCTTTTTTCCATGGTGGTCCTTGAGGAAAGTCTGCTGGTCCTAACTATTATTTCAATTGCAAAATTTCGATGGTCAAAATCTTCGGACCACCACAAGGTATACATACAAGGTCACGGCATTTCTCAGACTGTTTATGACTAAATCCGTTGGTTGTGTACTGATTGATTATACTTTAGTCTGGGAGAACAAGATTTATTTCAGTGTTACTTGTAATTATAGCTTTGAACAAACTTGCACTAACTGCAAATGCTCTTATTTCTGTGCTTTGAGTCTATTGTCTTAATATTAGTTGTTTTTTGTGTCTCGTACCGATCTTTTGGGTTAATCTAATTGCAACTGATTTTTACAGTTTGTTCTTATGTTGTACTGTTACACCACTGTCCCAGTTTAGGGGAGGGTTGAGCACTCACAAACATGTTTAACCCTGCCATATTCTTCATGTGCCTGTCCTAAGTCAGGAGCCTGTAGTTCAGTGGTTGTCTATCGACTCGTATTTATTTTTTTTGTAAATTGTTTTGTTATATATAATTAGGCCGTTAGTTTTTTGTTTGAATTTGTTTCACATTTTTCATGTCGGGGCCTTTTATAGCCGACTATACGGCATGGGTTTTTGTCATTGTTGAAGGCCGTACGGTTGCCTATAATTGCTTACATCCACTTCATTTGAACTTGGGTGGATAGTTGCCTCATTGGCAATCATACTACGTCTCCTTATTTTCATATTATATACCTGACTTTTAAACTCGTGTTTTCCTAAACATGCATGAAATATTTGTCACTGGACGTTAAAAATAAGCAACCAACAATCAATCAATTTAAACTTGTGTTAAATAAGGGTAAAACCATTTGATTTTTTTTGGGGTGGGCTGGGGGACAAGGGGATTTTAAAAAATGAATACGATGGCCAGGTAAGAGCTGAAAAAGGGCATGATTAGCGGAAGATTAAAATGAATAATAAATCCACAAAAAAATACTCCTGCCCCCTCCCCCTCCCCAGAATATCAATATTTATCCAGCTTATTGTCTCTACAGTGATGTCCTACTAAGGCTGCCATACCATATAAACGTTTATAACACAGCTCACATTCTATTATATCTGCATTCATAAATTTATTAATGTCATTTAGACTAAGCGACGCCATGTTTGTTATGTGCCTCTGCCGCCTAAGCTACCGTTTAAAAGGAAGAGGGAGAAGAGAGCTAGAAAATCTTCCAATTGCAAAAAAAAAAAAAAGAAAACAGAAATGGACCTCTTCTGGCTCACTACCGGAGAACAAAAAAAACACGCCCCTGGCTACGGTCGCGCATAAGCTAATAATAGAATATTTGTCTGGTATCCACTTCTAAAAGATAATTCTTTAGAAAAATGGGGAAATTAAAACTCACTGATACAAGTGGCTAAGATAGCCAATAGCATGAAGAGCAACAACTTACTTTCATACAAAGAATATTCTACATCTCCAATGGTTCTCCTGATAGAATTTACTCCACTGGTTGGCTGAGGGTAAGGAATCTGGTGACGGGATTCTCCTAGGGACTGTAGAAAGCAGGTCTTTCCACTACCATCGAGCCCAATGATAAGAACCAATAGCTTCTTGGACTGTAATATATTTTAGATTAATAGAATAGTTTTGTTGAGAATTCAAGACGCCTCTCTCATTGACAATGTGATCATAGCAAACAGTCAAAATTCAAAATAGTCCACAGATAAAGCTGAATAATACATAATGAAGTAAATAATTGACATGTAGGATGATATCTTGGTGCACTATCACAACTCCAAACGCAGCAAACTTAACCTAGTGTGTCATTTTTTACATTGTTATATAGACTTCAATAACTTTGTCAAACCTATATGGAATTTTAAGAAATTTGGACAGAAGCTTGTTTATGACCAAAATACAGTACTCAGAGCAAAATTTTGAAAATATTTATTTTCATTTTTCTGTATTTAACTGATAAATGGACTTAGCTCTTTTTTTAACATTTAACAAATAGATACAGTCTGATAAAGTTTGTTACACATCAACTACTTTATCAAACCTTCATAGAAGTTTATGAAACTTTGGCAGAAGCTTTTTTATGATTAAGAGATAATGTCTGAAGCAAACTTATATTTTTTTCATTTTCAGTGTTTTTCTGATAGATGGACTTAGTTTTTCTACAGTTCTGAACATTTACAGCCTACAGTCTTGGATTTAAACTTTTTTGACATGATAGATTTGTAAACTATCATAGATTGTTATGACACTTAGACAGAAGCTAATCTTCAAGACCATGAAATAGCATCTAAAGAAAAAGTTTGAATTTTTTATAAATTCTGTATTTTACTGTTTTAAAATGGACTCACGTTTTAAGTCAATATTACACTTTTACACTGACAGCAGCAATCGCAGGCGAGACACAAGGTTCCGCGGAACCCCTTACGAATTTTTATACTGCAACTTTGATATTTGCGCACTCAAGATGCATTGACCGTATACACGTTAGCTTTATACGGTCTTTGGCTGTATAAAGCCGTGTTTGTGACGTTGATAATGTGTTTCCATAGAGTTTATCCATGACGTCGCATGTTGGCGGAAGTTTCACGTCGGATCTTCCACTTCAATTTCAAAATTGTTGATTTCTATTTCAAAATTCAAAAGAAAAAGTATATTGTCTCAATTGGCCTGAGTCAGCATTTTGTTTGTTGGAACTAAATTACAAAAATAGGAGATGTGGTATGTTAACTTCTACGTCATCTGGTCTCTGGTGGCAATCATACCACATCTTCTTTTTGATTTTTATGATTGCCATAGAGACAGCTATCCACCGGAGTTCAATGACGCTGGAAGATATAAGCATATTATATAGGTTACCGTACGGCCTTCAACAATGAGAAAAAACTCATACCGTAAAGTCAGCTATAAACGACCCGACCTGGAAGCAATTCAAACGAGAAAACTTACGGCATAATTTATAACAATTTACAAAAAAACAAATATGACAGACATGATCCAACGACAATCACTGAATTACAGGCTCCTGACTTGGGACAGGCACATACAGAATTCGGCAGGGTTAAACTCGTTTGTGAGCGCTCAAGTTGACAACCCTACCCAAACCTGGGACAGTGGTGTACAGCACAATATAAGAATAAACTGTATATAACAACCAGAACTTTACAAATGGCTTAACTCGAATAGATCGGTACGATGTACACAAAACCAAACAAACATCTAACATATAAACAATAGACACAAAGCACCGATATAAGAGTAGTTTGTTCAAAACCAATTACAACGAATCAATAAATCATGTTCTCCCAGACTAAAGTACCAATCTAA